>JARHVA010002137.1:415000-472500 GCA_037957365.1 Torreya grandis | reverse complement strand
TAATACATCCAATTTTTTGATACCACACTCAATTTTAGTTTACACAACATTATTATTTATGTAAAATCTCTCCTTTGTGTACTAAATGATCATACATTCACATTACATACATTGACAAGTGTAAATTTTATGAGACGAGGAATTAAAATCATTCCTCTGCATACCTATTTTATCTCTTAAATAATTTTTAGTTACAATTCACATATATAGTGGGGACATCTTGCTCATACATGGCCATGCCATTCAGTGCATATTTTACCTTTAAACATGTTAAAAATTATTCATATTCCTTCCCTTTATTCTAATTTTGAACCCATGTTTCATCTCATATTCTCTATTGTTATTATGTTAAAAATTTAAAAAAGTACCAAAAAAACAAAATATTTTAAAAATATAAATTTTTTTTAAATATTTTAAAAATCCAAAATCATGACTTGGGAATGATTAGACATTTAGTTTACATCATTGTCATGTTATTTATTTTAATATTTGTAAATAACATAATATTTTTGTAGACACACATTTCACTAGTATTTATGAGTGTTATGTAGGACATACAAATTTTATATGGAGATAGATGTTGTACTTTCTCTACCTAATGGCCATGCCATGTTGGGGACATATTATACAAAGGTTACAATATTTATAAGTGTTACCATTCTATAAATACTATACTATGTTGAGCTATATACTCTTTACAAATGTCTTGCTAACATACCTATTTTACATACCGCCATGAGGCGGGAGGAGGTCACCGTGCTGACCAAAAACCCTGATCTACGCAAATAGATGTTTTCATCAGTGATATTTATGAATGCCATGGTAGTGAGAATGATCTTGCAGTTGAAGGGGTGGATGGTTTGGGTGGCGGTGCTAGGTTAAAGCTGCATTGAGGCTTAGATGTAATGCCTTACGAAGAAACCCTAGCCTTTTGCCGCTGATGTATTAAGAGACTAGCTGGGGACTGAATGATGGCACTGAAATAACAATCATTTACATGGCCATGGAGGGATCTCATTTATTTTCTAGATAGGAGGAGTTCTCATAATTGAGGAGGCTCATGTTTGCGTGGTACTGTAAAGGTAGATTTTTATTGCATGGACTACTATTTTTCTTCATTTTTCTGTAATGCAGATGGAACTAGGGCTGGTTTATCAGCCTAAGTTGGACTACCATTTTGATTTTATTTGCGATGGAATAGTAATCGAATGGGGGGAAAATTTGTTCCCTCTGTGTTGTTGTGCCTCGTGCAAAAGGT
This sequence comes from Torreya grandis, assembly GCA_037957365.1. Lineage (NCBI taxonomy): Eukaryota > Viridiplantae > Streptophyta > Pinopsida > Cupressales > Taxaceae > Torreya > Torreya grandis. The sequence goes on along the minus strand of JARHVA010002137.1, from coordinate 471,242 downwards.
GGTTCGCTTTTGAACCATGTTTTTTACAAGCCTGCTTGGCCTTTGGTGACTAGATCTAGTTTTTTGCCTTCACCTTCTGTTGACTAGGGTCGTGGCTCATGTTGATGTGCTAACTGACATTGGGGATTTCTCTAACGATGTTTAGATTTCCATGTCGGTGAATCCTCTGGTAGAGGGGAAGAATGGGCAGATGATCAGGTGGATGGTTGGGTGCTGGAGATGCTAGTTCTGGGGTTTGAGGTTTTAGGTCCTAGAAAAACCTAGTTTTTAGGGTGTTTACCCTAGTTTGTTTAGGTTTCAGGTCCTTTTAAAACTTGGTTTCTTTTATTGGTTTATATTGGTGGTTTCAGGTCCTTGTAAAACCTGTTTTAGATACTGGTCTTCAGTATGTTTTAGGATTGCCTTTCCTAGTGGTTGTTAATGTTTTATCCTTTATGATTCTATTAAAGGGTTTCAAGGCCCCTTCAAAACCTGCTTTTACCTTAATCTAAAACATACCTATTTTACATTGTGTACATGGATATGTTATTTGTGAGGATATTATCATATTACATATATATGGTGTAGACTATATTTTTTTGTTATATACTCTTTCGATGTTTTTTTCTTGCATAATATGATTAATATTGCTTGCTTATTATGTGTGGACCTTGGCCCTTGTGTAAAAGTTTATTGAGCATCTCTATGAGATCATTATTTGGTATGTGCGGCATTTTAACATATCCATTGATTGTTTCCCTTGGCCTTATGTATGTAATCTTTTATTATGTGACATTAGAACTTATCCCTTGTATATGGACCTTGGATTTATTATTTGAAATTGTACTTATTGTGTTTATGTGCTTGTTGAGCTTGTTGAGTTTGATAAGTTCTATGATCTATATCATGTACTAACTATTACATAGGATCATTTTATTACAACTAATAATATGAGCATCATTGATAAAATTATCTAGATTTGACACTTTAGGCCTTGCCTCATATATTTCATGCATGTTTTAAATGATACATATCTTATTATGTTGACATACCTTTTCACATGTGCTATGATATTCAATGATTTTATCTGGATACACATGATAAAATTAAATTTTATTTTGAGATGAGTGACTTTTAGGATAAATCTCTTAGCTCAAAAAGAGGGAATTTTAGTGTGCTTTTCATATAGAGATAAGCCTTTATGAGTAAAAAAATAGTTTTGGGTATGAAATATAGTTTCTCAAAATTAAATTATTGGTATAAATTATGTTACATATGTCATGCATATGCACTCACATTACAATAACATATTATAGATTCATAAATTTTGGGTGCATATGCTTGGGCATATGCACAAAAGCTCTAAACATAAAATACAAAATCTATATCTACATATAGTTGTATATTTCATATTTATCACATGGGGTCATGAAATAAATTCATGCACATTATACTATTTTTCAAGTTCAAGGGGAATGATACTAATTCACACACTTTTTTTTACCAGTACAAAATCATGATAAGGGAAAGGATACCCTTCCATTCTTCTATAATCTTTTATAATTTAATACTTCTATTACAAGTATAAAAAAACTAAGGAATAAAGTGGTAATTGAATCTATATGCCATTTGTAGTGGTTGATTCACTTAAAGTGCATTATGTATATTGGATATTTATCAACCTTAAATATTATAGTCTATTTTAGTCACTAAAATTAACATGTAAAGCTAAAATAATACACTTGTGACCATCTTCTATGCACACTTAACCTATGCACAATTCCATAGTTTTAAAATATTTTTCTTCTACTTCCATGAAAATGACTCCCTACCTTAAATAAAATTTGATGTTATTTCTTAATATTACTAATTCTAAACAAATAAGATCATCCCTTGACTGATTCATACTTATAGTTTTATTGTCCTTATTTTGTAGATAAAGTTCTTCCTTTAAGAAAATTCTACTTGTTGGTAGTGTCTAAAGCCATCTATTTCATTCTCCTACCAAATAAAAACTAGTTACTAAAAAATAAATTCATCTAACATGTCATCCCACATGTTTTATAAGTCCAATTCAAATAAATCTTAAAAGGACCAATATATAAACATAATTTATATTCATTTTTTCACTAGAGACTATCATTATTATTGTTAGGTGTGGAACTTGATTATCTTCCAGGATCAGAGGTTAAAATTTTGATATTATTTCATCCAGGTTTTGGATCCTATACTTTGTATCCCTAATGGCAGAGGGGGTTGCAAGGGGGGTAATGTATTAAAATTGCCTTGTAAAATTATAATTTTTTAGTCAATATGGACTATTGATTAAAGGTTTATAGATCTGATGGTAGATGTTATGTTTAGGTGTTTTTTCCCTAAAATGTATTGATATATGGCTAAGATGAAAAAAAATGTATTAGACATCGATAAGAGGCAAAGAAGGTAGAGAGGTGTAATAGGTTTTGTTATAGGATTTGTTTCTCCCTTGTATTAATAAAAATAATATACTGGACAAGTTTGGTAGATGTAGCCCATCTTGGGTGAACCACATTAAATTTGGTGTCTCTTATTTTATGCATGTTTATGATTATTTTCTATATATTTTACTGATTTGTTTCATAGTTTCTCTTATATACAATTTTGGGATAAATCTATGTTTTATTTTATCTTAACAAGTGGTATTAGAGCAAAAGTTTTGTTTACATAATTTTAAATCATAGGAAGAAAAGGGTTTGACCTCGAGTGAGAGCTATAGTAGATGAAAATAAATGTAAGTTAGAGAAGTTAAATGGATAGAACTTTGGATTGTGGAATATGTAGATGGAGGATCAATTTTACCAAAAGGACCTATATTTACCATTAGGAGGTCAAGCCAAGAAGCCATAGATAATGTCAGATGAAGCTTGGGAACTATTGGATTGAAAAGCCCTTTGAACCATACAATTGTGCCTTGCATCTTATATAGCATTAAATATATCACAAGAAAAGACAAAAAAAGGTCTTATGAGTGTATTAAGCAAGTTATATGAAAAACCCTCTACCTCAAATCAATTATTTTTTATAAAAAAAATATTTAATATGAAGAAGTATAAAAATGGTTCAGTACCAGATCATTTAAATGAGTTTAACATAGTTACTAGTTAGTTACATTCCATAAATATTGACTTTGATGATGAAGTTAGGGCTCTTCCCATTCTTTGTTCCTTGCTTTAATGTTGGAATAACTTGGTAATGGTAGTAAGCAACTATATGTCTAATAATGTTAAACTAAAGTTTGAAGATGTGGTGGGTGTTATCCTAAGTGAGGAAATGCAAAAGAAAAACATAGGTGAGACATTCATATCTATAAATGCATTAACAGTGGAGAACAAAGGAAGGCAGAAGAATATAGGAAGAGGAAACCATGAAAAATCAAAAGGGTGTGCAAGATATAAATCAAGAGGCAAGATGGAATGTTAGATCTATGGCAAGCTAGGACACACAAAGAAATAGGGCTAGTTTTAAAAGAATAAATTGAGTAAGGACCAATAAGAACGTAATAAAGAAGTAAATGTAGTAGGTGATGTACTACAAGATGCTCTTATACTTTCTTTGGATAATATTGCTAAATCTTGGGTTTTAGATTTAAGTGCTTCTTTTCATGCTACCCCTTTCAAGGTAATTATGGGAATGTTTACCTTGGTGATGATGAACCCTATAGTATTATTGGAAAAGGAAATGATCAAGTTAAATTAGAAAATAGAAACACTTGGGTGATGAAGGATGTTAGACATGTTCTAGGCTTGAGGAGAAATTTGATCTCTATAGGGTAGCTAGGTAGTGAAGGTTGTATGTCCACATCTACAACTGAATCATGGAAGGTTACAAAGGGTTATATGGTGGTTGCAAAAGGTAATAAAGTAGGCACTTTATATTTGTCTTTAGATAATGTTAATTCATCTTGTGTTGTAGATGCTATAGGTAAAGATGCAACTTTGTGGCATTATAGACTTTGTCACATGATTGAAAAGGGAATGAAACCCTAAATGCAAAAGATAAACTACCAGGTCTAAAAGAATTAGATCTAGACTTTTATGAGCACTCTGTAAATGGGAAACAAAAATGTGGGAAGTTTCTCAGGGTTGGATCAACTAGGAAGGAACAAAAGTTAGAACTTGTACATATAGATGTATGGGGACCAGATCATGTATCTTCACTTAGTTTTTCAAATTATTATGTTACCTTTATTGATGATGCAACTAGGAAGGTTTGGTTATACTATATAAAAATAAAATATGATGTTTTTGATATATTTAAGAAATGGAAAGATTTAATTGAAAATGACATAGGTTTAAAACTAAAAAGTCTTAGATCAGATAATGGAGGTGAGTATTATAGTAACACTTTTAATAATTACTATTCAAAAAGTGGAATTCATAGATATAAAATAGTTATAGGAACACCACAATAGAATGGTGTTCAAAAAGAATAAACATGACTATTATGGAGTGTGCCAAATGCATGAGATTGCATGCAAGTTTGCCTTTATAGTTTTGGGTAGATGTAACTACTATAGTTTATCTGATAAATAAAGGACCTTTAAGTGCTTTGGATGGTGGAATACTAGAGGAGGCATGGACTAGAAAGAAGGTAGATTATTCTTTTCTAAGAGTTTTTGGTTGTGAGGCATTTTATTATATTGACAAAGATCATAGGAATAAGTTAGAAGTAAGTCTAAAAAATGCACATTTATTGGTTATGGAATTGATGACTATGGATTCTGATTGTGGAATTTGAAGATAAGAAAATAATCAGGAGTAAATATGTGTTCCATGGAAAAGTCATGTACAAGGACCAGTTACATGAAAATAAGTAAGACAAATCCAAAAGGGAATATACAATATTAGAAGACATTATAGAAAAACATGTCTTAGAGGTTCTTGATCAAAATATGCAATAAGAATAGGTACCTCAAACCCCTATTAGAAGATCTGTAAGAGTAAGTAGACCATCTAATCATTTTTATCCTTCTTTATATTATTTATTACTTACTGATGGTGGTTAGATAAAAATCTATGAAGAAGTAATGTAGATTGATGCCAAGGATAAGTGGGAATAAGCTATGGAAGAGGAGTATGATGCTTTAATAGAAAACTAGACATGGGATTTGGTGGAGCTTCCCAAAGGAAAGAAGGCATTGCTGAATAAGTGGGTATACAGGATACAGGAGGAGAATGAAGGTAAAAATAAATTCAAGGTTAGAATGGTGGTTAAAGGTTTTTCAAAAAAGAAAAGCATAAAATTTGATGAAATATTTTCTTCAGTAGTTAAAATGACATATAAGAACTATTTTAAGTTTGGTAGCAGTAAAAAATTTGCACCTTGAATAGTTAGATGTGTAGACTACATTCCTTCATGGTGACTTGGAGGAGGGAATATAAATGGAGCAGCCACAAGGATACAAAGTCAAAGGTAAGGAGAAAATGGTGTGCAGGTTGAAGAAGAGTTTCTATGGCCTAAAACAAGTTCCAAGATAGTGGTATTTGAAATTTGATAGTTTTATGACAAAATAGGATTATTTTAGATGTCATTTAGACCATTGTGTATATTTTAAAAGTTTTGAAAATGGTAGCTACATTATTTTGATTTTATATGTAGATGATATAATTGTAGTTGGTTCTAACATGCACAATATTAATGTACTCAAGAAACAGTTAAGTGATAGTTTTTCTATGAAGGATCTAGGTACTATTGAATAGATCCTTGGTATCAGGTTAACTAGAGATAGAAAGAATAAGAAGCTAGAATTATCATAGGGAGAGTAAATTAGAAAAGTATTGGAAATATTTAATATGTAGGATGGAAAATTAATTGGGACACCTTTGGCTGCACACTTTAAATTAACAAATGAATAATGTCTTAAAACACAAGAAGAAAAGACCCTGATGTCTAAAATTCCATACTCATCAAAAGTTGGTAGTTTAATGGATGCAATGGTGTGTATGAGGTCGGACATTACACATGCAATGGGAATGGTGAGTAGGTTCATGAGTGATCTAGGAAAGGAACATTGGAAGGTAGTAAAATGGTTCCTTCATTACTTAAGAGGGATCATAGATAAAATGTTAAGCTATGGTGGATCAGCTATGACATTATAAGGATATGTCGACTCATATATGGTAGGTGACTTGGATGGTAGAAGAAACACTATAGGGTATGTGTTCATAGTAGGTGGTATAGCAGTTAGTTGGGTATCATAGTTATAGAAGGTTATGGCACTTTGAACCATAGAGGCTAAGTATGTCATTACTATAGAAGAAAGTAAGGAAATAATTTCTTTACAGAGGTTGATGGAAGAAGTGGGACATAGTCAAGAAATATGTACTATATATAGTGATAGTTAGAGTGAAATTTATCTAGCCAAAAACTAATATTTTCACTCTAGAACAAAACATATTTAGTTGTGGTATCATTTCATTCATTCAGTGATAGAGGAAGAGAAACTAAAATTAGAGAAGATACATACCAATAAAAATCCTATGGATATGATGACCAAGGTTGTTACAAGAGAGAAGTTAAAGATTTTTTTAGCTTCAATTGGTCTTCATGGATGATAATTAAATTAATGAACTTGTCTAGGTCTAGATATTATAGTGGATGTAGTAGTGGTAGAGTTACTAAAATCAGTCTCCAAGTGGGAGATTGTTAGGTGTGGAGCCTGATTATTTTCCAAGATTAGAGGTTAAAATTTAGATGTTATTTCATCTAGATTTTGGATCCTATTCTTTATATCCTAGATGGAATGGGGGGTCGCAAGGGAGGGAACCCCATTATGAGGTCTGGGGGGATGACCCCCCAGTGGAGGGTCTAGGGATATGCACCTTGGTGGGGGTTCGAGGCAATGCCCTTGAAGCAAATTTTTTATTAAAATTGCCTTATAAAATTATAATTTTGTAGTCAATCTAGACCATTGATTAAAGGTTTCTAGATCTAATGGTAGAGGTTATGTTTAGGTTTTTTTGCCCTAAAATGTATTGATACATGGATAAGATGAAAAAAAACATATTGGACACAGAGAGGAGGCAAATAAGGTAGATAGGTTTAACAGGTTTTGTTATAGGATTTGTTTCTCCCTTGTATTACTAGAAATAATATACTAGACAAGTTTGGTGGATGTAGCCCATCTTGGGTGAACCATGTTAAATTTGATGTCTCTTATTTTGTGCATGCTTATGATTATTTTTTGTATGTTTGATTGATTCATTTCATAGTTTCTCTTGTATGAAATTTGGGGATAAATATATGTTTTATTTTATCCTAACAATTATAAATCCTAAAATTATCTAATTACACATTGAGAAGAAATAAACTATTATTCTCAATTCTAAGTCTATATAGCTTAAATAGTATGAAATAAGTTTGAATACATCAACAAGGTCACAATTAATCATTCAAAAACTTAATCACAATAGGATTAAACCAACATATAACATTACACTAGTATTTCACACACACCATTGTAGCATGAGAGAACTATGTGGAGTTTGATATCTATTCAAAGTATTGGTATGTAGACATCACTTAACATAGGGGGTGTTGAGGCTAAGCACAAATTAAACCCCTAACCCCCTTTTACTTTGTATTACATTTGTTACTCCTTATTATTTGAGTTAGAGTTAGAGTGAATAAGAAGGCACACATTAGCTCCATAGTAAATTGAGTGACCCAAAATATATACACAAGGCATATGGTTAAAGGTGAACAATAAAAACTCACATATAGGGAAAAAATATTAAAACATGTTGACACACCCTACAAAAAATAGCACAAGATGACCTTGTCTAAATAGCAAGCCCTTGTCTTGAAATCAAATAGAGCCATATTCCTAATTCATAGTGACCTCACATAGTCCCATAGTTGATTACACAGTCTTTGCTATAGTCCATCAAATCTGAGTTACAACTAAGTTATTTATCTTTAGTACTTTCCCATTTTAGCACATTTATGTAAATAGTAAGCTTCAGATAAGTCTTGTATAATTATTTCATATGTTATACATTATGCTTTTACTTAGTTGTTTGTCTTAATTAAATTAATCTTCTCTTAATCTCTAATTTTGATAAAACATTTTGGTAAACCTGATTATTGTTGAATATTATAAAACCCTAAACATTCATGTTGTTAGGTTTTATTTCCTTCCTTTTATTGATTTCAATTATTTTATTAAGGTTTTCATATTTGGTAAATTCTTTGTTAACAAAAATTTTCCAAGTTTCTATTTCATATTTTATGCAATCTAAGAAAGTTGTTTCTACGTCTATTAGAAGAAGTGCTAGACTAAGTGGTACTTAAGTTGATCAACCTCAATTTTAGTTTGATAAGGCACCTAATATGGATAAGAACAAGGTTATATTATGATATTTAAATAATAATGAATGAATTGAATATATATATAGGGGCATGACAATATTTTAGAACATTAACAATATAATCAGGCCAAAATTGACTCTCAAGATGAACATAAATATGTAATTCCACCTATTAATGATGAATTACTAGATCTTAATAAAGTAAAATTTATTAAGAATTTCTAAAAAATAATTTTTGAACAACCTTAGGATTATCATAAGATAGTAAAAACTCTTTTATAAATAAAAAGTTCAAACATGGCTAAAATATTTGAGACATTTACTGCCATGGGTTCCTTGTCTATCATTACATCACTCAATACAAATTTTTTACCAACATCTACTCTAGGGAAATTCAAGGGATTTAGTAGATAAAAATTCCAATATATACTCAATCACTCTTTACACCACCATTGGTTAGCACACATTTTATTCCTAGTGTAGAATCCATTATGTATAACATTAAAACTTTGTAGACTAAGGTGTTACATTTGGAACAAGGTGATTCTAATCTTAATCAGACACTTAACTCTTAGAATTTACTTCATACTCCATTGACATAGAATATTTCATCCTATCCTTTACCACATAAATTTATGACATCTAAAATTACATTATATGATGGAAAAGGTGTCCCTGAGAAATATTTGAGAGTATTTCATGTAGCGTGTTTGCACTATGCGTACAATGAGAGGTTGTTGACCAAGTTATTTCCTAGGAGTTTTGAAGATTATGATCTAAAATGGTTTTGAAATTTACCATATCATTCAATTAATGTATTCAGTACTTTGGTAGATTTTTTTTTTCATGTTTCTCAATTAACATAGATGAAAAGTTTTTATATGCTTATATTGCTCAGAGCAAACAATAATCCAATGAGCCTATCACATATTATGTTTTAAAATATAAGACCATATCATCCTAAATGATGAATTCTATAGTAGATAAAGAATTGCAAGACATATTCAAATATATTTTGTTTCCACTTTTACATGAATCTATTATGTTTAAGAAGTTTTTATCTTTCAATGATTTATGTCACACAATTAAGGAAATAAAGGTTAAGTTGTTTACAATGAATAAGCTAAAGTATCAACCAACCCAACTTATACTTCTCAAATAAAGAATTCAAGTAAGACACCATACAAGGTGAGACCAATTGAAAATAAGAGTGACCGAAAAATAATAGTGAATGTAGATTTTGAGCCTAATTCATGTATTATATTATTTGTTCTTCCAAGGAGATAGTTTAACAGCTTGCACAAGCTCCCTACAAGGTGATACAAAAGTTGTTGGAATGTCACCTCATATCTCTCCCTCTTATTAAATATGTTGATGTGCGGAAACCTATTCTAAAAGGATTTGATCAAAATGATTTTTGTTATTTTCAATAGAAATAAGGCATACTACTATTGGTGTAGGTTTTTATTTCCTAGTTGGGATATTTATTTCCCTAGGTTTTTCCTACACCATTTATTAATCTTGCTTAGGTGAGTAGGTTATGAGGTGTCACCTTCTTATTGGTTGGTTTTTCTACCTCATCCCTCTCTCTTTTATATTTAAACATGCTACCTAGCTTATATTTGGAATCTTGATTTTACATCCCCATAATTCTATTTTTCTTTTGAAGTATTTGCATTAATCTCATGGAGACTAACTCTATGTTTTTATTTTCATCTTGTAACATTTAATTTCATAGTTTAATATTTATTCATTTGCACTAATTTCTTAGGTTATTCATCTTTTTAGATTCTAACATGGTATCAGAGTGGTTTTATGTGCAAGAATAGATTTTAGTTTCCATATTTCAGAGATTTGGGGGGGGGGGATAATAAGCTTGTTACAGGGTTCCCAAAAACCTAGTATGCTCTTCTATTGCATCTTCGAATGATCTAGAGAATTAGAAAAGTTTGATGGAAAGTTTTAACCTCTATATTTCAACATATTTGTATTTTTTGAATCTGGTTGGTTGCAAAATATGGTTATACTAGTAGCATTTTTGGCTATTCCAATGCATCCAAGAGGCTCGAAAAAGTTATAAATAGATTTATTTTCATCAAATTTGGAGATTATTATAAAAAATTACAAATGGGGTTTTGTCATTTAGATCTATTATTCTAGATCTTGGCATTGGACTGTGTGGTGTTTTAGGTTTGAGATCTACTTACTAAATCAAAATTTGCATTTTGGTGTCCTTTTCTAGCATAGAACCTTGTGTTTCTTGCTTAGCATTGATTATACAAGATCTATAGATAGGAATTGGAAATGGAGGAGTAGTTTTGAAATTTCTCTTATATTTCTACATCTGCTAGCATAACACAACCTAAGGCATTAGAGTCTTGATCCTTTTTTGAGCTTAGTGCTAAATGTTTGTGTGGTTTCCTTGATAGCATTTTAATTTTTTTAGATTTGCACCTTTATTTGGCATTGGATCTGTAGTGTGTAGCATTAGATTTTCATTTGGGCATTGGATCCACTATTGTAGAGGTGTTTAGTTAAACACCTACATTTGTTATTCATACTGGGTAGTTGTAAAGCTCTACGTTATAAATCTGACATTTGGCATTTTAAAAAACTACATTGAGTTTTTTATTATGGACCTACACATTGCATGATGGAAGGTGAAAGAAAGGTGTTGGATCTAGAAGTCACCATTTTATTTTGGTTAAAATATTGGATCTGATCTAGTCTCTCCTTATTGGATTGATGCTTTGGTAAGTGAAGAAGGATGATGACATCAACTAGGACCTGGTCAACCTCCTATGCATCATTTGACCTTCTAACTAGGATCTCATCACCTACTACCTAGGCATCCTCCTAGATGAGCTCCACCTTGTTGTCATCATTACAAAAGCCACTATACCTACTCTTGATATAGATCTATGTTTTTTCTATCTAGATCTATGTGATTAGTATAATGTGGAGAAAAAAACATTAAGAGAAGGCACTTAGTTATCTACATCCTTCCTTCCTTAGCATCCCACTACTAAATTCCACCCTAGCCTACTCACCATCCACCTCTCTACTCCATTGCCATTCAAACTTGGTTGGAAGTTAGCAATAAGATTTTTTAGTTGAGATTGAGTGTCATCTAGGTGGAGTAAAAGTTGGTAAAATGACCATGCTTTGGCATTGAGTTTTGTAGTATAGATTATAATGATGTTGACCTATTGATGTTATCTTGAAACTATTAAAAACCTACTAATAGCATCCTAATCACACTCAAGTGATGTCCTCAATCTCCCTCATGCAACATATTCCTCTTCTTGTTGTGCATGTAAAGGGTCTTAGTATGGAGTATTTATATTTTATAGATCTATGACCTTCATTAGTGGTGCCTAGATTTTCTCAATATCTTTGGCAAAGTTAACACTAAACCTAAATGCCCTAAAATAGTTAAAAATTAAAGCAATTTTATTTAATTTTATTTAAATAGCTTTGGATATTTCTAATTAAAAACCCCTCAAAAAGGCTTTCCTAGAAAAGCACATGTAGGGATGATTAGGCCAGGTGGTTTTTGACTTTTGTTGATGTGAGGAGATTCATGGTTTAACCCTGATTCCAATGAGTAATTGGAAGGCTAGATAACCCCTTAACATCAAGGGTATTTTAAGCATTTAGTGTAATATTTTATTAAAAAAGGGCCATTGATAGGAATTTGTTTTGTTAATATCTTGTAAATGGTAGCGTGAAATTGAGCACCATCTTTTGAAAAAATGCATATATTTCAATTTTTTGCATAGCTAGTGCATTTTCATTGTAAAAATAATAAATTATAAAGTGCCAAATTTGGGGAGGCTAACTGAGTAGTGAAAAGGGGGGTTGTCATTATGTTGGTTCTTATCCATGCATATTCTATTTTTCACACATGCTTTCTGCATCATGGTTAAACACATTTAATGGGGTTAATTGTAATCATGAACTGAGATAAAGTTCCAATTTTGGGGTTTCATCATGGATATTAGTAATGAATTCTATAAACATGTTGTAAGTTTAACTTTAGAGAACTATTTGTTTTGAAAGCAAGGGATAAAGAATCATTTCTTAGATCAAGATGTACTACCTTATCTCCTAGGACTTGTTCTTAAACCAACTACCTATGAATAAAAGAATGCATGGTTTAACAATAATGACATGGTATATGGCCTAATATGTCTAACTATATCTAAGGATATTATGTATCATATTGAGCATACTCAGTGCCCTTTCAAAACATAGACCACCATCTAATATTTGTATGAAGACATTAGATCTTCATCTGAAAGTGATGCTTCCTTGGATGACCAAGCACAAACTTAGATTCTTGATGCCTCTTCTTGTGTGGACACATCCTCATTGGATGATAATTTTATATGGATGACATACATTGACACCCCATCTATTATTGAGGATACTTTGCATCCTCTTTCATCTATTACTAGTTCAAATTTTAGAGTTGCTTCATCAAGATCTTTTAGTGATTCTATGTAGTAGGACATACACAATCTTTTAGTTTCAACATTAAGTGATGATCTCTTGATAGGTGTTTCAAACTTTTTTGTGAAAAATCATATTTTAGATGTGGAGGACACATTTAAGGTCTTATCTTTCTTGTTTGATGATAGACTCATCACAACTATTGTCACATCATCATCATCATCATCTCTAGATCTTGTTCATCAACCATTTCTACATGATCCTAGTTTGTCACCTACTTCTTTGATTATACATGTACTTATTTGGATTGTGACATGTTCACCTATAGGCATGGTGATATTTGAGAAGTTTTCAAAGGAACATTTGATGATATTTATTACCTCATATTCCTTTATATAATGGGGAGATTATTTTCACTCTTTTGTAGTTTTATTTCTTCCTAAGTGGAGGAATATTCATTATAATTGGATCATCTTCAACTTTCAATGTCAGGAATCTACTATCACTATAGGAGGATCTCATCTTTTGAGGGGGATTCTTATCTCTTTATTTATTTATCTTTTATGTGGGGTCCTAATTTTTTTTTTGCGGGGGAGGGATTATATGTACATGGGTACCTCATCAGGCTTTATTTTTTAGGACCCACCTTTTCACCACCTAAATTGCACTTAGGGGAGGGGGGTGTTGTTGTAGGTTTTTATTTCCTATTTGGGATATTTATTTCTATAGGTTTTTATTAAATATTTTATTAATATTTCTTAGGTTAATAAATCATGTTTAATTAGGTGAGTAGGTTATGAGGTGTCACTTTCTTATTGGTTTGTGTTTCCACCTCCTCCCTTTCTCTTTTCTATTTAAACATGCTACCTAGCTTGTATTTGGCATCTTGATTTTGCATCCTCATAATACTATTTTGATTTTGGAGCATTTGCATTACACTCATGGAAACTAACTCTATGTTGTTATTTTGATATTGTATCATTTACTTTGCCAATTTAATATCTATTTGTTTGCATTGGTTTCCTAGGTTATTCATCTTTTCAGATTTTAACAACTACCAATAGATGTATTAGTTTGAGACACGAGATATAATATTTGATATATGAGAACATAAATAATGTGGTTACATCTACTAACAATATACAGGCATAGCTAAGAGAGTAAATTAATTAATATATTCAAAAGTATTTTTCTAAAACATACAAGTCAAGAAACAATAGATAAATTAGAAGTACATTACATATATAATGCACACCTTTCACCAACTTCTCATCATCATCAGATAGAGGTGAAACATCCTTTAAATGGAATTATTGGTACATATCATGTTTCAGCACCATCTAGACCACTCATCACATTCACATATCATAAGGTAGTTGATGATGATTTTTATTTACACTCTTTATTCATTTAATCTTATATTGACCATTAAACTATATAGAATTTCATAGTTGATAATGGTTCAAGTGTGAATATGTGCACTATCACACTTATCTGTCATTTTAGATACATAGATAAGGATATAATTCATATAAGAACTATAATTAAAAGATTCAATGGACATGTCTAGAGTTCTATTGGTGAGATCAAATTACCACTAAAAGTTGGTCTAGCACATGTGACCACCAAATTTATAGTACCCAGTGCATGAATCTTTGATATGTCATTGGGACATTATTGGATTCAATAGCTTCATGTAATACCTTCTAAGGTACATAGATGTTTGAAATACATATTTGTTAATGAGGTTATCATTGTTCATGGTCTTCCATATGAATACCCCTAAAGCCAAAGTTTATTATTCTCACACAAAAAATATCAGTGGATTAACCTAAAAAGGTTCAACCTATTATGAGCATTCAAAAATAAGTGGCCAACTTTTGAAGGAGACCTATACATAAAAGTCCACTCAAATAGTTTGATCATGTAATTATTTTTATCTAAGGCTTTTTGGAATTTGGGTGTGTAACTTCAATTATTAACACAAAATTAGGATGAATGCATTCAAAACTATGCTATCATATTTAAGGATATATTTTAATCCTTAAACTATAACCCTTTGGATTTGGAATTACAATTTATATTTAGTACAGGTACTCTTTTTCAACTTGAGAAAGATAATTTCAAAAGACCTTTGATTCATTGAATATTTTATATTGAGATGTGCATAAATATGCATGTGCATTACTAAATACCAAAACTAAATTATCTGTTTCACCATCTAAAGGAAAGCATGTTACATACAATTTTCCCAAAGCAAGACAATAAACTAAGAAGGGTTGTTGGTTTTAAGGAATGTGTGGTCCATAAATGTTGGTTTTGGAATATTTTCATTTATGTAAAACTTTTGCTATTTGTTCCTTGATAGGTATTGTTGGTTTTTGAGAAGGTATTTATTTTAAGGAATGTGTGGTCCATAAACCTTTACAAAAATTCAATCTCTAGTCAAATACTTATCCTAATGTAACCTATATTACCATCGATCTTTCCCACACTAATCCTACCAAGGATCCATTAGTTGATCAAACTCTTAATAGAGGGACACATAGCTGATCAATCTTAAGGAAGATAATCAACCTACTCCTTTACCTCCCACATCCCCTCTAGATGGTGTGTATATACATATTCAATCTCTAGCACCTAGGGTTTGTGATTGTGAAGCCCTAAAAGATAAAATATCCTTATGAGCAAGTTAATATAAGAGTTACAAATAAATTTAGTTCAAATATCACACTATTGGAAAATGTGATAGTTAAATTTTAAAATCTATGTGAATTAGGAAATAAAATGAACAATTAACTCTATATTATAAGACTAAACTAAAACCTCAAATTAAACTATTCAATCAAAAGAGATAAAGAAATATGGAATAATTAAATTGAAAGAGACAAAGTAAACAATATGGATTTTTCATAAGTATTGTTTGCTTTGTCTCTTTTGATTGAATAACTCTAATTGAGATTATAGTTTAATCTTAGAATATGAAGTTAATTGTCTATTTGATTTCCTACTTTAAATAGGTTTTAAAGTTTAACTATCACATTCTAGCACACCCAGTGGGGCTCACTCCCACTCATTTTTGTAAATTTTTTTCTTATTTGTTTTAATTTTTTTTTTTTTTTGGTTACACAGGTTTTAGGATAGTTTATATCTATGTTTATTGTTTTTTTTCCAAAGCCAATTGAATTTTATTTTTTAAAAAAAATACGTGATTGTTAAAATAGTTATAACTTTTAATTTATGATCTAATATTTTTCTAAATTTTTGTAGATCTGTTTAGTTTTAGACCAGTATTAACCTATTGAAATTTCATATAAATCTAAATTGTAGTTTAAGATATATCATGAAAATTGTGATTTTTTAAAATTTATTTAAAAAAAAAACTATATGACTGTTAAAATATTTATAAATTTTAATTTATGATTTCAATTTTTCTAATTTTTTGCAATTTTGTTTAGTTTCAAAGTAATACTAACTTGTTAAAAATTTGTGTAAATCTGAGTTGGTTTTATGATATATCAACAAAATCATGGCTTTTTTAATTTTAATTTTTAAAAAATGTGATTAGTAAGTCTAAATTCTTGTGACTTTTTTTTCTAACTTTTAAGTTTGTAGTAATTTTTTTAACATTTTAACTTGCAGGTTTTTAAATTACCAAAGACTTTACATATAAACTAATAATGGTTTTTATGTCAGATTTATTACCAAAGACCTAAAAGCTAAACTAAAAAACAAAATATTTTGTTTACTAACCTTGTTTTCTTTTCAATGTTTTGTTTAATTAGTTAAGTAAAAATTAATTCCTTTCATTTAATTATAAAGTTTGCTTATTTATATTACAAGAGTTGTTTATGTTATTTCCTTATGTCACATCGATGATGATTTCTTAGAAATAAAAATCAATTTTTGTAATTTCATGTTGCCTAGGCTATTCTCATGTATTCTCTTTATTTGCATCATACTAGTGATGATTCTTGGAAATCAGAAATGAGTCTAGTATATATTTTTATTTTCTAAAGGATCTATCAACCATGCATTTTACAACCACATGCTAGGATAAACTCCATGTACCGGTAGAAATATAAATTAAGGATCCATTATTTCAATTACCTAAGAAATTATGTGTTTTAAGAAAACTATGACATGAGGGGGTTTCATCCTCCAATACTCAGGGTTTCAACAACAACCTCAAAGTCTATTTTGTCTAACATCACTCCATTGAAATCTTATGGTTAGAGTGGACACATAGGGACTAGAGCCTTTTGTGTAAGTTTGTTAATCAACTTATTCCATGGTCTAGGGCCTCAAATTACAATAAGATATATACAAGACATCCATAAAATAAACTTGTATAAACCTTAAGCCTTAAGATAATTATTTGATCATTTAAATTGTAGTGCACTAACAAGAAGTTAACTTTGAAAAGATAATCTCAACTTACCCTTGAAACTAGGTTAAGTGGGCTATGGGTATGGTTCTACTTCCATAGTTAGTGTTATGAAACATTGGGCCAACACTTCTCAATATATGAGCCAATATATATGAGAGCCTACAAGTCATTCATTTCCCTTTGCCTAGATTTTACCCCTTTATGTGACTTGCTTATTTATTTTTGTTTAAAATATAAATTGCTAGTGTATCTTTGTTTTTGTTTACTATCTCATTGTAAAATCCACATAATTTAAGTATTTTATGTTTTAAAATCAAAATTTTAATCTTCCAAGAAAAATTCTTAATCAAGAAAGTCCAAAAAACCAAGTAACTAAATTTGTTTGTTAAAACATTTGTATTTTTAGTTTTAAGTCATATACATTTTTGAAGTCAAGTACAAACTTAAAATAATGTCTCCCATCACAAAGCACTAAACCTTGTTTAATAATCTTAGTTTTAGAGAATAACCTTTTAGAAATGACCCTTTCCAATTTGGAAACTGAGAACATCATATTGAGATCAATGACAATGATAAAAATGAGGATGTTTAACCCTAAATTTAGATTAATGATATATCTAGGGTTAAGGAGAATGGGGAGATAACCTAATAAGTAGGCTAATTAATATAAAAATAAGACATAATATTATAAATTTATATAACTAAGATTACTAAAAATAGTAAAGTATAAATAATTATAGATATTTTAATAAATTATAAATAATGATACTTAGTTTATAATGTGCATGCAGGTTTAAGAAGGAAAATGATGGAAGTGTATGGGAAGATGATAATGGAATAATTTTTAGATTATGGGAATATATTTTATAAGGCCTTAAATTCTTATGTCAGTTATGGATAGTTGCATTGACACAGGTGTCTACCTCTACCACATGTGTCATGGATAAAATAGTGACTGGATCTAGATGTGACCAACTGGAGCCTTCTAGGTTTTTGTCACCTTTGTTATGATGTCTTCATATCATGCACACATTATATTTCTCTTTTGTTAAGTGATCAAGCCCTATATTTTTACCCTTGGAGTAACTGTAGAAAAAATGGGTTAGTGGGATAATGATGTAAAGCTGACCCTAAAGACCCCTCTATTAGTGAGTGTTGCCTACATAGCCAATGCTTTAAAGAGGGCCTCACACTGACTTAGTTATCCCCTACATGTTGACTTGTGTGTGCACAAGGGAGAAATGTGTGATAAGTAAAGACATGTAATGACCTATCTTATAGATTCATAAATTGGAACATGGGCTTTGCTTTGAATAATTTAGACTTGTATATAATACTGCTCCTATGACGAATATGGAAATAGGGACACATAGGATAGGTTTTCTCACTTAAATGATTGATTTAGTGCTTCTTGGTATATTAACTTGTGAGTTTTATGTGATTTCTAGGTGAATAATGAATGAGGCTTGATCTTGTATATATAATATTCTCTTTTAGAGATATCTCAAATTAAATGACTTAGGCTAACCTTTTAGATATGTTTCTTTTACAAATTGGATGACTTTTGGGCACTAGACACTTTGTAATAAAATGGACACTTGCATTGATGCATGTGTCTCCTTGGGATGTAAGTGTCCAAGAAGTTAGAAAATAGGTACAAGTCTAGAACTGACAATGAAGGATAATAATCAGGGTTATAAATTTTTGCATAGTATATAAGGATTTTACATTAGAATAATAATGGTTAGACTAAGAGATAAGTAATTAGGAACAAATATATAGTAAACATAATATTTTTAAAAATGAGAAGGTATATAATTAAAAGGTATAGTAATGATAGGTATTTATCAAGTGTAAAGACTAAGGTACTATATAAATCATATTTTAGTATCTACATTTACCTCCCTTTAATCTAGTAATTAAATTATTAGTTTAAAGGAAAGAAATGCATACCTCGATGTGTATAACACACCTTGCCTTTGTATGAGCCCATCTCAAGTGTTTTATTAGTGATTAACCAACAACCAAGAGCATGCTATAGTATATAATTTATGCATGAAATATAAAGTTAAAATAATTAAAAGTAATAAGAATAAGGTTAGGAGTACACATGTGTGCCAATGAAACCATATTGCCTTTTGAAAATTTGATTTAGAATGATGCCTCATTATGAAACATTAAAATTGAGATTAGGACAAATATGAACCTATGAGTGCATATATATCAATATATTGGATGATAAATGCACCCAAACTTAGTGTAGGTGAGTTGCAACATGGCCATTGAGCATGTTTCATCTCAATTATACAATCCAAATATTCACATTCATAATTCTAGAAGTTATATGATTTAATTAAATATAACTTATAAATTTGGTAATATTGAGAGATTTAATCAACTCAACCTTCTAAAGGCAAACTAACTACTATAGTATATTAGCTTGATAATAGTCCATACCAGTCAATCTTGGGTATGATAACAATCCATAATAGTATTTTAATTCTAGAAAATGATTTGATTTTGAAAATTTTAGGTACCCTTTACATGACATATTCACCTCATATATGTCTCAAGCTAAAATCTAGGTATAATATCAATACCAATGTAAATAATGTTGTCATAATATGTATCTAAATCATATAACTATGAAATCTGGTGAATTTGAAATTGGTACAAGTGTGGAGGACATGTTTCTATAACATGACCCCACTAGATTTTGTGAACCTAAGAACTGGTCTAAATATGGAGAACATGTTTCTATAACATGCCCTAATTATAATTTTAAGAATATGAGAACCAGTGTAAATGTGAACATGTTTCCCTAACATGGCCCCAATATAATATGAAGATTTTTAATACTAAATAAGTGTGGAGGTCATGCCTTTTTGACATGCCCTAACTAAAATTTGAAATTGCACAAATGTGGAAGCCATGTATCTATGACATGCTCCCATTGATATTCCTCTCATTTTTTTTATGCTAAATGGGTTTAATAGATAAACATACTAATCAAATAAAACTATTTAAATGTAATATGACAATATTAAGAATTCAAAAATATGTAACAAATAATGGGGATTTTCCCATTTAACCATGTTTAATAAATATATTATAATATTATACAACCAAGGGGTAAAGAAATCATATCTTGTTGTGCATTCTATCCAAGATCGTAATAGTGATTTAGAATCATCTTAGGATGGTAATCAGGTTGTGTTCTATTCATTCTAAGTTTTGACTATTTTTTCCTCCTAGATGCTTACATCAAATTATTGACACTAATACTGATGCAAGTGTTTAGATTCACCTTAGGTGTCCAATCCATAATATGTATAGTAATGAAACTAAAACTTTACTAAAGTTGCATTGTCACCTGTAGGTCTATTTTATCCTTAAGAATCCTCAAAATGCACATGAATTTTGGTCAATAAGTAAAACTATATATATATTGTCCTTATCCTCCTATAACTTGGTAAAAAGGGGTTAGAATGTGAGTTGAGATAACCCTAACAACCTTTACTATTGTTAAGTGCTACCTACATAGCCATATACTCTAAAGAGGGCATTAGACTTGCATGTAGTTTTCCTTCCTAGGTATGTGCATGAAATAGTTATCATGTAACTATATGATCTTTCTCCTATTACAACCTTGGTACAAGCAATGAAAGTGAAAATTGATTTAATTAATGCTTCATACTTTTAGTTCCAACAATTTGATATTTAGTGTATTTCAATAGATCTTGAATAAGGCAAAATAATTAAGGTTCTTGTTTGATAATGCTTAATGATATGAGACATACCATATCCTTGCATATATAAGGATATCTTTATTTTAAATTAAGACCTAATGGTGCATGAAAGCTGATAATAGAATAAACATAAAGGGGATAAACTAATGGTCATGAGGCAAAAAGTACAAAAAATGATCAAAATATAAGTTTAGACACATGTGTCATGGTTTGACACTTGTATCAATGCAGTTGTCTAACCTAGATTCATGTGTCTAGAGGTTAAAATATACAAATGACAAAATCATAGGTGGGGATCCCCAACATACATTGAATAAGAGATAATTTAGATAATATACATGCCCAAAGGGGTAGATAAAGTAAGTAAAAGAACATGAAATTGAAGATATCAATGTGAGACCACACAACTATATTTCTAACTCTTTATCAAGAGGCCTGTACATGTAAAAGCTATGCAAACATAATATGAAATTGTGCTTATACCAAATATGGATAAATTTGCCTCCCCTTTAATCTAGTAATGCATGAAACTAAAATTACTAGTTTAAAGGAAAATAAAATGCATACCTCAGTGTGTATAACATACCTTGTATTTACTTGAACTCTCTTTACACCCTTTTTTTAAAATGTTATCTACAACCGCAATTATGTCCCAAAGTATTCAGTGTATATATTTTATAGATGAACAATAGTATAAAGCATTGAAATAAATAAAGAGCATGGATAGAGTACACTTGTGTATATGTTGTATAGTGATGATTTTGGATTGTTTCTAACTCCACATGGTGATTAGAGAAGTATAATGGGAATTAGATGTTATCCATATTTTGTCTAGGAAAATATATCAGTTCATAACTGGTAAATTGGGTTGTACCCTAAAGGTGTTATATTTGTAACATGGGGAGTTGGGAGGTCATCATGCCCCAAACCCTAGTATAAAAAGAGTGGTGGTATGGTTGTCAAGAATACTACATCTCAACCAAAAAAACTAATATGTGAACATATATATGATCTGATGTAGGATGAGTGATTTAATCAAACTCATCTTGTATAGCATAATCTAATGAGGTTGAGTGATTTAATCCATCCCACTTACAAATCTAATAAAGTTGAGTTATTTAATCAAAACACAACTTATAAAATTTAGTGAGGTTGGATGATTTTATCAAATCTAACATATATAAGTTAACCAATTTTTGTAGACATATTGGCTCGATAAAAATCCATAATAGTCCATCCTAGGTACAATAACAATCCTTAGTGTAAATGTGAGGACATGTTTCCATAACATACCCCCATTGTAATATAGAGAAACTAAGAACCAGTGTAAATTTGGAGAACATGTTTTCATAACATGCCCCCCTAAAATTTGGAAAAATTGAGAACTAGCATAAATGTGGATAAAATGTTTCCATAACATGCCCCCACAATAATTTGGAGAAACTAAGAACTGGTGTAAATATGGAGAACATGTTTTCATAATATGCTCCCAATGTAATTTGGAGAAATAGAAAATGGGTGTAAATATGGAGAACATGTTTCCATAACATGCCCCCACTATAATCTAAAACTATGAAAGTGTGGAAGCCATGTCTCTATGACATACCCCCATCGATATGCCCCCATTTTGAGGTGAGGGGGATTGAATCTAGTAGTCATCACATCACAAAAGGATGAAGTGGCTATGATGTATATAGATTGAGTGTGTATTATTTGACTGTATATTAGTGATATGATTTAGTATTTTTATAAGAGGGGAATGTAATATGGATGTAGTAACATCAGTGAGTTTAAATTATTCCTGGGTATAATAAAATAATGTAGGTGATTTTTAGTTTGTCACCAAAAAATTATTGAAATTAGTGTAATATAAGAGAAGTCATTGTTTGGATCCCAACACAACTTGAAAATTTGAATTTGGATAATTAATGTTTGAGATATGGGTCATTGAAGTCTTGACCTCTTAAAACATTATGGCCTATGTATTTGGTTTTGAGAAAGAAAATTATTTCATTTGTATTTTAAACCTTTTAGAATTTGAGCTTTGGATATAATTTTATAATGTCACACGAGATAGGTCCATGACTATTGCAATTTTAAATACTTCAGATAACCCTAACCTACTAGGCCTTTAATGAGGTGGTAAGTGTAATTATTTATGAGTTATGTGGTAATTTTGAATTTTTGAAATTTAGTTATTTTAATCAATTTTTGTATTTTTGTAGGTCAATAGTCACTTTCATTGGCATATTAGATAGTAACATCAATTTGTCAATTTTAGTGTCCCAATTTTGGATGGAAGCATCCAACACATGTGTCTAGACTTGGCATTATCATCCAATGATAAAATCCAACTCTATGTTTGAATTATTAATTGGAAATATGTTTTTTATTGCTGGAATGTATTGAATAACAATTATTTTTGGTCATTTTTGTGTGAAAAAGGATGTGCATATACGAGAGTTCTAGCATGGGAGACATTTTCCCACCATTGTAGAGTTAGGTTTGGATGTAGCTGACTAGGCCATTATTTATCAAGTGGGGTTGGGATATGTAGCTTAATCAAGACATATTCCATATGATATCCATATTATTAAATTATTATCTAAGAGGTGGAATCTAGATACTTATACTTTTTGGCTCACCATAGGGAAGATGATAGTAACTTTAAAGGATATTTATCATATTTTTAGTTGTTAATTAGGGGTGAGAGGACAAATTTATCAAGGATGGTAATTGTGGTTATATTCATTAGTATCATATTTATTTCACTAGACATAGAGCCATAGATGTAGAGTTGAGTAGTATGATTTGACTAGATAATATTATTAAAGGTGGTGTGTTATGGCTAAAAAAATTATTTATGTACTATTGGCTTTGTTTATGGTATTAGAGGGTGGAGATATGGTGATTTCATGTTACACACATCATATTGTGTGACATATTAAGGAGGGAGGTATGAGATATTCATGGAGTTGTATAATATTGGCCCATTTATATGGAGATTTGTAAATATTTTTTTGGAGAGTCATGGTGGAGGTATTGGAGTTGGGACCTTATTACATGTTTAGGAATACAAGCATATTGCATTAGTGTATCTAGTTAGTTGACCCTTGGTAGGGTGGGCTCACGCTTAGGTATTTACATAGAGATGGGTACTACCTTGTGGTAGATTAAATAATAAGATGGAGTATCATATTATTTTAGATTATATGACAACTTTTCATATCACATGGCATATGTATATGACATTTACTAGGTGGAATAAGGATGGGTATGAGCTACGGAGGATCTTGGTGAGCATGTGGTTAGTGGACTAATTTCTTAGTGTTTATGAGATATTTCAATATGAGCATGTTATTCAAGAGTTTGTTATAGATTAAGGGTTCCATCAACTCCATATCCATAACATTAGATAATTAATAGTGGGCACAGGTCCAATGATAGACTAGTTCCAACACCTACTGACTTGGCCTCTTGACTAAGTGATGAGAGATATCAATTATAACGCTAGTTTTAAGAGATGATGTGGGATGCACAAATACTTATATATAGTGTTGGACCTAACCATTATTATTTTTAGTTATAGTTTCCCCACATGGTGTGATACCTATGACATAGAGAGGTGGAAGAGATGATGATGATGATGGTGGAGCACCCATGGAATCATAACCTACATATGAGGTGACTATTATATCCACATGTAAGTACCTTATTCATTTTTTATTTGATTATTATAACATTTGATATAATAAATTTGGCTGATTTGATTTTAATTTTATTGGTTTTATGCAATTAAGAGTGGGCTACCATATTTGATTGCATGGTATGATCCCTCACTTAGAATGTGCCTATAGATATAGCTAGAGAATTATTTATTGAGATATTAATGGACATCACTAGTACCTATGCTCCCATGTTTTATCCAATGCCCATAATGGTGGTATATTATCACATAGTTTCCACCAAGAAAGATTACCTACATATAGAGGTAAAATGAAGGAATGCCCTCGAGTGAAGTGCTATGGAGATCATGTAGGTAATTATAGATCAATATTATTCCATATTCCTAAAGCATGAGTAGACATTGCATTAGATAAGAGAGTTTGAGGAGAGAGTTTGGGAGCTATCATGACCACGTGGGCCTAGGTAGGACCCAAGAGATTCCACATTTAGAGATGTTAGCATTGTTGATGTAGATAGTGATGAGGAGTATACACCTAGGGATATGATCCCAACATATGACTGGTGTTTTATATTTTATAAAATTTAAACCATATATATATATATATATTTATAATGATGTTCACTTAGTATATTTGGATTTAAATAGATGTGTTCTCTTATCTAAAAATACTTTTACTTACATTTGTTTGTATAATAATCATTTGAGTATGATAAGTTTGTATACTAGTATGAGAAAGCATTAATTTGGTAATGTAGTAATAATGAGGCAATAACCATATGCCATGAAATCCATTTATAAATAATAAATATTGACTATAATGATCATTTGGTAATATAAATTTATTTCTATCACTATAACTAATGTATCTATAGACATATCACATGTATCTATTTGATTTGTGTCTATACATGTCAATTTTGGTACCTAAATCTACTTTGTGAATATGTAGGTAGGTACTATCAAGTGTCTCCATGTATCCTCCACATGTCCATATATCAATAACATGATAAACCAATGGTTCCTTGATAGGATCAGTGTGCGAGAGATTGGTCTTGGTAGAGGATACAGTAGGAGAAGGACTTCGACTAGTGGTTGACTTTTGTGAAGGTTAATGGAATACAAATTCATTAGAATGAGTGGTATGGGATGTCATCTACACTCTTATAATAACCTATATAATAAGTATGTTAAAGAGACTAAGATGTATCTTTTTGAAATAAAATGATCCCTTGGTCTACAAGTTTGGAAATCTTGTATTTTAACACATAACAATCATTATCACAATGTTTACTAATACCATGGTAAATGAAAAAGGGTTGTCTTTTTACATTTAAAAATCTATGTGGTGGATTTTATTAATTAGGATTAAGGTTTATCATCAATTTATCCAATATTTAATGCAATATATCATGTGATATATCTCATAACCAATCAAGCTGAAGTGGTTTCCTATTAGTAGAGGCATATGGTTTGATTATAGGAGGTGTTCTATATGTGAAATATTTTCCTCTATGTAAAAATTTTACTATTTTTTATTTTGTGGGTACTACTAGTCTTGGAGGAAGTATGTGAATTGGTTCTTGATTTTTCTTGGTTTTCTACTTTGCTTTATGAAAATTGTTTGTAACATGTTTTCCTTTTGGTGGAAAAATAGGCAATTATGTTTTCATATTAGTCCAATCACATTCATACTTATTAAAATCCAAATATAAAATTTCAAATTAACAAAATATTTATGTAATTCTATTTCTCTAAGTGGAGGAAAAAAGACCCATGTTAAATATAAATTGTGTTTCCAAACCTGAGGGGGTGTATTTTAAGGAATACAAAATATCCCTAAATCTAATAGTATAGTTTTGAAGGGTTAAGGCCTATAAATATTCCAATTATAGCTTGGGTAATATGTGCTTATGTAAATTAGATAATAATATGTCCTCAAGTATTTTAAAGCTTTATAAGGAACCATTTGGGAGTGTATAGAACCAATCAAGAGCCTTTTGAGTTAAACTTATATGGAAGGATTTTAGTAACAATTGTCCATCATTAGCCCAATGTTCAAAGGAGTGTATATATTGTTTCAAATGAATTTTTTGGATCTCATTTGCCATAAAATGAAGATAACATAGGCGTGATAAAAGTGGAAGGGTGTGGATGATCAAAATATAATTCTAGACACCTGTGTCATGGTTTGACACTTATGTCTAACCTAGACACATGTGTCTAAAAGATAAAAACACATAGATGATGGAATCACATGTGGGGATACTTTGCATACATTAAATAAGAGGAAATTTAAACAACATATAAGCTCAAAGGGGAATATAAAGAAAATAAAATAACATGGAACCAAAGAGGTTCATGTGAGACCATGCCACTAAATGCCTAACTCTTTATCAAGATGCCTATTTATGAAAAATGTATGAAAACATACTATGAAATCATGATTATAAAAAATATGGCTATCTACACACCCTTTTGAGGTGATGTGAATTAGAATCTAGCAATTACCTTATCTCAAAAGGATAAGATAACTATATGGGTTATGTATAGATCATGTAGAATTATATGAGTAACATGTCTATGTAGATATAAGATTAAGGCACATAGTATATGATCACATCAAATCCTAAGATTCATGATATAGATGATGGAAAATTCTAGAGCAACCTTACAATCTCAACAAACAATCAATCACACACACAATATCACTCAAAAGTAATGCAAAGAAAAACATGGTCCAAGGAGACCTCATACAAGGGGCCTATTCAAATGCTACACAATCAAAGTGACATGAATTACTAAAATTTAAACATAGCATAAAAATTACATATTAAAATTTACACATATAACATAAAGTGGTGTATTCAAATATCCAAATAAGAAAGCAAGTGCATAGGGGTCACAATCAATGGAGTGTATTCAAATTATCAAACATGAAATATAATGTAATATAATAGAAAAAAAATAAAACACTCAAGGAAGTGCATAAATGAAAGCATGGAATATAGACAACCAATATGAACATAACATACTATTTCCTATAAATATGTGTTTGCAAAAAATGTTAGGTACATAGCATATCAAGTACACTATGAAAGGTATAAGCATGGATATAGGCATGTGTAAGTAAATATCCCAAAAATGACAATGGAAAGTGATCATATATAATATAACCTAGGTTTATCATGAACAAATAATAATATTCCCCAAACATACTTATGACATGAGTGAAGGGAAGGCCCAACATCTGCATGTGCATATATCATGTATCTAGGTGTGCCTATATCACACTCAAATGAAGTGTGAAAAATATGTGTATATAGGAAATAATGATATGATATCTACTAACATGGAATAAATAAGATATGAATAAGAAATAATACAACTAGGAACATAGTGACTTTTTTTGGTATTTTTGAATTATTTGAATCTTTTTATGTTTTTGGATTTTTTGATTTTTTTGGAATATTGATATGTTTTCAACCTTAGGTTGGATCATTTACATTATTTGGATCATGGTTAGATAGGTGAAAATGGTTCATGCCATGTTCTTCCTCATTATTTACATGTGAATTAGAAAAAATATTACCATCATGTGATATATAAATCAAATTTCCCTCATGAGAAAAGGAAATACCTTGCTGATTTTGGTCAATTTTATCTTCCATATTGTATAACCAAAGAGTTCCCAATATGAATGAATATTGAGATTTTTGTGGCATAACCCAAACCCTTGTTTGAATCACTTTAGGACTAAAATCAATTTGTATTATTATGTGGCATAAGGAATCTTTCCAACCTCATTTATTTTTTAAGTCCTTTAGATCAAATCTCAGTTGTTATGAACATCTTACATTGCATGTGCTTTTTATTTGTGTAGGAATAACATGGTTATGCCAAAAATAAGCTACACCCATGAATAATGTGATTGTTATATCTTGTTGGCATGATTTTTCTTATTTTTAAACTTGAGGTTTTGTGTTTGGATATGTATCTTGGACTGGTCCCATTGAGTTTGTAAAGTTACCATATGAATGTGAGGGATACCACACATTTTATCATAGTGTTCATTTGGTAATTCATCTTCCTCATTTATATGTAGAATAAGACTTATGTATTTGTAAAGAGAGATGTTAAGTTTATTTGGATAATTGAGTATGAATGAATCATATTTATGAACATTTGAGTATAAATAAGTAAATGATTCATATTGTTTATGTAATGTTATTTTTCTTAATGGGGGAAGAAGACCTCTCTTAAATATGAATTACAATTCTAAATCTGATTGTCTAAATGCTAAGGCATATGATGTACTTTGAAATCAAATAACATATTCTTAAAGGGATTTAACATAATTTTGTTTAATATTTTGAAAATTTTCTAATGTAAGTCTTGGCACCTTATGGATAATGAAATACATAAATAATGCATCTTTTAATTGTGAAAAAGTGGATATGGTACCCTTTGGTAAGGTATATAATTTTTTAACCCTAAATTGATTAAGGGTTCTAACTTGGTTAGATAGGGTTAAGAATGTATAAATGATAATGTACAAGGGTGATAATCAGAGCTACAATCAAGTCAATTTATTGCTAAACTCAAATATAAACATACACCAAATTTATTATACTAAGTATATGCTAAATATAAAACATAAAACTAAGTTATGAATGGATATGATAAAGAAGCAATATACTTAGTTGATTCTAATGCTAACATAGTGCTGGATCTAGAATAGGCATAAAGTAATTTGGAAGATGATTTTATAATAATCATTAGATTTTGGATTGGATGCTTCTGGTGTAGACACTCATTTTTGGCCACTTTTGTGTCTAAACTAGGATTCAGATCAATTTCTAAAAAATGATGCAATTTAAGCCTAGAATTCACCTAAATTACCTAAATTCATCTATGCATAGGATTTAATTTATAAAAATGTGTTGAGGCTTGCTTATTTAGGGCATTACCCTATATGCACTGATAACCTATCTTAGATTCAACCCTAGTCAAATTATGACCTAGAAAATTACCATTCTTGGTTTATTGATTTATCAATGAAAAACATTAAAATCAATTATTAAAATAAAAAAGAGCCAATCAACATTAATTAAAAATAAAATCTCAATTATCTTGCTTAAGTAAAAATTCCAAGTTGAATTAGAGAATTACATTTATCTAAAAAATAGATTTTTTCAACAAATATGAGGTTAAAGTCAATGTAGCTAATAAAATGTTTTATTAATTCCTAAAATTCAAAAAAAGGTGAGTAATAACCTCATAAATATATTCTATGTGTTTTCATGGATCATAAATATCTAAAATGAGTTATCAAGCCTTCATGATTGCTTTGACCCAACCCAGGATTAACCTAAACTCAATCTAGGTTATTTTAAACTCAAACAAAGTTAAAACTAAGCCTAACCACCCTCAGGTTAGAGTTAGTTTTAAGACCTATAAATACAAGTGCCCTCAATCTACCCAAATAAACTTTTGTGTGTAAGGCTATTCTATATGAATTCCTTTAAGAAGCCATCAAAATAATGTTATAATGTCAAATTGATATCCAAATTTACACCAAGACAAGCAAAACAACATGTGGCCATTAGAGAAGTTATACTAATATGGAGAATACATTGATAAAAATATCTAATGACATAGATTGAGAAATAACATCTTCTATGATAACAAGTGCACACTAATTTTGACAAGGGAGGTAAAATTATTGTATGTTTTTATCTCTTATTTTTAGTTTTGTTCATTGTGCTATGTTACCCCTATTACTTATGCAAGAGTGGTTTAGTTTCATTACATTGTTATACTTATATTTTAATGAGATTTATTAGCAAGCAGATAATGAGCTTTGTGTGTTCTTTGGACTCTCGAGATAAATAATGGCATGCCCAATATGACCACACATCCTATAGGGAATAGATTAATGTTGTGGAACCTTTATAATTCATGAAAATAACACTCCAATATTTAAGTTTAGAGTTTTGTGCTTAAATTTATTGTCACTTTATTCTATTTCTAATCAGTGACTTCGACCTATGTAACAATGAATTCACTTGTTCTATTCTTTGTTTAAGATATTTTATTATATAAAATCAATGACTTACATTAGTGACTTCATTGGAAATAACCAAATTTCTCTATAATGAAAATAGTGACATTGGCCTATGTTAAATCAACCATTCTGTGTAAATGATAACATTGACAAATACAAAAAACTTTGACCTTGCTATTTGGTGACCTTGTCAGGTATATTTTCAAGTAATTTTAGTGGCTTCACCATATTTTAAGATACATTTAGTGACTTCACCTGGACTTATTATTGAATTCAATCTTATCTAACGATGACTTCACTAGAAGCCAATTTATATCCATCTATTCCATAATGAATTAGTGACTTTTTTGGAATCAGTGGCTTCGCTTTGTTATAAAATTGATGATTTCACTATGTGTAAATAGAAACTTGAGAGTTAAAAATGGAAAGTTTTTTATTGATTAGATTTTTTTAATAAAGATTAGAGAAACACCTAATGTTTTTTCAAGAACCTAAATGGATAAAGATACATCTAAACATTTCCAAGTCTTATACATACTTTTGTTTTAGTGCTTAAAAATGACCTAACACAAGTTGTCTTTTTTGCATTTAAATTTTACAAGAGAAAACAAGGCCAAGGGGCCAAAACTTCATTCAAAATTTGTTTAGTGCCTTAAAAAATGAAAATTCATCTTATATTATAGATATTAAGAGCCTCTTATTTTTGTTTCTTCTTTGTTTGTTAATTATTTTCAATTTCCTAGATTCAATTTATTTATGGAAAAATTAACTTTGCATTTATGTTCTCCCCTCATCCCCTATAGGGAACTCAAGTGATCAAAATCACCTTATTTTCTTAGCATAGAATGTAAGGAATGTTGTGTATGCTCTCCCTAAGCTTTGGGTGACTTGGGTGACCTAAAAATAACCTCTAAAGTTCTTCCAATTTTCATTTGTTTATTTTTTGCATTGGCTTATGGGTGGGGGTTCATCACCTCCTCATAAGTTTTTTAGGGGTGCATTGACCTAGGGTTTCATCTCCCAGCATCAAAATAACCCCAATCTATGGTGGGTACATAAATTGGGAATGTAATATTAGGATTAAAGAGTGGATGAGCAGTTAGCCTACCAATCCTAATGAAAACTTAGATTAGTTCATGCTAAACTTTACATTTTAATAAGCAGTACATGGCTAAAGTCATTGTGCAAAGGATTAAACCTTTGCATAACAAGTTAGTGAGTTTGAATCTAATTTACATGATGCACCCTTGGGTTATCCACACTTGGGACTATGTAGATCATTTCAAAACTTATATATTTTAGTCAACTCCACTTTTCCATGGAATATCTTACCAAATTTTGAGTGTTTCACACCCTAAGTTCATGCCATGTACCAATGCTTAAGAGATAGATAGTGGGGGGATTAAAAATATACCTACATGAACTATTTAATTTTTTTTATTAACAATTAATTACTTTTAATCATTTTTATATCAATGGGAATAGTTACACACACCTTTTTAGTTTTAGGGATAGGACATGCACTTAGTGTTATTTCTATTTTCTTTTATTAACATGTGTGTTTGGGTCTAAAATTAATTGTTTATCTATAAAATAAAAATGATTCAAAAAATTTCATATATTACCTACCACTTTGATATAAGAGGTGTTAATTTTCCCATTTTGTTTCAAACATTTTCCTTGGATTTTATTTTAAAACCACTTTTGGGTATCACTTGTTTAATAGGGCATTATTATGCTGACTATTTTGTTTCAAACATTTACCTTGTATTTTTTTTCCAAAACCATTGTCATACCACTTGTTTGAAGGAGTGTTGTTATGATTCTTAAATTATTCCAAAACACTTACCTTGATTGAAACCAAGTTTCAAAATCATGCATACCTTTTGTTTTAAAAACTTGTAGTTACGTTGCCTGTTTTAGTCTAGCCTATTTGCCTTATAAAATTTGAGTCTTTTTTATTAAATTTGAAACTCAATATTTCATAGTTTAGATCCTAAAATAATTAGGTTTACACTAAAGCCTCATCTAATTTGGGCTTAGGTTGTCTACCTTTTACATTTGTATTGTGATACTTGGATTGATTTCTTATTTGGTCTAAATATCCCTTACCTAGACTTAGTGGTTATTTGTTTTTGCATGCCTTGTTTTAACATCCTTTGTGCTAAGTTTTTATTACCATGTGCCCTGTTTAGAGTCTATTGTGTTGAGTTTTAAAGTGTCCTATTTTCATCTATCAAAGAGTATATTATGAGATAAATATTGAGTCTTTTATGATGCAATTATCGAGTGTTATTCCAAACTAATTGCCTTATAATTAGTTTGTTGTATGAGCCATTTATCGAGTTTATCCAATATAATTACCTTATATTTATATTAATTTCAAATTATTATTTTATATCAGCCTTTGATTCTAAGTTTATCATTATTTTCCATGCTAATGATTATAACCACCTTTGGGCAAATCAGTACCTTTGTTATACCAGTTGCACGTTCTTATCCTACCTTTGCCATAGACCTATATTTTTTAGTTTACCCTTTGGGAATATTTTATAGAGCCAAAGGTTTTTTTCCTCAAACCTTAATTATTTATCATATTTATACCTTATTTTTCAAAATAAATTAGTAATGGATCTAAATATGCCTCATTATACACATAATGAGACTACGTACAATCTAGAATATGAGAACTTTTTAAATAGTGACTCCTTTATCCAAGAACTATATGGTTATGATATATCATATGAGATGGATCCATATCCATCTTATAATATTCCATATGAAGAACAAAGGTAATACCCACTAGTGTAGTAATTGGTGAGTACACCATCCTATCCATGCAAAGAGCAAGAATAAATGGATAAATTTTTTGATCAAATGACACCTATTGTCAAAAAAATCCAACAAAAACAACCCTAATACATAAAAATACCAACACTAAATTTTTATGATACACACTTGTTCGATCACAATTTTCTATAAAATAAAGAAGAAATTCTAGTTAGGGCAGTAGAAGTATGAGATAAATTACCATTATAATTCCCACTTGAAAGTCTATCTAATTTATTTAGAACACTTAGTAACGTATCTCATAACCAAAAATTTGAATAGGAATCAACTAGTTACAATCAAGTGTTAGTGAAAATACCCCAATAGATCCAAAGTGTAATTGTAAAAGGGAAAGGTCCCATGGATGATTAAGAGAAATAAAACCATAGGAAAGTGCCTAAAAGGATTGAGACATTCATGTCAGTGTCAAAGTTCAAGCTCAGAAAATAAGCCATTAGGATTCAAATATTCCATGATAGGCTTTCAAATGTCAAAATATTAACCCCTATAAGTATCCATTTGGATTTGAAAAGCTTAAGATGTTTGCTGAGATGTCAAATATGGGTCTCATAAAGTAAGCCTTTAGATCTAATAAAGATCAAAAGAAGATACACAATCTATAGAATTACATCGACATAAATGGATATAAGAAAACTAATGTCCTTAGACTGGTTTTCCAATTATAGGAAAGATATAGTCTAGGTTTTAAAGTAAGAGATGGTATACATAATTAATGAAGAGGCCCTCATCCTTTGACATGGACATCATATTTGATAAACAAAATGATTGGTGTAGAAGGAACATGGCTTGGTTTAGATTAAAATATATAGGAATATCATCCCTATACATGTAAGACATGCAAAGTTAAGGAGCACACCAAGTTTTTAATTCAAATATAAAATCATTCACAGTTGGTAAAGACATGTAGCTAACTTTTACATGGCTCTTTTAGCTCCAAAAAAGTGAGACTTGAATTCACAAGGGGCTTGAGGAGATTTATAGTGATCTTGAATGGTTTATCTCATGGTCAAGGCAGTTCCATGTTTTGAATGCAAAAGAGCTCAAGGACAAAAGTGGTGGTTACAACCATTTATGACCCCCCTCTCTATTTTATCATGTAATCCCCCATCTTCTCTCATCCATTTATGATATATATAGAGTCTTATGAGTCTAAAAAAGGGATATTTTAATTGGTGATAGAGTTACTCTATCAAAAATTGACTTGTAACACTCTTTTGAAGCAATAAGATAAACTTTTTGATTCTAGTTTGGAGTGAATTGTGCATTATTAGGGTTTTAACTTGCAGATTGTATGTCTCTTTTCATCATCTATGAATCTTCCATGAACCTTTCTTCAATTCTTTTGGTTCCTTGTAGGTTGTGTGAAGTGTTAGACATTGGTTCCTTCTTGAAGTGTCACAAGTTTATAGTGTCTCATACAGACCTATTTCTTTTTATCATTCAAATTTTAGGTTTTCCCTTCGACCTCCACAAAAAATAATTATGCTTTCATCCTTTAGATAGGATCATATTAGTCTATGTCTTGTTTGAACTCATTAGTATCCATTAAGGCTCCCAAGTTGAAGTGGATCATTCCATATTCGGTGCTTCACCATCATTAGCTTAGGTTCCCATTTTATGTTATATTTCTCTCCCTTTTCCTTAGTTAGTAGTATATTTTAGTGTGGGAAACAAGCCAAAGTGAAACATCTAAGGATCTATCCTCATAAAAGAGACTAGAGGTTCAACCTCACTATAGGATACCCACAGCTTGAGGTTGTTCCAATATTGTAGTTGGGAGTGAAAGAGCCTAAAAAAATATCCCACAAGGGTGAAACTCCACTCTAAAATAGGTGGTTTAGTTATATTAGATGGAGGTTTTGATAAAATAAGTGACAGATTTTCAACCACCCCTACATAAAGTGGTGGGTTCTATCACAATAGAAATGGCTCCTAAAATTAACTCTTGTAACTCTCATTTTCATGCATTTTTAACAATTAGCATCATGATTATTTTTAATAATGTTTTTATTTACCTCAAATCATTTCAAACTCACTCATTCTTTTTATTTTATCCCTA
The DNA here is from genome assembly GCA_037957365.1 of Torreya grandis. Lineage (NCBI taxonomy): Eukaryota > Viridiplantae > Streptophyta > Pinopsida > Cupressales > Taxaceae > Torreya > Torreya grandis. The sequence continues at coordinate 435,660 of JARHVA010002137.1, read as the reverse complement.
TTTAGTTCATCTCAAGTGGAAATCATTGTCATACTCAGTTGAACTCTCCCATGCAAACTCCTTTCTCTTCCTATAAGAAGGTTAATTTTAGTCTAATTTTAGATCCAAAAATTACCATTATATATTTTTATCAAGAAGCTTTTTTAGACATAATTTTATACAATTTCCAAGAGGTTCATCCCTTAGCATTTTAGAGTCAACTACATAGTTGTAAATGAAGAAGTGTCATTATTGAGAACAACACAGACCTTGGAAGCCAAGACATTAGCCAACCTTAGTTCAATTTCTCTTGTTTTTATGGATTATGTATTATCCCCTTTTATATATTTTTATATATTTTGTGAATCCCTCATCTAGATAGTTTCATAAATTTACATGAGAGCATATAGAGATATCATGTTTTATATTCTTCTATTAACACACTTCTTGCACTTCAGCTGATTTCTTCTAGAATCAAGTTGGGGTTCTTTTGATTATCCAGTATTTCTTATTTATTATATTATATTTAATATAGATTATTATTATCTTTAAATTATTTTCCCATTTAAAAAAAATAGAATCAAATTCTATAGTGAAATATATCTCCCTCTTTCATTTGTCTTTGCTACCGAAAATGTAATTAGTTTTGATTTATGATTCCATTCAATAGATTAGTTTAATTTAAAATTATCAATACCTCTTCCCAATCATTCAAAAAATACATATCAATAAATATTCAGTTCATTTCCATTTAAGACAACTTTTATCCACTCATTATCTAGACAAACTTCTTGCACTTAAAACAATCATGTGGGTAAACACAAAACATAAGAAACTATATGTGAATTATTGATTTTGTTTGTTTTAAATGGTTAAATTAATTTTTATTTATATCTTTCAAAACATAAAATCATAACTTATATCTTTTGTTTTCATCCTACCAATTCATTAGAAAAATATTGTTTGTAGCAAGTTAGAAAGGCCGAGAAGCTAAACATAGTTCGATGGGAAGGAAGGTTAATATAAAGTGTTTCATTTATGATATTTTAGATCATATATATTTTAATATTACTTGTTCACAATATATTTAATTCATACATTTAGTCAATGTCACAAAAATTAAGGAAAAATAAATAAAAACATTACGTCTAGTTTTCAAGGAAATAGATCTAGGAGAAATTAACATCTTTCATAGTAGTATAAGTTTATTATCTATCTAATTTTTATTCAACCCAAATATTTAAAGGATAAGAAAAATATTTTTTATTTCAATTATTTTTAGTTTTGTTATTCGTTACATTCTGCACTTTGTTTTCATCAAGTATTCATTTTTTAAAAACCTAAAAAAAATCCCAAAAATAATCAACAACAAAATCTTTGTCATTCATGAAAACAATGACAAAAAAATAAAAGGATTTCCATTTTTGAAATAAATAACATCACATAAAAAATCCTTACACATACATGCAAGAAAACATAACAACAAAAGACTTTCCATTCATGCAAGCAATCACATCACATCAAAATATTTTCCCATCCATGCAAGTAAACATATCCTAGATAAGCCTTGACATTCATGCAAGAAATACATATCAAGGCCTTGATTAAAAATTATATAAATAATAATTTTCAAGCCATTTACTAAACAATATCATATGATTTTACCTATCTTCTACCTAGTCTCTTTTGGATGACCCTTCTTGATACATTATATTTTGTCAGGAATGACCTCTTCCCTAGAGTTAGAGTAATTAGTCACCAAATCATCACATAGTATGACATTAGTATTGGGTTAAGACACGAGGTATTTTTATCCACTCAAATTACCTACCTCATCATATATTCCTTGTCTACTTTAGAAGAACAATAACACATCCCTGATCCACCTATCATTGTTTTACCACAAAATAGGGCATGTTATTGCAACATTATCCAAGATTAGAAACCCATCCATCCCATTATTTTTCTCCTCAGGTCTTGCCTTGTCTTATATTATTCAAACTCAATGGATGACATTAGCCAAGAAAATGCAACTTGAGAGAGCAGATCTTCTCCTATGAATCATGTAGCCCAATCTTCCTCATTTCCCTAAGCCTAACATTGATTAAGAACTCCACCTTCTTTTGATATCATATACTAGAGGGCATTGGTTATATTTTTCCACACATATATACACTCTCAAAAATAATCAACACACATGAGATCTTATAGTTACATCACAAGAATTCATTACTTCCACCTATCCCAAATCCCATTCCACTCAACAACCACCCAAACCCCTAGTCTTTCTATTACATCGACTGCCTTAGCTAGACCTCAAGGAATCAAGTGCACACATTAATGTGTGCTAACTTGCATGAATATAAATTTTTGAACTCAAGATGAAGGAATTCATCCTTTATTTATCGTTTAATTATTTTTTCTTTTCCTTATCCTTTCCTTTATCCATCTCCTCTCCTTTCACTTATTCTATAAGTATCCATATACCCCCATAATATGTCTAGACATGACATCAAAATATATCTTGGCCTAGAGGGTTATAGGAGAAGCTAGTTTAGCTCTATCAAACCATAGTTGATGATTTGGAACAACTCAACCTTTAAAATTAACATAAAAAACCAATCCTATGACTACTCCTTCCTGATAGTTAGGCAAGGAGTAGGGTTATCATTAAATAAATATAAGACATATCAGAAACTACAAGTAATAACCCCAACTCTAAAACCATGAGTATTACAAGTGTAGGCTTAGTCACTCTTTGCATGGCCACTAGGCCATATATTATCTTGTAAACCCTAGACATGGAAATTATTTCCAAGTAGGATAACGATTTAGGAAAGATCAATCATTTTAAGGATGAGCTTAATCACATGCAAGTCACTACCCATCCTTAAGATGCCTCCAACCCACTAGTGACCACTATCAATACTACTCTTAGGGATCTTATCCCAAACCAACCCCATCATATAGACTCATCTTAGGCATATAGCCTCCTTACACTAGTGGCTCATGTCCTCAATAACAACATGAGGCAAAATCAGCTCATTAACACCTTTTTGGGTTGTATCCATAACTTAGAAAATAATCAACAAGATATAAGTCAAGGGATAGGGCAAAACCTCTTTATTCCAATTCATACCTCATCCTTACCCATTCTAGTAACAACTTAACCCACATTGAAACAAATAATTTACACACTCCCACCATTGTAGCATAGAATACCACAATACAATCATGTCTCTCATAACCTCCTGGAGATATTCTTACCCATGGAGTTCTCAACCCTGATGTCTAAAAAACATATTAATCTTACCAACCACCCACTCAAAATCTAGTAATAAATATTTACAGGTATGTTCCACCGCTAAAAAATAATATAGTAGAAAATAACCTATCATTCCCTATGCCTCTAGGTCACATGCTTCCCACATATAGTCACCCTTCATAGATGGGATACATATTGGCCCACACCTCACTAGGCCACACATAGATAACCCATAAACGATCACAATAAACCCCATATAATTTGACACAATAAGGAACAACACCTTCAACATGTCATACTTTCCCCTCACACTTCTAAATGTATTCAAAGTCCACTCATCTATAAAATTACTCCCTAGACTACTATGTACCACCCTATCGATTTTCTTTTATACATCCTAGTAGATATCAAGCTAATCTATACACTATCCCACCTCCTACCAATGTCACCATAGTAGAAATAGATTTTAAGAACATGGGAACCTACATATAATATCTTAAAGAACCTATTGATGTTAGTATATAGGGAGTTATTCTCCCACATCCACTACTAGATCTTCCCAAATTCAAAGGGAAGGGGATCCCAATGCACACATGAAAACCTATGCCACTATGGTCAAGGAACTCTTACCATTGGATGGGGTTGTATAAAATATCTTCCCCAAGACACTTGAAGGGATAACCCTAAACTAGTATTATCACCTCCCAAAAGGGTCCATACACTCCTTCCACTAGCTCATGGTTGACTTCAAATATTTTAACATGAAAAATTTTCTAAATAGTAGAATATAAGATTTCTTATATATCAAACAATAATATAATGAATAAATTACCCTTTTTATCATAAGATGGTGGTAGGTCCTGTATTCTTATGCAAACACATTAAACATAAACTAATTAGAGTTGTAAGATATTTTAATCTATTGCCTTAAAAAATAAATGAGGGAAGACATTCAAAATTTATCATACCAATCATATGATGAGGCATTCAAAAGCCAACTCTACATTGATTGAGAAGCTATCAACATTGGATGATGAACCAATGGAAATAATGAACATATCACCACATAAAATAATGGGGGATCTCAAACTATGAACCAAAGCCTGAATAAAATGAACAACCAAGTTCCCAAGATCTTAAACTACAATAAGAATGCTACTACTAATGGTGTAACAAACCAATCCAAGAAAAACATGTATGTCAATTTCCACCTACTAATATTACCAACACTAACACTAATAATGTAGGAGGTAAGAATCAAAGTCCTCCCACTATCCACATGGTTGATTTTAACCAACCACCACCTCATAATGCATAGTATCAAAATCAAAACAAAAATCAATATCATTAAAACAAATAATACCTCCAATTTTAAAATCAAACTTATTACTCACATAACAATGACAAATAATCTGGGTAGCAAGGGCTGAATATGAGACCTAGGGATTATGACCCAAATGTCTATTGCATCTTCCATAGAGTCATAGGCCAAAAAATTAGGGGTTACTAAAAGCATAAAATAAATTTACAGATACTTACAGAGAATCAAATGAACATTCATAGATATGTTCCTAAGAGGTGCACACACAAACACCTAAGCCCTTTCAAGTGGTCCCATCTCTCCCTAAAACTGAGACTTAAAATTTATCCACAATCCTTTCCCTAACCATAAAATGCACCTTACTTAGGGTTAAAATTATGATAAACAATCAAGTCACCTAGTTAAACACAACAAATCCATAGAAATAGGCAATCATGACATTAAAGCTTCCATTTTTGAGGCACCAAACACTAATTTGGATCTTCAAATAGGAGTTCAAAGAAAAACATGGATTATAAGTCATAGAATCAGAGGCCAAAGTGAAATTATACATTGTAAATCATGATATATTGGGTCACCCCTATCATTAGATCTAATGTACACATGGTTTAAATATCAAAAAATAGGACACCCTACCTGATGAACCCCTCCCTCTTATATATGATCAATAAACCTTATATTATGACATATCCAAATTCTTTCTAGGTGCTAGAGTAGGGTTCATTCTCAAGGGTCATCCTCATTTCCCCCAAATGTGGAGTCAATCCTTTTATATTCACAATAGATTGTGAATTCATAAATAATGGATCTAATTACAAATTTATACTACTTAGTATGATCATTTTAAATCACCTAGGTTTATAGAACTTAAATATCTATAGAAATTGATAACTAGTTATAAACCAAATTTTTAAAGTCTACTAGACCAAAGTTGAACACATATAATTAGGCATGACTAAAATTCACGAGGTAACCATATTTTAATTTTATCTCTATTGAAATAGTCCCTAGAGAAAATAACTAGCTTGATAACTCTATGGTTGCCTTATCATCATATTTCATCCTACATTTGACAATCCCAGAGTCAATTTTTATTGTCTAAATTAGGATGGATCCTCTCATAAATAAGGCTTGTAATTACCAAATATTCATCCACATTAACCAATATAAAGACCCTCTTATCCTTGATCTAGCCAATAATCATGAGGCCATTTTTGTGTTCCTACATGATTATAATAACCTCCTTTTTTTCACCATAAAATGGGTTTCTCATTTACCTATTATCCCAACTCAAGCTTTAAGACTAAGTTTGACAAATCCTACTACCACATATAATATTACCTCTCCTCTAAATAAGAGAATAATGTATTCAATACTAAGGAGTAAGACCCTAACCTTCCCTCAAATCCTAACATATTCAAAGAAGGAAACTTGTCCCTCACTGAGGAAATTAATGACATTAATATCAATATAGAAGAGAACCCCAATCTCCTCAAGCTAAGATATTCTCTTTCTAAATAGGAAGTAGAGGAACACAAAAAACTCCTCATGGATATTTATAAGGCCTTTACTTTCTCTTACACTGACATAATAAGCATCAATCCTAATATATTCATCTATAACCTAGTTATAATATCTAATGCAAAACCCATTAAAAAAATATTAGACCCATCAAGCCCAAGGTCATGTTGATTGTAAAGGAGGAGATTATTAAGCTCCTAAATTTAAATTTCATTAAACCTATGGACTACTCTAAATGGATGTCCAATGTCATCCTCATCTTAAAAAATAATGATAGGATTCAAATATGCCTTAATTTTTGATATATCAATAAAGCATGCCTAAAATATGAATCTCCCTCATATCCATTGATGTCATTATCAATGACACTATAGGATACAAGATTCTATCACTCATGGATGGTTTTTAAGATATAACCAGATATATATATTTGATAAAGATTAATTTAAATCTTTTTTCACCACACCATGGGGAACCTTATGATACTTTGTAATTCCCTTTAGCCTAGAGAACATCAGGGAAACATACCAAAGGACCATGACTCACATTTTTCATGACCTCATTCACATGATATTGGAAGTCTATGTAGATTAGATTTTTGGAAAATAAAGGCAGTGTGAAGACCACTTATGAGTATTATGTATTATCCTTACATTATTAATCGAGTATGGAGTTACCCTCAACCAAGATAAATACAATTTTAGAGTCAGTAGTTGGAAACTCCTGGGATACATCATCTCCAAATGTGGGATAGACATTGACCCCAACAAAATTTAGACTATCTTAGAAATGAACCCTCCCATAAATGAATATAACATTAGGATATTTTTAGGAAAACTAGGAGCAATCTAATAATTTATCTACAACCTTTCCTACACTATACCTCCCATAAATAGTCTACTAAAAAAATTATCATAATTGGGATGAACAATTGTCAAGAAGCATTCAACATAGTAAAATGCTTTCTCATATCTCCTCTAACACTCATGGCACCCAAGATAGATAAGCCTCTCATAGTCTACATGAGGGTGAGCAAGGTGTCGCTTGTAGGTATGTTGTCTAAAGAAGATGATACTAGTAAGGAGCACATAATTTATTTCATTATCCAAACCCTTCTCAATTATAAGATGTGATACACTCAAGTATAGGAGTGTCTAAAAATAGTGTTTGTAATCAAGTAGCTTCATAACTATATACTTAATCAAGAAATTAGATTTTTTGTAATATACCAAGCCTTGTAGACATTCCTAACCTATCCATCCCTCTCTTGGAATGTGGGGCATTTCACCATGTTGTTGAGCAAGTTTTAATTGACTTATATCAACCAAAAGTATATTAAGGGGAAATCATCATAGATTGGTTAGTCAAATCCCCACTATAGGTTAATGACCTCATAGATACTAATATTCTAGATGAAGTAATATGCTATATATAAAAATGCATCATTAATTCATGTATTTGGTACTTAGACATCATCAATTACCTTGTTGACCAAACTTACCTCAAAGATGCTAATTCATAACAAAGGAAACATCTTCATGATATTACATTTAAGTACCATATATTTATTGCAAGTATTTCAATGTATTCTTACTTTGGTATGTAAAACAAGAGGATTCAAAAAACTTCCTCTTTTATTTTCACAATAGTGTGTGTGGTGGACACTTTGGTGCCCATGCGACCTATAAGATGGGATAATCTTGGCCCATCGTAGAAAATAACACCATAAAGTATATATGAAAATGTGTAAAAGTCCAAAGTTTTTCACATGAGATACATGTCCCCCTAGGACATTACAACCCATTGTCACATTGTGTCCCCTTTCAATTTAGGGCCTAGGCTTAAAAGGTAAACTCTCTCCTACTTCTTTAGATAGACACCATTACATCATCATAAAAACTAAGTAATTCACTAAATGGGTAGAGGAAATGCCCCTAAAAACCATGATTAGATCTATTATTAAAAATCTCATCCAAAAAAAGATGCTTTATCAATTTTGGATTCCATAAGTCCTCATTACCAACAATATATCCCACTTCAAGAACCCTAAGGTTTACAATATATGTGAGAAATTAAACATATTACACCACATATATTCCATATATTAGCCACAAGCTAACGATTAAGTTGATGCTATCAAAAAGACCATGAAATTAAGTATAATCAAGATTGTCAATGACTCTAAATAGGATTACCATCTATATCTCTATGTAGTGCTCTAGGATTATAGAACAACTATTAAAACACCTATGGGAGTAACCCCTTATTCATTAGTATTTATTTATAAATCTATTCAACCCTTATAAGTAGAAATACCAACCCTTTATGTCTCCCTTCAAGGCATATTTGATGAAGAAGAATATAGATAAGAATGTCTGGACATGTTATACCTTTTAGATGAGCATTAGATCACAACTTCCAACACTCACATTACCTACACCAACCTCAACTATAAGAAATTTAAAAAAAACATTTGTGATCATCCAATTCATGGTGGAGACATTAATTGATAGTTAGATATACAAAAAGGAATGAGAGAGTAAAAATTTTAACCCAATTGGATACACCCCTACCTAATAATAAAAGATTTCATTAATGGATCATATTAGTTATGCAATTTAGAGGGTAAAGAGTTTGGTGTGTCTATAAACTCTTTGCATCTAAAATGTTTCTATATCTAGTTCTCATGTACCACCCCATTTTCACATGTATTTCATTTCTTTATGTCACATGTCCACCAACATAGTAAAAACATTATTTCATGATTATTTAGTTTGTCAATTTATAGAATACAAATATTTTTGAAATTCAACACATGACATTCACCCTATTCTCATTGTCCTTCACCACCTTAAAATAAATATGTTGCAATGGTATTTTTCCTAGTTCTTATAATTAGAGTACACCCTTTATACCTACATCTTGTATATCTTATAAAAATTCTAGCCTATAGTGGAGTCTAGAAACTTACATATGATAGAGTCTCCCTTTATGGTTCCTCTAAAAAAAAACATTAACATGATCAAATATAAGTGAATCTTCTTTCCTACCTTGGCCCTTGGTGATGAACCCTTGCATCCTACTAGTTTCATCAAATGAAGTTTTTGGGGTAGGAAACTTATTAAAAAAATAAATAAAGAGAAAATAAAGAGTATATAGATACTCATATGAAATTTGAAAGCTTATGAAAATACAATAGTCACAATCATGCATCTCTCACCCTCTGCTAACCTTGGGTGTTGAGCCCTTACATCTTATTGGTTACGTGGGGTTGGCATTCGGGGATATGCCCTTAATTTCCTATATATAGCCTTTGGTGATGAACCCATGTTTATTCTTGGTTAGACAATACTAGGTTTAGGGTGTCCCATAACGAAGAATCAGATAAATGCAAAACCAAAAATTAAAACAAAAGATTATAGAATGAAAATTATGTAGAAAGTCTTGTTATATGTTTACCTATGATAAATCTAGATCCATAGGATGCACCTCAACTTAAAATTATTTATCATAGAGCTATGTAGCTCCTATAGATATTTCAAGGTATTATCCCTCATTATCCCATTGACTAATAATGTCTTAGTAGGATAGGGAAATCAAATCAACCACTATTAAATATCCCATAGTTTGGCGTAAAATGATGTAGGAACATCACTACATCAATGTAAATATTTGTCAATTTGTCATATTTTGGGTCTTTGGAAAGTTTTTTTAAGTCATTCTAGGTCTCTAGGAATCAATAGTAGGGGTTGTAACTTCATCAAATTTGAACTAGGGACCTTTACTCATTTTCTTACCTCAAAGGCCAATTCAAATATTTAAAAAATTTGTATTGTTTTTCAAGTGTTTTCATGTGGTGAAAGGTTAAGATAATATGACCTTATGTTTTATGAGTCTTCAAGATTATTTTAGGTTGTTTTATACTTGCTAGGTGGTTAAGGTAGTTTAAAGACTCTCTTCTCAACATACAAGAAGGAAAAAATAGGTAGTTACATCAATTTTTTACAAAAAAAAATAAGTTGTAATTATTTTAAGAGTCATTCAAGGAGGAAAAGGTATGGATAAGGGGGTGGAATTACAAGGATTAAATTTACAAGATGCCATGAAGATAAATATACATTCTTTTATTTGAGAAAGACTATATTGGTAGACTTTCATAAATTTTGTGTATACAAGTAGATTGCATGTGCAAATAGAGAATAAGAAGAGAACATTGAAAAAGATAATTTTTGAAATGCATAAGTATAACTTGAATTACTAGGGATTTGGTCTTAAGACCTTCATAGAGCCAAGATTCATTTTCTTTGTAATCTTATACTATAACTATGAACTTGTGTATAAAGGAGAAGGTCAAGATGACTGCATTAATGAAAAATTTAAGAACCTTATACAAGAGCAAAACAAATGAAAAAAAGATTATAAAATGTTAGCCTTTGAGTGTCATAAGTATTGAGGTGTCTTTAGAGGTAGAAGAAGGTAGAATAAAATATTATTTTATGTAAAGAACTAAACTTTTCCCAAGATAAAGGTTAGAACCAGGTAGATTGTAAACGATAAGAGTTGGTAAGATTTAGTTTGTTTCTTATTTTTAGTCTAAGAATTACAAAAAGATAAAGCCCTCTACATCATAAAATATGAAAAGGAAACACATCTAAACACTTGGTGGCCCTGATGTATCCTAGTGCTCTGATTAATATCCCCTTTGATAAGGAATCATCATCTCATAAACCCAACCCATAATGATAGTTGGGTGGATGATGGACATAGGTCCTAAGTGAGACACTCAACATAGGTCCCTATAGGTCCATGCCAACAAGTTCTAGCCCCATGCATAGTGTTTTCCTCTCTCCTCTATATGTCAAATTATTAGTGACCATATATATAAAACCATATCATTATCCTTATCACCCACTAACCAAGTGTTAAGGATACTAATGATGGCATTTATTCGGGTGGGGATCACTAATATCTCCACTTGAAAAAGCCTCATGCCACACTTTATATCCAATTCAAATGTATCATCACATCCAAAATGCTCTACCCAACTACAAGCCTTAGGTTAACTATCAAAATCATGAATAGACACTAGTTTCTTAGACATTAGAAGACTAGTGATCTAGTATACATATATGAGAGTAATATTCCACATTCTCAAGGCCTAAGGGAACACAAATATGTTTTGATAAGGGTCCTATTATGTGAAAATATCACATAGTAATTGTTATGCCATTAATATACACCCTTGGAGAGAGTTCTTTAAGATTTCTCTAACTAATCCATAATATGGAAACAAACCTAGGCTATGGGTAACCTATGATGGGGCTGAACCTCTAGATAAGGTTAGCTTCCTTTTGATGATTCACCTAAACTATTGTTATCACAAGGAAAAGGGTTAGAAAAGGGAATAGGGCTCCTAATAAGGCTAAAAAGGTGATGCACCAAATAAATATGGGAAACTTCCATAATATTGAACCCACACTAGATCTTCAGAAGATAAAGTTAGCTCACACAACCTCAAAATCTAGCTAATTGTACAAGTATTTCATAGACTAGGTTTAAGAAGTAATGAATGCAAATAAAGAGGAGTTCTAAGATTCAATAAGAGCTTACATCAATGGCAAAAATAAAACTAATATAGACCTGGAATAGCTTGAAAACACCCTAAAAGAGGTCAAAAAGGATGATAATAAATGAGGATGATTCTCATTCACACAATGCCATCATGCACAACTCACTTAACATAGATCTAAGGCAAGAGATAGGTAAAGAAATTATTTCATTGCATTAATAGGTAGTTTTTACAAATGTTTGATAGGGTTTAGCCTAATTCAAGAGGACAATATCCTACCATATCTCAAAGAGTCCCTTGATACTCCCAAAAATGAGCATCATTTTACAAATGAGAAATAATGGGTAATATAGGGAAAGGGAAGGAAAGAGAGGTATAACATACCTGCATACAAAAAACAATCAATGAACTACCACCACATTTCTTAAATTTTGAACCATCTTTGATCCAATCAGGACTAACCCTTCATCAACAAGATAACCTTCATTTGTTCTAACATATTTCAAGCTCTTCACATTGGTTGAGAAATGCATTAGAAGACAAGAATCTATTTTGTATATGATGGGTCATGATCCTTTCAAAGAAGAAAGATCATTAAGATATGAACATCATTGAATATTCCAAATGCTTCATCTCATCCCCAAATCTCTTTGCTTTGATCTTCCATACCACCTTCCACTTACTTCATTATGAGGATAAAGTCCTCATATCCATGGACTTAATAGAGATTTGCCTAAGTCTAATTTTAGTGGTTGTAGGTACCTTCTTGTCAAGGAAATGACTATATTGAAGGATGATTCACCTCTCCATAATCACATATCTACCCCTACTTTAAAAACTGAGCATAGTTCTTACTATAGATGAAAACCAATATAATTTATTGATTTTCATATAGCTATAGTATCAAAAATCTATAGGATATATAGTCTTTTCTTGAACTATATTAGGTTTAAACAAACCTATTCTACCTGTAAACCTTGTGGAAATTGAGGACTCATTATCTGTATAGATCTTATTTAAAAATTAATGATCATAGTCATGAAATAATACTATGACCCTAGAAAATGGGCCTCATAATTTCTAAATATTTAAACTAGAGGTTGAGACTGTGATTTAATGGCAACATAACTTCATCATTGATAAAATTTAATTGCATACTACATCTACTTAATGGATTTTTTATCAAGCTGTAATGGTGACATAGCTCTTTAAAGCATTTACTCTAGTTTGACTTAGTTCATATGTTTGACCTCTACTTAAAGTATCATGTCTTCAACTTTTAATATCGATCATCAATCTTCATCTAGGCCTTTAAGATTAAAACACTTAGAAATTGCATATTTATCCTTAAGATAGGTTGTCATTTTAATCTACTCTTATGCTTGTGCCACATGTTGACCTCATGTTTAATTTGAGCTCTTTGACTTTTTGACCTCATGTGCACTATCAATCTCCTTGGTCCAGTTGAATAAATGTTATTTATCTCTTTTCACTTGACTAAATGTGTACCACTGATCCAATTAGTCACTATGATGATGGCACTTGTTATCCCTTTACTTGATCTTAATATCCTCTAATTTTTTGACTTGATGATCACCATTGATCTTTGGATGAATGATCAAATGCACAACATTGGATCTTTAGGACCTACTGACTCTATCCTATTTCAACTCACCATTAGATATTTATTTAAGCACTTGAGATATTAAAACTTTTTAGATCCACATTCATCATTAGGAACTTCTGAATCTAAATGACTATTTTCTGAGGCTTAAACCTGATGTCTATGCATACATTTCACTCTTCAAGTCTAACTTTGAGTGTTTATAACTTGAGATAAATAACTCATCAGGTCATGAAATTCGTATAAAATGTTCAAGTTATGAATAACATCATGTATATGCAATCCTTTAGCTTGAGAGGCTCCCCAAGTGTATTTATTAAATATGTAAGTAGATTGATCTATTTGCTTTTTCATAATGTGTTGATGATGGTCTTGCTCTTCTATGCTTACGCAAGAACTTTCAAGGCTCAAAATGAGTTTTTGAGACTTTTGAAACCTATTTTGTGTCTATGAGGGTAATGATCACCATGAGGAAATTTGCTCATCCTCTCTATCTAGGCAAAATCTTTATATGTGGGCCATAATTTGCCAACATCTTTTATGACTCATAGGGAAGAATGACTACTATGCTTGAAAACCCAAACCATTTGCCTTTCCTGATCCATTGGCATGGATTCATAAGTTGATTTGAATTAAGTAAAGATTTCCCTTTCTTGAAAACCCTCTCTTGAAGTAACAAGGACCAAAAGAAAGAAAAAAAATAAATTTCCCAAGTGACTTTGGAAAAGAAAACACACAACATGAAAGGAAACTAACCTAGACAAAGCAAGGGCAACTAACCTACTAAAAAAATGTATACACAGACACTTAGAAGAAAGCATGAAATCTACTTTAATATATGCAATATTTTATAATAAGTTATAGTCACCTTCCTCCTAGGTCAAATGAGAAAATTTTAGTATAATTCACTTGTAACAGACTAAGACGAATATACCTTGCTTTAGAGGTACCAAAAATGGTGAACTAAGTAGTTTAATGGACAATATTTTTGATGTGTTATCTAATGGATGAAATAGAAAAAACATGTCTCTAATGTATACATATTGGTCCAAGTCTTCCAATCTTGGTTCATGTTTGAATGTATGAGTATTTGATTGATGTCTCATCACTCTTGTGAAAGCCTTGCATGAAGACTTCATTTAAGCTCTTAGGAGCAACTATACCTAGTTCAATTGGTGGTTTAAAAAGACCATGTTCTTCTACCTTGTTCTTATGCAGATCTAGACTAATCATGCTTAGAGTATTATGCTCATAATTTTTTAGAGGAAGGACATGTATCTTAGCCTCTTCAAACTCTTTGTTAATGAATTTGAATTGCTTCCATAACTCTTTAGGTTATTCACTAGTATGCTCATCAAATTACATCACTTTAGCACTTGAGTTGTCTCTTTCATCAACCTCACTCAATATTTTATATTATTCTTCAAATATAAATGAGGGTAGATTTCACCATATAAGGTCTAAAATATCACACATGTCTTGCTCAAGGTCTGATCTACTTTCCTTTTACTCTAACATACTAGGGTTATCCTTAGCTAACAACTCATCTTAAAATGGACCAACCTCAGGCACTCATTTTGATCCTCTTCTTGATATATGTATAATGGACTTTAGTAGTACATTGAAGGTCTTTTGTATTTTCAACTTGAGGATTGTCTCATTCAGGAAAGTTTGAAACACTAAGTTGCTCCATTTCACTCAAGAAATTAGAGCACAAATGTTTTCACTAATCTTATAAGTTACTTGAGATGACCTTGACCTCCATAATAGGTTCATTAAGTTTGTCCTCTTACTTCTCATCAAGATCCTACAACTTGAAAGCTAAAACTTACTCGTCCCTATGAAGTGGTATTCCTATCATGATCTCCTCATCAAAGATACTTGAATTATCCTTTTGTTTCTCACTTATGACTTCAAGCTCCTCCTCTATCCTTTGTAAAGCAAGCACTTTTTCTGAGATGGATATTGTGGGAGAGTTAATAAGTTTACCTTACTTGCAAATTAAGAGAGTGTCCTTCTAGCTAAGTACCTTGCAAGGTCTCTTTGGTGCCTCTTAAGGAAATACCTCAACTAACACCTCCTCCTTATTCTTTATGACTTTATAAACTAATCTCCATGATGGAAATGAGTATGTAACAAACATGTTTTCTTCCTTGTGAATGGTTATAGGAGAGGGTAGTCTCACAACTGAGGGCATGCCATGGCCAAAGTTGAATGTGTTGAAGAAGATCCATGATGGAATGGATTCATGCTCTTGAGTGGGAATGGCCATAGGGGTAGAAGAGGGAAAACTTATTTATCTAGGTTTGACATACTCTTTTTCCCATTACTCAAACACTATTTCAATTCTTGATTCTCAACCTATGGATAGTTAGCTTCCTCAATAGATGCCCACATGTTCTCAAACTCTTGCAAGAAGATATTTATCCCCTCCATGTAATGAATGGGGAATTATTATATAATCTTAACCCCCTCATTGATTTTCATGTTTATTCTACCTTGGTCTAATGTTTCCTCTTTGATTTTTGATAAGGATGGACTTTGACAAGGTTGACTAGGGGGCTGATCAAGAACTCTTAAAGGTTGAGATTGAGGATTTTAGAGGGGAAAGGACACATAAGACTAATCCAAATGAGCCTAATAATCTTCATAATATATCAACACACTATTTTCATTATGGATTATGCTTCTCATCATTACTATGTCCTCATTCTTACAAGATAACCATTGTTCACCCTCAAAAACTAACCATCTATTCTTGAACAACTTAAGATCACTCCTTGTCTCTTGTATAACATTGATAGGAATGACTGAAGAAAATAAAAAACCCTTACCAATCTCCCTTATAAACTTAATATAAATTGATAATTCTTGCTTGACTCCTAACAAGGATGTAACAAGATAAGCTTATTATTGACAAGGGGAATTATAAGATTGATCTGAATGTAAAGGAGGCTAAATTTGGTCATATGTAGGGGTGGGAGGAGGGCAAAGGCCATGATAGGGTTGATAGGTTATTTTAGGTTCACTTGGGGGGAATACATAAACATTATTTGCTTAATAAGTTTGATGTTGAGGTAGAGAATAAACATATTGATCAAAATATGGTTGATTGTACATATAAAATTATGATAATTAGGTACTTAGTTGGGCTACTTAAACTAGCTGATAGATTCTTGGAGTCACCATTGATGTTTGAACACTTTCCTAAAAAAATTGATTGGATGAAGAGAACATCAAAATTCTTCATTGATGAATAATGTAGTAGGTCCAACTAGGCATGCTAAAAACTATTATGGCATTAATTTGTACCCTTGGATAGAGTTTTTTAGGATCACATTGACTAACCCATAATATGGGAACAATCCTAGGTTGTGGGTAACTTATGATGGGCTTAAACCTCTGAAGAAGGCTAACTTCCTTTTGATGAATCACCAAAACCAAAGTTTTCATAGTGAAAATTTTTAGAAAAAGGAAAATTGATCCTAAGAAAGCTAAAAAGGTGATTCACTAAATAAATATGGGAAATTCCAATAATCTTGAACCCACACTAGATCTATAGAAGATAATGTTAGGTCACACAACCTCACAATCTAGTTAATTGCTTAAGTATTTCATAGACTAGGTTGTAGAAGTAATTAATGTAAACAAAGAGGAGTTTTAAGAATCATTGAGAGCTTACATAAATGGTATAAATAACACTAAATTTAGACCTAAAATAGCTTGAAAACACCCTAAAGGAGGTTAGAAAGGGGGACAATGGATGAGGAAGATTCTCCTTCATACAATTCCATCATGCACAACTCACTCAACATAGATATAAGGCAATAGATATGTAAAAAATATATTTTATTGCATCAAGAGGTAGTTGTTATAAATGTTTGATAGTGTTTATCCCAATAAATAGGAGAATATATTGCCATATCTCAAAGATTCCTCTAATACTCCCAAAATTGATCATCATTTTTCAAATGAGGAAGAATGGGTAATATAGAGAAAGGGAAATAAAGAGAGGTAGAACATGCTTGCATACATAAAAAATAAATGAACTTACACCACATTTATTAAATTATTAACCATCTTTGATTTAATAAATACTAACCCTTCATCAACAAGATAACCTTCATTTGATCCAATAGTCTTCAAGCTCTTCTCATTGGTTGAGAAATGCACTAGAAGACAAGAATCTATTTTGTAGATGATGGGTCATGATCCTTTGAAAGAAGATAGATCCTTAAGATATGAAAAACATTGAATTATCCAACTACTTCATCTAATCCCCAAATCTCTTTGCTTTTATCTTCCATGACACCTTCCACTTAATTCATTATGAGGACAAAGTCCTCATATCCATGGACTTGACAAAGCCATGCCTAAGTCTGATTTTAGCAACTGTAGGTACATACTTGTCAAATAAATGACTAATTTGAATGATGAGACACCTATCCATAATCACACATATACCCCTACTAAAAAAATGGATCATAGCTATTACTATATATGAAAACCAATCTCATTTATTTGTTTTCATATAACTATAATATCAAAAACCTACAAGATATATAGTCTTCTCTTAAACTATATTAGGTTTAAGTAAACCTATTCTACCTCTAAACCTTATGGAATCTAAGGACTCATTATCTGCATAGATTTGCTTTAAAGAGAAATGATCATAGTCATGAGATAATACTGTGACCCCAAAAAATGAGCCCTATAAGTTCTAAATATTTGAAGAAGAGGTCAATACTATTATTTAATGGCAATGGAACTTTATCATTAACAACCCTTGACTACAAAAATACATATACTTAATTTTTATTGACCAAGATCTAATGAGAATACAACTCTTTGAAGCATTTACTTTGGTTTGACCTAGGTCATATGTTTGACCTCTACTCAAAGTTTCATGTCTTTGAATTTTGATATCGATCATCAATCTTGATATGGACCTTCAAGATTAAGACACTTGGAAATATCATTCTTATATTCAGGATACACTTTCAATTTCATCTACTCCTACACTCGTATCATGTGTCAACCTCACATTTAATATGACCTCCTTGACTTTTTGACCTCATGTGTACCATCAATCTCCTTAGTTTGATTGAATGCATGTTGTCGATCTCCTTTTATTTGATAAAAAACACCATTGATATACTTGGTCATTGTGATCATGACACTTTTTATCCCTTCACTTGATCTCAAGATATTCTAAATTTTTGACTTGATGTTCACTATTGATCTTTAAATGCATGATTGAATGCACACTATTGAATATTTGAGACCCACTGACTCTATCATATTACTACTTACCATTAGATCTTCAATCATCCAGTTGAGATCATAACACTTATTAGATATATGTTCCTCCTTCAGAACTTTTGAATCCAAATGAATATTTTATGAGGCTTAAACTTTATGTCTACATGCACATTTCACTCTGCATGCTTAATTTTGAATGTTTCTAATTTGAGATAGATAACTCATCGGGTCATGAAATTATAGAGAATGTTTAAGGAATTAATAAAATCATGTATGTGTAATATTTTGGGTTGATAGGATCCCCAAGTTCATTTATTAAATGTGAGATTTAATTTATATATTTTATTCTAGATGACATGTTGATGATGGTTTGGTTCTTCTTGCTTATGCAAGAACTTTCGATGCTCTAAATGAGTTTTTGAGACATGTTAAACATAATGTATGTTCATGAAGATCATGATCACCATGAATAACTCTAATCATCCTCTTTATCTAGTAAAAATTTTGGTATGTGGGCCAAAATTATCAAATATTAACTAGATGGAAGAAGGGGTAATCCCTACCTATGCAGTACAAGAAACACCCACTTGATCAAGCAAGGTCAACTCATCTACCATTAAAAGAACTAAACTTAAGGGAACCACTCTATATCTCATGATTTGATCCATATGATATAGTAACCCTAAAATAATTAAGGATTCCCCACATTAGTTAGTTAACTGAGAAAACCTATCTCTAAATCCAAACAATTTTAAAAATCTTAACTTCCTCCTACACTTTAAAAATTACCCCTATTTTTAGGGGTGGTTTTAAAACTACACTATGGTGGTTATGAATCTACCTTAAGGTGGAAAATTTACCACCTCAAGTGATTACACAACTACCCAATGGTGGTAATACCCTAAAGTGGTTTTAAACATGCTATAATAGTTATGGTACCACCACATATAACAAGTGATGGTTTTGTAACCCAAGTGGAAGTTTTGCCAACCACCCATAGGTTCCCCAAAACCCTCCAAAAAAACACCAAAACCCATATTAATCCTTAAAAAATAAACAAAAATAAAAATAATCCATCCTCCCCCACCTTGATCACAAAGGAAAAAAATTGAATTTGACTAGATTTTAGCTCAATTTTGAACAAATTTGTAAAATTCAAACAAAGATTTAAAAAATAGTAAAAACTAAGTTGATTATGCCTAGATGCACTTATCACTAGTAAGTTCACCATCCTCATGTCTTCCTCTCTCTAATGGCTACTTTATCGCTTGAAATGGTCTTCAAAAAACTCGAGCTCAAAAATATCCTTCAATGTAAAATGACAAATGAATTATTTTTGGCAAGTTTTTGATTATATTAGGCCCCAAACTAGCCATTTAATTTCAAAAGTTTTCATTTTTGGCATAATATCTACCATTTTAATTTATTCTTATGTACATGTGTATTATTATAGCTATATGTTTAAAACCAATAATTTATTGCTGACACTTTAACAACATTTCTCTCTTTTGTAGCATGTTTTTACGGTTTAGTAAGTCCACATAGCTCTACACCAGATCCAGTCCCCTAATGGGATGGTCTAGGTAGTATTATTATCCCCACACACATAGTACATATTTTCTCCTTATTTTGATAATATAGTCTACTTTCATTCTTTTTAAAAAGTATCACTTGAATCTCATCTTCTGTTTATAAGTGATGTGGGGTCCTGATAGGGTTCATTCCTCTGTATAGGTAAGTAAAGTAAGTATCTCTAAACTTATATTTCCTTTTAGTACACCTTACTTAGGACTATACCTTACAAATTCATGAAAATGATCCCTCTTGATGGGAAAATATGTATGCACCTAAAAATTACACTTTAATACATTTTTGATACAAATTTGATGATTATACAATGACCTCTTATTTTGTGCTCTATAGTGAACTCTCTATCTCTAAACCCCCTCTATGCTTCCACATTCCTATTTTGACCCCTTTTGACCCATTTTATTGTGACCTTCCTATTAATTTCTTCATTGTTTAAAAAAATGACTATAAGTATCAAAACCTTTGACTAAACTGACTGAACCACCCCATCTAGTTGCAAAATTCCCCCTCAATTTCCACAACTCCCATG
>JARHVA010002137.1:382500-410000 GCA_037957365.1 Torreya grandis | reverse complement strand
GGTGACTCGACCCCTATCTAACAATGAATTCACCAAATAACTATTTCTAACTATTTGTTCCATAGAGAAAATAATGATGTTGTTAGAATCAATAGTTTTGTTGTGTTGTAGAATCAATATTTTTGCTCTGTGTAAAACATAAACCTAAGAGTTAAAAATGAAAATTTGTTTGTTGATTATCATTTTTGCATAAATATGGGAACCCCATAATATTTTTTCAAGAACCCAAGTGTAGAAAGATAGGTCTAAACACTTCTAAGTCTTGTACACATTATTGTTTTGGTGCTTAAAATTGACCTCACACCACTTACGTTTCTGTATTTCAATTTTATAATAGAAAATAAGGACAAGGATCCAAACTTCAATCACATATGATTTGGTTCTTTTAAAACAAACATTCACTTTAGCTAAAAACTCTTAAGATATTCTTATTTTTTGTTTTTTAGTTAGTTGCAAAGTTCTTATATTAATTATTTGTGTCAAACAAAAAGTTACGTGTATGCTCTCCCTCATCCCTTATAAGGAACTCAAGTGATCAAAAGTGACTTATTTATTTCCTTGTTTGTTTAGATTATAATATAATAAACATTATGTATGTTATCCACAAGATTCAAATGACTTGGGTGACTTAGAAATGACCTCTAAATTTCTTCCAATTTTTATTTGTTTATTATTTTGCATTGTTTTGTCATTAGGAGTTCGTCAGCTCCTCACAAGTTATTTAGGGGTGTGTTGACTTGGGATTTTATCACCCAAGATCATAAAAACACAAATAAATGATGGGTCATATAAAGTAGTTATGTGATAATAGGATTAAATAGTGATGATTGGTTAGCTTGTCAATCCCAATGAAAACCTAAATTAGTTCACACTAAACATCAAACTTCACTAAGAAATACATAGCTAAAGTTGTGCAAAAGACTAAACCTTTGGATAACAAGTTATTGAGTTTTAATCCAATTGAATTTATTTACCCTTTTATTAAATAGACTTTGGACCATTTATATCACTTCAAAACTTAAAAATTTTAGTCAACCCCACTTTGTCATATAATATCTTACCAAATGTCAAGTGATTTTCACTTTAAGTTCATACCATATACCAATGATTAAGAGGAAAAGGTGGGATTGAATAATATACCTTCATTCACTCTTTAATTTTTGTATTAACACTTAATTATTTTTTAAAATTGGTATATATATGGAAATTTATTTAAAAGCTACACACATCTGGTTATTCTTAGGGATAGGTCATGTACTTAGTGCCATTTCTATTTTCTTTTATTAGCATGTATGTTTGGGTCTAAAATTATTTGTTTGTTTTTCAAAGTAGAAATGAGTCAAAAAATTCACATGTTTCACACAACTTTGAGATAAGAGGTGTTACTCTACCCATGTTTTTTCAAACATTTTCCTTGGATTTTATTTCAAAACCATTTGTGTATCACTTGTTTAATAAAGTGTTGTTACACTTCCCATTTTGTTTCAAAACATTTTCCTTAGATTTTTTATCCAAAATCATTGTTATATAACTTGTTTGAAGGAACATTTTTACGCTTCTCATTTTAATTCAAAACTTATCTTATTTGAAACCAAGTTCCAAAATTATTCATACCTTTTTTAAAAAATGTGTGGTTATACTACCCATTTTAGTCTAGCCTATTTGCCTTAGAGAATCTAAGTCTTTTGTATTAAATTTGAAGTTCAATATTTCAAATTTCAAATCCTAAAGTAATCAAGTTTACACCAAAGCTTCATATAATTTGGGCTTAGGTGGTCTACCTTTTGTATTTGGATTTTGATACTTGGATTGATTTCATATTTGGTCTAAAAACCCCTTGCCTAGACCTAAAAGTTGTTTATTGTCATGCGCCTTGTTTTATCATCTATCGAGTCAATTTTGTTATCATGTGATTTATTTAAATTTTTTTGTTAATAAATTATAAAATGATAGTTATATTTGTCAAATATTCTCTTGTGAGCCAATAATATTTTTTTTATGATCCATTTACCAAGTGTTCTTCCAAACCAATCACATTATAATTAGGTTATTTTATAAGCTATTTACTGAGTTTATCCAAGCCAATTGCCTTAGGTTTAGATTGAGTTTTTGAGTTATTATTTAGACTTGGAATTTTTTTCCATAGTAATTATTATAATCACCTTTGGGGAAACCATTATCTTTTTATCCTAGTTCATGATTTTTCTACCTTGTTTAGATACATTTGACAATGATTATAACCACCTTTGGAAAAATCAATATCTTTAGTAGACTAGTCTTATGTTTTTACTCTACCTTTTCCATACACCTAGATTAGTTGTTTTACTTTTTCAATCTCTTTTATAGAGCCAAAGGTTATTTGTTTCAGTTGTATTCCATTTTAGACTTTTTTTTAAGAGACCTAGTCATAAATATAAACATGCCTCATTATACATGTAATGGGATGATGTATAATCTAGACTATAATAAATTTGTTACTAGTGACCCCTTTGTCCAAGAGTCATATGGTGATGATATAGCATATAATATGGATCCATATCCTTATTATAATATTCCATATTTTAAACAACAATAAGACACATTAGAGTAGTAGTTGGTGAGTGAACCATCCTATCTAAGCTAAGAATAAGAGAAAATGGCATAGTACATTTCTAAAGTGATGCATGTTGTCAAAAAAAGCTAAGGAAAATATCCCTACTATGTAACAACACTGACAAGTTATTATCTATACTTGTTTCATCACCATTGTCTATAGAATAAAGATGAAATTTTAGTAAGGGTAGTATAAATAGGAGCAAAATTCCCACTAGAATTCCCACATGAAAGTCTATCTAGATTGATTATAACACCTAGTAATGTGCCTCATAATCAATAATTTGAACATGCATGAACTAGTTATAATTAAGGTTTGATTGCAATACCTCAAAAAATCCAAACTGTGCTTGTGAAAGGGAAAGTTCCTATGGCCAATCAATTAGAACATGTATAGGAAACATACCAAAATTACCTTAACCTAGCTCAAAATTTCAATGCAATGGTTGTTTCAAACACACCAATTATAGAGATAGCTCCTTAAACATGGCCAAAAATAGATTATTTGGGATATTTAAATCAAAACATAGATCCCTTTAGCCAAATCATGATGGTAGGAGACATGTTTAATGTCCCTATTATGATAGAATAAATTTTTACTCAAATGGAGGACCTCACACAAAACATAGTAGATAGGATGCAAGGGCATTCCATTGTGAACCAAAGTGGGTCAAAATATACCTATGAGAAATGCATAATATATTCCTCTATCCAATACCATGAGTGGTTTTCAATAATACAGGGTAAATATGCCTAGTTCCCAAATTAAATAGGAAACTTATGCTCAAAAAATTACTTCTTCAATTTCACAACAATGGGAAACTAGCCAAAAACAAAAGACAAATGTACCACCTCAACAAGTGCATAACATTACACTACCTCAATAGGTGCCAAAAGAAATTATACCACAACAGGCACATACCAATATACTAAAAACATCCCAAATGTTGCTTAATCCACAATTTGTTTCTATTGGTCAATAATGAGTACCATTTGGTCAACAACAACAAATTCTAAACCCTCAACAAGTAAATAATAAAAAAATAGGTTTTTTTACTAAAAATAAGGTTCTAATGTACAATTGGTATTAGTTATTAGGCAATAATTATATTTCATCTAATAGTTACCACACATATAATAAGGCTCTATTTTATAACACATTCAAAAGTAGGGTTCTAGCCAAAAATTGGTTCCCTTCATGCATCAGTGCTCAACAAGCAAATAATAAGGTCTTACCCAAACCCAATAATAATAACATATTCCATCTAACCAAATGAGACTACCAAAACTATAATTTTCCAACCAAATCTATCTCACAAACCCTAGATATAATGTTTACCAACATTAGCATATTCTGTATCAATAGTATAATTCTAATGCATGGATACATATATCTAGTCATTCAACCAATCCAAAAAAACATTGTGCATTATAATATTCCTTCATACCTCAATCAAGGTAATCCACCTTTGACTGCATAACCTTAATTTTAATAGGCCACACCCTCCAAATTCTTATCTCTATAGTTATATAAAATGAAGGATAAAATTTAAGCCATCTAGATATGGAATAAAACAAATAATTTTAATCTAGACAAAATATTATCATATCCATTCAATATTGATTATCTTCAAATGCCATTTCTTTCAGGTTATGTGCCACCCAAATTTGATAAATATAAGGGAAAAGGTGACCCCAAAGGGCATCTAAAGGAATTATTTTTTCTTGCCAACCAGTGGCCTACATTGACATATATTTTCTTCTCCTCTTTCCAATAAGTTTATGTAAACAAGCCTTGGCATGGATTCTTAAATTATTGAAGAATTATATACCGAAATTTGATGACCTTTATGAAAAGTTTCTATAAAATTTATCACATAATCTCAAACACAATATCAAAGTTGTGTATTTGGGCCAATAAAAACAAAAAAAATGATTAAATATTCACTATTTACCTACAACGTTGGAGAACACTTACATGTTGATTCAATCATAATTTTCCAAACAAGAAATTGGCCATGATAATTACCAAGAGCCTACATAGTGAGATATATTATCACCTCAAGTTGTAATGTGCTCCCATGTTTGAAAAAGTTACAGAGAAATGGATACAAATTGAGAAGGACCTTGTTAAAAAATAGATCATCAAGATATCCTCTTCCAACTAGAGCCAAAACTAACATCAAGGTCAATAGAACAAACAAATCCATAACCAAAATTAGAAACCTATTCAAATATTGACTTTAACAGCATCTTAAGCCAACAATAATGAAAGACTAAAGGCCTAAAAACATAACAATAATGTTGTTGAAAATGGGGTCATTGAATCACATTATATTCAAATGGTTCAAACACCATCTATCCATTTACCTCCACCCATTTAGAAACCACCACCTCCATTCATTCAACCAAGACCTCCATGCAACCAGCTACAAAAGTAAGCCCAATTTCAAGCACGTCTTATAAGGATAAGATCACCCATTTCTAAAACATTCGATGACCTTAGAGAGTCTATTGAGTTTATATTACACAAATTGGTTTAGGTAAATATGATTAGATAGCCTATTCTAAGGCCATTTCATTAAATAATTCTTTTTCTTGATTGGTACAAAAAACACAAATTTTGTGAGTACCATTATGTCAAGGGACACTCCATATGATAGTGTATATAACTAAGGTATATGATTCATAATATGCTTGATAATGGAGAGATACAACTAGATAATCATGCTCTTATGACTAATCATAACTTTGGCACCTATTAAAATCCATTTCCTCAACATAATAACAACCAAAAGTAACACCACCACCAACAAAAATAATGGTAAAGAACACCACCATAACATCAATAATAATAACATCAACCATAACAACAACAACAACATAATAATTGAATCTAAGGGTGAACTAACCAAAAAAACTAAGGAGGCCATCATTCCATCATGTATACCTATAAAAATTATGTAGGACATGTCTCAAAGGGTCATGTTACCATTATTACCATTAATCTTTGACAAAATACCAATAGATTAAAACTTTCACTTAAAAATGCCTATCAACCTCCTTATTTTGGTAATCCATCTTCAAACTGTGTTAGTATCCATGCTCAACACCACCAAAAAATTACCATTTCATGCCTTATTACCTCTTTATCCATTTACCAAGGTCATATACCTAATCGATATTACACAATCATAACTTGATGAGCTAATATTAACATCAAAGGACCATAGCTAAATTCCATGATTGAGACCATTTAGACCTCCATGCCTATAAAAAACAAGCCAATTACCAAAACTAAAAGGAAACCCTATGATATTATGGATTATCTATACAAGACACCTATGTAGATATCCATCATGGATTTTTTTTTTATATCTAGCATCCACAAAGACATACTAAATAAATACTTGAGGTAATCCATTATACTTGATGACATCAAACTTGATAAATTTCAAGCCATGGTAGGACATTTATCCCCTGGCCAATAACTTACCTTTGCCAAAGTGACATGTCATCCTTTCAACCATTACATAATAACCCCTTATACATCAAGGTCGATATAGCAAACCATAAGGTTAAATGTGTCCTTATAGACAATGGTTCAGTTCTAAACATTGTGTATCTAAAGTTGGTAAACAATTTTAGCTATATAGTGACTGACCTTCAGTTATATACTATTATCATCAAGGTGTATGACAAGAAAGAATGAGAATCACAAGGTACCATTGAATTTCTAGTGGTCATTGGGCCTTTGACCCATGACACTCTATACCATGTTCTCCAACTAGAGTTATCATATAACTTACTTTTGGGCTTACCATAGATTCATGAAATCAGGGACATACCTTCCATGTTACATCAACGTATTAAATCTACCCATTTAGGGATAGAAGATACTATAAAAGTTAATCTACATCCTTTACAACATGAATTTATTTAACCCTTACATTATTTTTACCCCTAATATTATTTGTCTCCCTTTTCCACTTACCCTTTATCACCCACAATTTATAGACTAGGACCAACAAGAGTCAATTGTAATAACCCCACTGGGTTTTACCAAAATGTAGTAATTTTTTTAATCTATTACACACATTTATCATATATATTTCACCACAAGAAACCTAATTAGTGATATTTAACTAACTATATTAATTTAATTCACTAATAGGTTTATATCTAATCCACTTAGCTAAGGATCACCATGAAAAGATATAACAATCATTAACAATACTAAATAGACAAAAAATATTGCGCATCCAATCATAAATGAAATAGTACAAATTTAGCCATGTTTGATACAACATTACAACCATTATTGTAGATC
Organism: Torreya grandis; assembly: GCA_037957365.1. Lineage (NCBI taxonomy): Eukaryota > Viridiplantae > Streptophyta > Pinopsida > Cupressales > Taxaceae > Torreya > Torreya grandis. Next base: position 403,078 of record JARHVA010002137.1, on the reverse strand, counting down.
TATAATGTATAGCTATTATATTTTTCAGAAATAAAATAATATTTCAAATGATAAGAGATGATACAAATCTCTCTGAAGAAGAGTCTCCATGACTCAAGAATTTCCATGACTCGAGTATCAATCTATAATCTCAAGTGTATTCCCATAGTATATTACTCCATATGGGAGGGAGAGTGTAATTCGATCACTTTTCCACACCAACCATAGACCGTATATCCCCCACACTATCTCCCAAACAAGGGGATGTCCCTCCCTTCATGGATTGATAGATAATGATGGTTCAAGAATCTAGAGTAACAACCTAGAACCTATGTGTTGAAGATATCTAATATATAATGTGTACCATAAATAAATATATTCTAATATGATATTTTACAACTATGAAAACTATATCAACATATTAAATGAAAATGTTTAATTAAAACATTATTTTATCCAATATTTTTAATAATTAATGATCTTTAGGATTAATCAAATTCATACACACCACTTGATTGGATTGCACCTTATCTTGCATTGATGGAACTAATTAAGTTAGTGTAATCTATCCACCATTTATTTAGGGTCATGAATGTGAGATTTAGTAAAAATATAATAATATATAAAAAAACCAATAGATTCATTCCTAATATTTCACTTTAGATAATAAAAATGATGCTAAGTATAATAATATCACATACATTCATTTAGTGTGTCAAATAAAATGCAATGAATCCATAACATCTAGTTTATTACAAATAATAAATAGAATAAAAAACAATCCTCAATATAACATACCATCTGGGTAATGATTTATCTAGATTACCATTTACTTAAACCACAAAATAACTTACAATGTTATTTCATCCCCAAAATAATCACTATAACATAGGCCTATATATTTGTTCATATTCCACATATAAAACAAAATTCAGTCCAAAACATATTAATATGCTCATTATTTAAACTCATAAATACCTTATTTAATGCTTTAGTCAACATTAAGATATATACAAGAGCTCATTTTCACACTTATTTACATAAAACTATTGTATACATTTATAAATATATACTTAAATGGTATAAACATTTTTGGATTGCATAATTAGTCAATCAATGTTTAGCTCACATGATTTATATGTATATTTTAGAATTCAAAAGTACAAATTTAATACTATATAATTAATTCATTGTATACAATATACTCTAAGATGGCATCCTCTATCATTTATATTATAGTATTTTATATACTCTAAGTATGCATCCAACAAATAAACAAATCCCCATTATTATTTTATAACTAAATGAATCCCATATACTTGTAATACATAAGAAAATTATAATTACATACATCTAAATGTTCATTCCAATCCCTTTTAATCAAATAACCCAAATCAATCAATTTAAGATTGGCATTTAAAATAAATGAATATGAATAATACAAACACAAAGCTGACTATACCCAACTCAAATTGAATTATATAAAAACACAAATCAAACCATGTATATCTCTTCTTAAATAATAAATATAAGATGCATATCTAGTCATGCTACTAACTATGTGTATCTCATATTCATTCCAAGATAATTCTAAAAAAATTATAATACACAATCATAACTATATAAAAATGTGCAGTTCATAAATAAGGAATACAATTTAAATTTTAACTTTGCCATATAAACTATAACATATTCATGTATATTTATATGCTTAAAGGTGAGTACTAAATCTATAGTTCATTAATTTACCTACCTATACTTGGGTTACATATTATGGCCTTAGATTGAATTGTTACCAAAAACTATATATGAACAAGTATACATGATATAGGAATTCATAACAAAGTCCATCTAATAAACTATGGTCTTGATTTATAATTAAAAATTACATTTTAATTTTAATCAACTTAAATCCAATCTAAATCAAAACCTTGAGATCATCTTATACAAGTATTTTCAACCATTTAAATTTTACACATAATTTCCCTCTAAAGCCTTACATTTCAATATATATGTATATACATATAAATATATTTATGTACATATAAGTATATGTATATATGTCATTATCTTAAACTGAGTGTGTGTGTGTGTGTCTATATATATATATATATGTATGTGTGTGTGTGTGTGTATTACATTTCAATATATAGGTATATACATATAAATATATTTATGTATATAAGTATATGTATATATGTCATTATCTTGAACTGAGTGTGTGTGTGTCTATATATATATATGTATGTATGTATGTATGTGTGTGTGTGTGTGTGTATGTATGTATGTATGTATGTATATATACACACACACACACACACATACATACATATATATATATATATATATATATTACATTTCAATATATAGGTATATACATATAAATATATTTATGTATATATAAGTATATGTATATGTGTCATTATCTTGAACTGAGTGTGTGTGTGTGTATATATATATATATATATATATATATATACATACGTACGTATGTATGTACATACATACATAGATGTGTGTGTGTGTGTATTCATTCTCCATTTTATATAAACAACTCATACATCTATGCCCAAAATCCAAACTAGGTTTACACATAGTCAAACCCTCAAACAAACCAAAGTTTAAATATATATTTCAATATGCGTTCATGAATATATAACATCTAGTTCAAAACAACTAGTCCAAACCACATCATATATACTCATAATGAGATATTCATTCCCATTATATAACAAAGGTTTTTGAATTAAAAAGGGATTTAATATAGAGCTTGTTTAAATCTATAATAATCATGACATTCCCTACAATGCTAATAATTCCCTCAGATTACCCCAAGTTGAATGTCGGGTTTTATGAAGGTCGAGCCTTCCACAGGGCCCTACATACATCGCTTCTAATTTTTCATAACTTTTAAGAAATTGAAAAACCTAATAACCATAAAATTCAAAAACCTATTCAACATTTTACACATAGGAAATTCAATTACAAAACTAGCCTGTGAATTTATCAATGCTAGAGAATCTGAGTCACTCTTTTTCCTTAAATTGTTCACCCTTCTTCTCCTTCTACCTCCTACTCTATGTATTTCATGTGCCATATCATATCCCCATAACCCTCTATCCTTTATTTTCATTCATATCCATTAGCTTATTTTCCATCACCCTCTCCACTATTAAAGACCGACTTAATAGACTCAAAAATATGCATGCCTAGATAGCTCAACAAAATTCCTTATGTGATATAGTTTGCCACCATGCAGCCAAAAAAAACTCCATTATTTTCTCCAAATGATGGTTAAATCAAAGTCAAAGGATGATTAGAAACCATAATCATCTTGATACTTCCATAAGAATCCCTAAATAATCATTATATAATCTTTATAAGCTATTTGCATTACATTGATATCACAAATTAACAAAACAAATAAAATAAACCACAAGTCACATAACCCTAATTTTTACTCCATACAAATACTATAAACTTAGTTGATATTAAATTTCCATGCAAATTTAACTACTCTTTTAGCATGATAATTATATAGTATGGCAATATAAGTATGTATTTCAAAGACTATTGTTTATGTTACCATGTCATCCCAAATAAACACTTTTCAAACACAATTATTTACCTAAACCATTTAATGAAATAATCAATGTCTAATGTATTGTGGATGTTAAAACTTTGGTCATCATTTAATTAAATATAAAAATATTTTAAAACAATACTATTTATATATTTTGACATTTGGATAAACATATATATTATATTATAATCTTTAATTATTATTATCTAAATCTTAAAGATCAATTAAAAAAAATGGAATCCATCATCACATCATATCGATATACTATACAACCATACCTATTAAGGTATTAAGGTAAGTACAAACATATACAAATTAATTAATTTAACCAAAAAATTAGATCATATAATATAACATACGTATGATCACATAAATTAGCAAAATCACTCCAAAAAAATCATCATGATCAGTAATAGCAACTAGATTAGAGAAAATATGAAAGATCACAATATTCATTCAAATAGAAAACAAAGCATACTACAAATATCTATCAAACAATTAATCATATAACATGAAATACTAATGTAGTGTAGGCAAGGGTTGTTGGGTTCATTCTTTATCATCCCCCAACATCTTCATCTAAACCATCCTCTCTGATGATGCTCTCCCTCAGTCACGCTTCGAGGGATGAATTTGTCTTACATCAACCTCATAAAAATGAAGGTAGTTATCCTAAAGCATCATTATATCCATAAAATAATGATATATAATTAACAAATATGATCACAATGTACATAATATAAAATTTATACTAACTCATAGAAAACTAATCATGTAAATTGAGCATCACATAACTATCCGATAATCAACATATGATAAAAATGCTAATCAAACATTAATCAATAAATTATTCAACCATGATAATCCATAGATCAAATAGGTTATTCATCTTAGAGATAAATTTGGATGTGAGATCCTTCCCCCCTAAAGATGGTAATCATCCCAGTGACATTTATTCAAAAATAGGTTATGAATTTAAAACATTATTCAATAGAAAATAATATAACATGCAGCAGCAAATCAAGCAAACAAATATGGAAAAAACCTGCCAAACTCATCACAGTCCCCCCAAGTGGCACTATATTTAGAATATTAGTCCCACTAGACATTACACTATGACACTTATTATGTAAACATAATTTACAAGTGTCAATTACAATCCAACAGATGTGAAGGATCAACAACATAATTTTTAAGATAAGACATATGGAAGACACTATGCAAAAGAGATAGAGATGGTGTAAATACAAGCCTATACACTATAGAATTGATCACTTCCAAAACCTTGAAGGGTATTACATATCTTTCTAAAATTTTCATTGACTTCCTAAATTTAACCAAGCTTTTTCGAGGCTTAACTTGTAGAAACACTTTATCACCAACAAAAATCTGCATATCTATTCTCTTCAAAATGGCATAACTTTTCTATCTATCATTGGCCTCAACCAACCTATGTTTTGTTATCCTAACTTGATTTTCCATTTCTAAAAGCATCTTAGGTCCAAATACTACCTTGTCTTCTACCCTATCCAAAATTATTATTGATCTACACCTCCTTTCATATAATGCCTCAAATAAAACCATCTTCAATGTTTATTGGTATGATTTCTTGTAAGCAAACTCAACCAATGGAAATTAATCCTCCCACTTGTATTGTTGATCCATGCAATATATATGAAGGAGATATTCAAAACTCTAGTTAGCTCTTTCTATTTGTCTATCAGTTTGTGGGTGATAAGTTATCCTAAAATTTAATTGCATACCTAGATCTAAATTCAAAGTCAACTAAAACCTAAAATTCATCCTTGGATCTCGATCTAAAATTATCTTCTTTAGAAAACCATGAAAATCAATACACTTCCTTCATGAATCTCTTCACTAGCATATGCACATCATCAGTCAAGTTGCCTAGTATGAAGTGGGATACCTTAGTTATCTTGTCAACTAATATAACTATCATGTCATGTCAATTCTATGATAATGGAAACCCTTGAACAAAGTACATATTAATTACCTACAACTTCAATTCTAGTATATCATCTAGATATATAAATCTAGCTGGATGCACATGTTCATATTTCACATGTTGACATTTAAGGAAATAAGACACAAAATTGATTGCATGTTTCTTGATTCCTTTCCATAAATAGATTGGTCTAAGCTCATCCATGAGATTGATTACTATTTAATGTATTGAATATGGGGACTTATGCAATTTTTAGCACTGTGATCTTCACATTCTCTCTATTAGGCACATACATCCTACCATTTTACCACAAAATACCATCATTATCTATCCTAAGACTCGTATACCTGGGATTATAAGCATTCTTAGATAACACTTTTCTAAATTGATCTTAGATTTCATCTCATGGAAAGAATTTAATCACTTATTCTATAAAATTACTCCTAATAGTATCCATGATTGGTATGTACCTCCTATGGCTTTAAGTATCAAAAAATAAATTCTCTTTGCCTTTGATATAATTAATATCAAAATCATAATCAGACAAGAACTCCAACCATCATCTTTGATGAGCATTTAGGTTTAGTTGGGTGAAGATGTACTTAAGTCCCAAATTATTAGTATTGAGCTCAAATATTTTTCCCAATATTTAATGCCTCAAACCTTAAAAATCATGTACAATTACCATAAGTTATAGGTCATGAGGGGAATAATTAACCTCATATGGATTCATTTTCCTAGACTCATAGGATACCACTGAGCCATCTTGCATAATAAATCCTTGATGTCCATCCCAAAATGCATCAATGATCACCAACAATTATACATTAGGATTAGAAACTCATAGAATTGGTGTTGAAGTAATCCTCTTTTTCAATTCCTGAAAGGCTATTTCACACTTATCTGACTAGATGGATCTTTGATTATTCTATTTAAGAGAGGTAATTGGATTAGCTATCCTAGAGAAATCTAGAATGCATTTCCTATAATATCTCACTAATCTCATGAAACTCTTTACCTCATGCACATTATTTAGTGCCAAACACTCTATAATGGATCTTATCTCTGATGGATGCACTAAAATACCATTGACAAAGATAATATGCCCCAAATATTACACTTTATTTTAGAAAAATGTACACTTAGACAACTTGCCATATAACTCATGCCTTTGAAAATGTTTCAAAACCAGTTCTAGATGTTAAAAGTGTTCTTCCTCATCCTTGGAATAAAATAGGATGTCATATAGAAAGACCAAAATAAAATGATCCAGTTAATCTCTGAACACGCTATTCATAAGATTCATAAATGTTTTTGGATCATTATTCAATCCAAAATGTAACTATTGTCTCCAAATATTGCACCCTATAAGAGGGTGTTCAAGCCTCTTCTAGATTTGGTTAACATTGTACTACTTCCAGGTTTGTGGGGCACCTATGGTGGAAGTAGACCTCTAGGATTGAAGGGGCTATCTCCCTAGATATGTCTTGATGTACTTGTCACCTAATCTAATACTTTATTGTGTGAAAAGAGATAGGAAATACATGAAATTAAAATATTATATGGGGGTGATACACCATGAATATATTCACAATATTATCATATAAATTCACTAAGAGACAAGATGCACAAAACCAACTTCTACCTCTTAGAGTAATCTAACATTAGAATTTCAAACATGAAGGTGGAATACCTGAAATAATACTCAAGGTGAGTGAACCAAAGATCCATTTTAGACACTAAGGCTACTTTTACACTTAAAAAAATACTCATACACTTAACAAAACTTCATGTAACCTGTTAGAATGAAACAACTTGCATCAGACATAGAATGATTGAGAGGAAGCAAGGATTGATATCAATCACTTGAATTTTCACTATACATATCTTCACACACATAGAAAATATAGTTTTTAGAATTGAAATTAGATTTAATATCTTATTTAAGAGGAAAAATACAATATAAAACTAGCATGGATTCACCATACTAGGTGTGGTCCCTTTACAATAGCCAAAATGACTTGCATTTATAAAACTTGAGAAGAGAGAGAGAGAAAAGAATAAAGAAGAATCAAAATTAAAAGCATAAAAATGTGAAGATAAGTTATGTTTCATGGAAATGAGGTGGAAGAGATTTCAATAAATTGATGTGAACATGTGTCCATCCCAAATTGGGCACCTTCCTCACATGTGGCATTGAAACTCTTCAACAAGCATCTTCAGATCTTAAAAATCCTTGACAAGTGATAAGAGGAAAGAATTTGATCATGAGATATATTATATAGTTATATATTAATCTTAAGGAAAATTTTAAATCATCTTGGATCATCTCAAACTGATAATTCACCTGCAATCATCAATCATGTTCTTAGGTGTCACAAGACCTCTTTGTCTAACTAGGCCTAATTTAACCAAAATGGCTAAAATTTGAATTTATCTCAAGTTTTGAAATATTTATTCATGAAATTCCTATTTAAATCATATTTTACTAGAAAAAATATATATTTATAACCATCAAACTCTCTTCAAGACCCCATTTTGCTCATAGAGCCTTCAGTAGGCCTAGTCTTCTTATAACCATATTTTTACACAAATCCACTTGTGTAGAGGAATGAACGGTCATATAGGACTAATTAAGACAATTTTTAGTACCCTTTTACTTAATTATTCTCTGTGTGAATTTTCATGGCTCTATACCTAAGGTAAGTGTACTTTTTGATCAATTAGTCCTCCCAATTAGGCCTCTTTAGCCTAGAAGACCAAAAAATTCTCAAAAATGGCTCCCACACATGTGAAATCTCCTAGAAATTTTTTATTATTATTAAAATTACAAATAAATTTCTACATATCAAATTTGAGCCCCTATTTCATTGTGGAAGTATGATAACTCTAAAATGGCCAAAAGATTAGTCTAGGTCATTTTGCATGGTAGATAAGGAAAATGGATGTTGGGTGAATACCAAGCTTCAATTTTATTTTAAAATAATTTATTAATCTATATAACATATTATAAAAAAACAATAAACCTCATTATAACCTCAAAAAAAACCTATTTACCTTGAAAGCAACTTCCAACTCATCTTTTCTTAATTTCTCCACTAGGCCTAGTGAAGGCCTACTTGATTTGAACTATATAATTATGATAATTTTTGAGTTATTAATAGAATTAATATACCTTATAAATACATTCCATGAGGTTACCAAGGCTTTCCATCAATTTTTTTACTCATTTTTGTACTATTTCCTTGTCTTAATAAAGTTCTAATTTTTTAGAGTGGCTGAGTTCTGAGACAAAATAGTGAGATGTATCCCTCTTCCATAGGAAAAATTGAGTTTTTAATAGTTTTAATAGGTCATAATAACCATATATACAAAATTTAAATTACTGAATATTCTATTTGAGTCTTCAAACACTCAAATCTCTCTCAAAAAAACCTTAAAAACAAGCCTATTTCAACATTTCTTCAGTTTTCCTCATAGATGGTTTCGTCTATGATATATTCCATGAAGATGGGAAAATTTACACTTAAAGTACACCTTAAATTAATTATAAATAATATTAATTTTTTTTTCTAATCTTCCACTTTCCCTACTTCTCCAAATGGCCCTCTCAACCAAGGGATTTTGCCTTCAGATAGCATTAGGCCTAGAAGCATAAAACAAGAAAAAATGAGTTTTGATCATATGAGAAGGTGGAAAACACATATTATAGATTAAATTAATTTATTATTACCATAAAAATCTATTATATTCCTCCATTTAGTCTATTTGATTCACTAGTTCATAAATGACTATTCAAGCATGGCTTTATTTTAGCTCAATTGTAGCCTTCATGAGGAATTAACCTTGTTATGAGTGTGTTTACTCTTTAATTATAATTTTAAATATATTTAAGCCTTATATAAATCATATTAACCTACCATAGGAATTATATAGTCCATCTTAGCTCAATGGATTCCATATACCTTACCATTTAGTCAATCTTCTTCTTGCAGCTATAACTCCTTTGAGAATTGTCATGGCTATAGGTTATTTTCAATCTTCCAAGACACCCTTACTTGAATTAGACCTCATTATAAGTATTGAGGAAATATGATCACTTATATTTGTGCATTCACTTATAATCTTATTTGAAATGACTATGCCTAGCGCACCAAGTTACCTCATTAGAAATATCGAATGATCTATTGACATTCTCTGCAACAAAGAATCAAATTTCCAAATACATTATAGATTTGAAACCCTCAATTTTCCTCTTGAATGGGTGGATATACAATGAAATAATATAAATACACCATGAATTCATTCATTTCCTTCTAGTTAGGGACTCCTCCATGCTAAATCACTGAATGGATTACTCAGAACATGCTCTTAAACTTTTATGACCTTTTCAAATGATTCCATTTTCCAATACATGAATATTACATAAATTAGTTACCTTTAACATAAATAAATGTTTATATATGGTTTTATAATTCTTTAGTGGAATATTGGACACCTATACAACCTTTCATCTTTAGAAAATATCTCACCATTCTGCTTGAAAAACTCCAAAATGGCTCCTATCACCATTTCATAACTCAAAATGGACTGCTAACTTCCTAGAGATTGTTAATAAATTTGAGGGGATAAATATCTAAACCAATTCAAATTTTTTTAATTTGTATTATATTATAATATAATCCCAATGTTTCAAGTTTCTACCTTCTCTCTCCTAGTCGTATCATCCACTTGAAAAATACTTATGTGAGCTTGTGAAGGAGTTGATAAGAGAGATATTTGGTCTTTTTCCTCTTCTGACCTTATAACCACTAGAGAACCTTTGAAATGGACCTGAAAACACCTAGATAATCTGACATGATCATGTACCTACATTTTCTCTCTCCTCCCACATTTAAATCTTCTTTAAAAGCCTTAAAAATTGCCTTTTCATGAATGAAACTAATTTTTTTATGTCTCCACAAGAATTAATACATAAAATAACATAATATTTGAACCAAATGACCAAATAAAACCTTTGGTACATTTACCAAGGCATTAAAATAACTCTTTTTGAGGGTTTCTTCACTATGGGGGCCAAATTTTTCAAAAGAGACTTACCTTAATATTGGATAATAGACCTTAATAAATGATAATAAGGTTTTTTAGGCCCCATTATGAACAAATAATAATGGCATGACTCATAAAAATAATTTTTTTTAATATGGGTGGCCAAATTTGACTTGGGGTCATGTTTGGTCAACATTATTGGTGATTTCTAGGGGTGGCATGCCAACTATGCCTAAGACTAGTTGCCTAGTCCTTCCATTGTGCATGGATGCATGCATATGTTCACTCAAATTGAATTAAACAAACCTTTAACTGAATTAAAACAAGATGGTTGACCCACACACATAAAAGTAAAGACACACACCAAACAAAAGGAATGAAACACACTTGTGCTATGAAGCACTTAGGAAACATAAGACAAACTAAAACAAACACACTCTATTATGTACAAAATAAATAGAAAGAAATAATCCTCCTAGATCAAAAGGAAATTTTTTAACCTGTAATAACATACACACCAAAAAAAGGGAAGGAAACACACTTGTGCTATGAATCACTTAGGAAACATAAGACAAATTGAAATAAACACACTCTATTATGTACAAACTAAATAGAAAGAAATAATCCTCCTACATCAAAAGGAAAGTTTTTAATACCATCTTCTTGAAGTGAACTAAAAGGATGTGCAAGTTGCAACTGAGGACTTTTTCTTGTTTTTTCAATGCCTTGTTCACTTCCCATGGTGTTTGCATTGGTTTCATCTGGTTCTACACCTAAGAACATGTGTTCAATGTAAACATACTCCTCTTGGTTGGTTTGAATTGAAACCATATCCCTTATTTCAATTGATTTTTCACTAATTTTGGACTCATTTTGACCCTCACACTCAACCTCAATTTCTACTACAAGTGGTTTTCCATCATCAAGACTATACTCATTTTGAAAAGTAAGGTCTCCATCAAACTTTGGTAGTCCTAATAGATAAATGCATGGGAGAGGTTATTCAAAACTTACTACCTCTGTTGGTACCTTGTATTCTTCATCTATCTTATGCATTTTATTTTCTTGAGATGAACCATGCTTACCTTGCTCTTAAGACTCTTCAAACATATGCAAATATAACTGCCATATGACCTTGTCTTCTTATTGAGGTGGTTTATGAATTTCAATAGGTTTAGCTATAACATTCTATTCAAAAAAATTATCAAGATATTAATGAAATGAAGATGCATCATTTTATATCAAATAAAATTTCTCAAGTTCATCCTAAAATTCCAACTCTTCATGATCAATAGAAAGGACTTGAAGTTCATCAACATTCTTACTAGTTTTTTATGGAACATCATGTTGGCTAATGAGTTCCTCTTTTTAATATTGTGTTTCAGGTTGATCATCATCATTTTCCATGAATCATGGTAATTCATCAATCCACTCAAGGTCTAATTCTACTTGTATTATATTTGAAGTGTCTTCTTCTCCCAAAACCTCTATTTGTTGTTCCATGTCATAGCTCCTTCCTCAAGCTCAAAAACTAATCAACTAGGGTGAAGAGGTGTGCCAATGACAATCTCTTCATCATAGATAATTGAGGTGTCATATTAAATATGTTCAAATAACTCATCTATGGTATCATCATCCTCTAACTCTTGAAGAGTCTTATGAAGAATCAATTGATTCTCAAGTTGTTAAAGCAATAGAGAAGAAGTACTAAATGGAAATCCTTCAAGTACCTTGTCAACCTTTAGTATGTATTTAAATTTATGAGAATATATAGCATGAAGGGTAGATGGATAATTGGAACAACTTACATGACCTTTTCAATTTCTTCAAACACAATTCTCCTTCTTCATAATATGCCTAGGCATAGAACCTTCCTTCCTCTCAAGGTTAGGCATAACATAGTTTGGGTTCTTAGTCTAATAAGGACTGCAATGTAAATTTATGGCAAGCTCTTCATTAGGATTAGTAAGATTTAGAGGAGACATAGGAGTATAATAATGAGAATAATCAATGTTTGGTTTTCTTGATGGGAGGAGTTGCAAATGAAACTTGTTACGTGGATTTGACTCAATTTGGCCTTTCAAACCAGGCTTAAACCTAAAGATAAATTGAGACATATCATTGAACACTCTTCCCCAAATATTAGACATTAATTCATTAGATAAAAATAGAGAAAATTATGGTTGAACATTTACAACTATTATATCTTATGGAATTGCAACATTAGGATAAGTAGGAAAATCAAAAGACACATATATGTTTCTTGTAATTATAAAAGTATTTACATCTCTTGCTTCTAATTGCAATTCAACTCTAGAATCAAACTCATAATACAAGTTCAAATCATTAGTTATTATCTTAGGAATAAAATAATGACTTGCATTAGCACCAAAATCACAATTATGAATCATGACATTACCAATGATCATGGTGGTAATGAAAGGAGAAGGAATAACCTCCTTGACTTGTTGAGGAACATGAGATTGATTTTGAATTTCTTGTTGTTATTTTAAAATTTATTTAAAATCCCGCAATTCACTTTTCAAACCCTCCAAATCAAGGTTAAATGCATTATCATCTTGCTCAAATTAATTATTAGGAGCAACGGGTTGGTAATAAGAGTGAGTTGATGTTTGAGGAGGGTAAAATGGTTGGTATGGACCTTCATGAAGTGAAATTTATTTAGGGTAGATTTTGGAGTAACCATGAACACTAAAAGTAGGATCAACTTGATAAAGAGGTAGGAGTTAATTGGAAGATTAAGAGTACATACCAGAATTAATGTTCTCAAGCACTAGGGCTGCTTACACCAGTTGAAATCATTTAAAGTCACCATTGGTGCTTTAATTTCCTTTAGAGGCTAATGAGTTGAAGGATAGCACCAAGAATTCCTTCACTTGAACTCAATTATCCCAATGGGTGTGCCAAAATTTTTGTGTCCAAATCTTGCACCCTAGAAGATGGTGTTCAAGCCTCTTTTAGATTTGGGTAACATTGGACTACTTCCAGGTGTGTGGGGTACCTATGGTGGAAGTAGACCTCTAGGATTGAAGGGGTTATCTCCCTAGATATGTCTTGATGTACTTGCCACCTAATTAAATACTTACTTGTGTGAAAAGAGATAGGATTTGAATTAAATTAAACTAATCTAAGGGGGTGATAAACCATGAATATCTCCACAATATTATCATACAAATTCACTAAGAGATAAGACTCACAATATCAACTTCTACCTCTTAGAGTACTCTAACATTAGCATTTCAAACATGAAGGTGGAATACATGAAAGGATACTCAAGGTGAGTGAACCATAGATCTGTTTTAGACACTAAGGATACTTTTAAAATTTAAAAATAATACTCATAAACTTAACAACACTTCATGTGTCCTGTTAGAATGAAACAACTTGCATCTGACATGGAAGGATTGAGAGAAAGCAAAGATTGATATCAATCACTTGAATTTTCATTATAAATATCTTTACACACTTATAAAATATATTTTATAGGATAAAAACCATATTTAATATATTATTTCAAATGAAAATTACAATATAAAACCAGCATGGCTTCACCATACCAAGTTTGGTCTCTTTACAATAGCCAAAATGGCTTGCATTTATAAAACTTGAGAAGAGAGAGAGAAGAATGAAGATGAAGAGTCATAAGGACAAGTGTCCAAATGTGAAGATAAATTATGTTTAATTGAAATTAAGTGGAATAGAGATAAATAAACTGATGTGAACATGTGTCCATATCAAATTGAGCACCTTCCTCACATGTGGCATTGAAACTCTTCAACAAGCATCTTCAGGTCTTGAAACTCCTTCTTAACAAGTGGAAAGAGGCAATAATTTGATCATGAGATATGTTTTAAATTTATATATAAATACTAAGGAAATTTTGAAGTCATATTGGATCATCTAAAACTGATACATCACCTGTAATCATCAATCCCACTCTTAGGTGTCACAAGACCTCTTTGTCTCACTAGGCCTAATTTGGCCAAAATGGCTAAAATTTGGATTTAGCTCAAGTTGTGAAATATTTATTAATTAAAGTCATATTTACATCATATTTTACTTAAAAAAATATATTTATAACCATCAAAATCTCTTCAAGACTCCATTTTGCTCATAGAGCCTTCATTAGGCCTAGTCTATTTATAGCCCTATTTTTACACAAATCCACTTGTGTTGGAAAATGTATGGAAATTTAAGAATAAGAAAAAATTTTAGTACCATTTTAATTAATTATTTTATATTCCAAGTTTCATGGCTCTATACCAAAGGCAAGTGTACTTTTTGATCAATTAGTCATCGTAATTAGGCTTAATTAGGCCTCTTTAGCCTAAAAGACCAAAAAATGCTTAAAAATGGCTCCCAAAGATGTGAAATCTCATAGAAATGTGTTATTCACATTAAAATGACCCATAAAAGTATCCATATAAAATTTCATCCACTAGTTCATTGTGGAAGTTTGAGAACTCCAAAATGGCCAAAAGACTAGTCTAGGTCATTTTGCATGCTAGATAGGGAAAATGGATTTTGTGTGAGTACTGAGCTTAAATTTGATTCAAAAATTATTTATGAAGGTCTGTAACATCTTATACAAATATAATAAACCTCATTATAACCTCAAAACAAACCTATCTACATTGAAATCAACTTCCAACTCACCTTTTCTTCATTTTTCCACTAGGCATAGTGAATGCCCACTTGGTTTGAGCTATGTGCAAATGATTATTGACCATTTTGAGAATTATGAGAATTTTTTAGTTATTAATATAATTTATATACCTTATAAATACCTTTAATGAGGTTCCCAAGGCTTCCCATCAACTTTTTTGCTCATTTTTGCACGATTTCCTTGTCTTGACAAAGTTTTGATTTTCAAAAGTGGCTGAGTTTAGTGACAAAATAGTGAGATATATCCCTATTAAATAGGAAAAATTGATTATTTTTATAGTTTTAATATGTCATAAGTACCATATGTACCAAATATAAAGGTTTGAATCTTCCGTTTGAGTATTCAAGCACTCTAATCTCTACAATAAAACCCCAAAAACAACCTTGTTTAAGCATTTCTTCAATTTTCCTTGCAGATGGTTTCCTCCATGCTATATTCCATGTTTATGGAAAATTGTAAAATTACCATAAAAGTTTAATTAATTCTCAATAATCTTACCTTCCAAGATTCCACTTTCCCTACTTCTCTGAGTGGCCCTCTCAACCAAGTGATTTGGCCTTGAGATAACATTAGGCCTAGAAGCATAAAATGAGAAAAACTAAGTTTTGATATTATGAGAAGGTGGTAGACACATATTATAGATTAAATTAATTTATACCATCACACTCTGTTATATTCCTCCATTTAGTCCATTTGATTCATTAGTTCATAAATGACTATTTAAACATGGCTCCATTTTAGCTCAATTTTGGCTTAGTTGTAGCCTTCATGAGGAATTGACCTTGTTATGAATGTGTTTCCTATTTAATGACCATGTTAAACATTTTTACACATTATATGAATCATATTAACCTCCCATATTCATTATATAGTCCATCTTAGCTTAATGGAATTAATTTACCTTGTTATTTAGTCAATCTTCTTCCTGAAACTATAACTCCTTTGAGAATTGTCATGGTTGTAGGTGATTTTCAATCTTCCAAGACACAATTAATTTCATTAGACCTAATTATAATTCTTGAGGATATATTAAAACTTCCCTTATTCCATTCACTTATGATCTTATTTGAACTGACTATGCCTAGCCCACTAAGTTACCTCCTTGGAAAGCTCCAATAATTTATTGACATTCTCTAAAACAAAGAATCAAGTTTCTAAATGCATTATAGCTTTGAAACCTCACTTTTCCTCTAGAATGGGTGGATATAAAATTAAATCATATAAATACATCATAAAATCCTTCATTTCCTTGTAGTTAAGGACTCCTCCATGCCAAAGCACTGAATGGATTTCTCAAAACATGCTCTTGAACTTTTAATGACCTTTTCAAATGATTCCATCTTCCAATGCTTAAAGATTACATCCATTAGTGACATGTAACATCAATAAATGTTTATAAATGATTTTATAATGCTTTAGTGGACTCTTGGACACCTCTATAACCTTTCATCTTCATAAAATATCTCACCATTCTGCCTAGAAAAATAAAAAATGGCTCATCTCACCATTGCATAGCTCAAAATAGATTGCTAACTTCCTAGTGATTGTTTATAAAGTTGAGGGGATAAATTTAGAAACCAATACCCAAATTTTTAAGGTGTACTTTATTATAATACATTCCCAAAGTTTTAGTCTTCCACCTTCTCTCTCCTAGTTGTATCATCCATTTGAAAAATGCTTATGTGAGCTTATGAAGGAGTTTTTAAGAGAGATATTTTGTTTTTTGCCTCTTATGATATTTTAAATATTAAATAACCTCTAAAATGGACCTAAAAACACTTGGATAACTTTACATGATCATATACCTATATTTTCTCTCTCCTCCCATGTTGAAATATTCTTTAATAGCTTTAAAAACTACCTTTTCTCGAATGAAACTAATTTTTTTTATGTCTCCACAAGAATTAATCCATAAAATTACATAATATTTGATCTTAAGGACCAAATAATACCTTTGAAACATTTCTCAAGGCATTAAAATAAATCTATTTTAGGGTTTCTTCACTATGGGGGCCAAATGGGCTAAAATTTTCAAAAGAGACTTACCTTAATATTGGCTCATAGACCTTAATAAATTTTAATAAGGTGTTTTATGCCCCATTAGGTACCAAATAAGCATGCCATTACTCATAAAAAGCAAAAAAATGTAATAGGGTGACCAAATTTGACTTGGGATCAAATTTGGTCAATAGTAACACTGTGAACTCGTAGTGCCCATATCAAGTATTGAATGCTATTTTCAAAATATAATATTCAAGGATCCTCAAATGATGATACCCTAATCTAATATCAATCTTATAAAATATTATTTATCCTCACATTTGATTAAATAGTTCATCAATGTGTTGTAATGGATATTTATTATTGATCATTTCTTTATTCAACATATTATAATCTAAAATCAAGCAAAGAGTGCCATCCTTATTCTTGATGAAGATAACTAGTGCACCCCATGGTGACAAACTTAGTCAAATCATCCCTTTCAAAAATAACTCCTAAATTTGTGTGTGTAACTAAGCCAATTTAGTGGTTTTCATTCTGTATGACACCTTAACCTATGGTTCTAATCCAGGTATTATATAAATTGAGAAATAAAACTCATGCTTAGTTGTAAATCCCAGTAATTCTTTTGGAAACACATCATGGAAGATTATTAAAAATAATAATATTTGATAGATGGTTTCATATATTCTTCCATCTCATTTATCTTAATGATAAATTCATAACATCTTTTTCTTTGAACATTCTTGAGTTAAATTATAGAAATATGCCTTAACTTCAACTCCCTTTTCTCACCCTGAGGTTGTGTCTGATTTCCAAAATCATCTTGACACTCAACCTTATTTAGAAAATAGTCAACAATTGTTGTATGATTTAAAATCCAATTGCCTCCTAGGATCACATCATTTGATCCCAATGGTGCTACATAAATATATACTATTTTAATAAACTCAGATAACCTAATCTCTACTCTAACTAAACACTTGTTAGTTTTGAACTTTGACTCATTCCCATACTGTACTGACCATGCATTTTATATAACTCTAGCCTTTATAGATAATTTACTAATAATTCTAAGAGAAATAAAACATTCTATAGCTCTTGTTTCAATCAAAATATAAACTATATGATTGAACAAAATACCTAACAGTTCTATGGGTGAAGCTTGAAACTCAACCTATTAATTGTCAATAGCTGTATGGATCCATTGCTGAAACATACCTTACTGAGAAGTTGAACCCTTGTTATTTGATTTGTCATAAAGAAATTCTTGATTAAAATGGTCACCTCCACATATGAAGCAACCTCCAACTATTCCTTTCTTATAAAACTATTGGTTTCCCTTAAAACCATTACCAAGTTTCTTATTCCCTAAACCACTATTAAACTTGGCATTCTAATTCTTCAACTAACCCTTGGAATCTCCTCTCCTCTACTTTTATGATCTTCTTGAAATTTGGTTTAGAACATCTAAATTTATTTTTCAACTTATTTTTGACTTACTCAAGATTTTAGTTTTTATTCTTATTTGACTATTTTATCAAACATCTGATCCATGGTAGATAGACTAAGCACATCTACTTCACAACCAATTTGGGGTTTCAATCCCATGATGAATTTACTAATTCTAAACCTCTCATCTACCTGATATTAAGGTACATACTTAAGAAGCTTAGTGAATTTATCCTAGTATTCATTCATTAATAAATGCCCTTTCTTAAGATTCTATAAATTCATAATCTTTGATTAAAGTACAACTATAGAAGCCATCATGAACTGAATAATGCTCAAAAATTATTCCCAAGTGGTGGTGGTTGAGTCAAGGTTCATCTAGATCTTCTTATTTTCCCACCAAGTTATTACTTCACCATCAAGTTGATAATCTCCTCAAACTACTTTCATGACTTTAGAATAATTCCAAATCTTGAAATATTTTTTCATTTATATTATTCATGCCTAACTTCCATCTCCTAAAATAGTTCCATCAAACTTGGGTGGATTTGCCTTTTTTGTATCATGTGCTAACTTTGTAGCTACTTGATCTCTAACATCCTATGACACTTCCTCATGCCTTTGCTCTTGAAAACGTTCTCAACCATCATGATGCTTTTTGGGTTCATTCTAAGCATTCTCTTCTTTATGGCCATGTACTTCTTGTTTTAGGGCCATGATTTAGTCCGTAGTCTCTTTCATGGTTACAAGGATTTGGTCCAACTTTATAACTTGCTTAGTCGTAAACTGATTTAGATCAATAGGGGTTTCAGTATTCAAAGTACCCTATCCTCCTAGTCTAGTGTGCACCATTATTATTCCTATTTATTAGTTGAATAAGTTTACATTAGTGGATAAATTAAGTCTTAGAGTTTGAACCTTATCTATGATACCATAATGTAATAACCCCATTGGGTTTTAATAGAATATAGTAACATTTTTTATTTTTTAATTTAATACACATATTCATCATTTAGATTTCACCATGAGAAACATAATTAGTGATATTTAACTAACTCTATTAGTTTAGTTAACTGATAGGTTTATAACTAATCCACTTAGTTAAGGATCACCTTGAACAAATATAGAAATCATGAACAATAATGAATAGTAAATTAAAATATTACATCTAATCATAAATGAAATTATAATAATTTAACTACAACTGATACAAAATTACACCCATTGCCATAGATGTATAATGTATAAATATTATAATTTTTAGAAATACAATAATAATATCTCAAATGATAAAACACGATATAAATATCCATAGACTAGAGTCTCCATTTCTCAAGTATCAATCTGTAATCTCAAGTGTAGTCCCTAGTATATTACTCCAATAAGGAGGGAGAACATCATCTAAGTGATCTTTCACACCAACCACTGACCATAGATCCATCACACTATCTCCCAAACAAGGGGATGGCTCTATCTTCATGGATGGGTAGATAATGACTATGTAGGAATCCATAATAACAACCCATAACATGTTGTTGAAGATATATAATGTGTACTATAAAAAATATATTCTAATATGATATTGTAAAAATATGAAAACTATATCAATATATGAAATAACAATGTTTAATTAAAACATTACTTTGGCTAAAGTTTTCAATAATTAATGATCTCTAGGATTAGTTAAATTCATATGCACCACTTGATTGAATTATACCTCATCTTTCATTGATGGTGCTAATTAAGCCAGTAGAATTTGTCCCTATTTATTTAGGGTCATGAATGTGAGATTTGGTAAAAATATAATAATATATTACAAATAAATATACTCATTCAAAATATTTCACTTTAGATAATAAAA
>JARHVA010002137.1:85000-375000 GCA_037957365.1 Torreya grandis | reverse complement strand
ATATTGTTGTTATAGTCAAGAAAGAGTTGGAGAAACTTTTATATGTGAGATGCATTTGGTTGATTGATTATTTAGAATGGATTTCTAACATTGTACCAGTGAGTAAGAATCCATAAGGCATCAAAATATGTATTGATTTTTAGGAAATTAGCAAAGCTTCCCTCAAGGAAAACTTTACTCTTCCAAAACTTGACTTGATTTTTGATTGTATGGTCAGATACAAAATGATTTATCATATGGATGGATTTTTAGGATATAACCAAATCTGAATATCACCATGTAAGACCAACACAAGAGAACATTTACCACTTTGTTAGGAAAGTTTTGTTATCAGGTAATGCCATTTGGACTCAATAATGTAGGAGCCACATACCAACAAGCCATAATAGTGATTTTACATGATATCATCACAAAATATGTCAATGACATTCTGGGTAAATCAAAGACCTATGAAAACCATCTAGATACACTTCAAAGAATCTTTGAGAGAAGTTGAGAGTAAAAATTTAGGCTTGACCCTAATAAGTGTGTATTTAGATTAATGTATAGAAAAAATTTAGGTTTCATTATCTCTCATAGGGGCACTGAACTTGATCTAGCAAAAGTATGAGCCATTACCAAAATGTTATTTCCATCTACCTTGAAGTAGCTCCATAGTTTTTAGGGAATCATATAATCAATCTAACTCTTCATATCATAGTTGGCTCACAAATGCCATCCTTTACACACTTACTAAATAAGGACATTACATTCTCATGGAATGAAGATTGCTAGAAAACATTTGAACATCTCAAGGAATACCTATCTAATTTACCTATTTTATTGCCACTTATGTTGAACAATCCATTTTTACTCTACATGTTAGCAACTAAAAATTCCATGGGGTAAATTTTATAACAACATGATGAACAAGGTAAATAACATGTTATTTATTACCTAAGTCAAACATTGGTCTTGTATGAGCACAATTATGAGTTGATCAAAAAAGTATATTTGGTTATGGTTTTCACAACCTAAAAGTTACATCACTACATGTTGAATAATAAGACCATTATAATTGTAAAATTATATCTTCTCATGTATATACTTTCTAAACATCTTTATAGGGTCACATGGTAAAGTGGATCAGGATTTTGAGTGCTTTTGAGACCAAATATGCCATTCAAAAAGCCATTAATGGATATGTACTCATAGATAAATGTATAGAAGCTCCTCTTATTGATAATATACCTCTTATATTTATATTTCTAGATTAATCCATCATGAGTGAAATAAAATTATAATCACTTCATAAATTAGAACAATGGAAAATGTACTTTGATAGTTCCTTCATAACACATGGATTAGGTTTCAAAATATTGTTTATCACATCATAAGGGGATATTATTCCTAATTAATTTCACGTTGGTTTTAATTATAATAATAACATGGATGAATATTAAGCAATTATTTTAGTGCTTCATTAAGTAATACAATGTAACATCCAACATTTACTACTTCACAGTGATTCACAACTTATCATCAATTAGGTAAAAAACTAGTACTAGATGAAGGATGAAAAGTTGTTACCATATAAAGACATGGTCAACACTCCTAAACACCAAATTTCCAACATTTATTTTAAATTCATACCTAGAGACAATAATAAAATATATGATGTCATGGCCATAATTGGCTCCATGATTCAAATTATAGACAAAGCTAGGGACTATTAATTTCTTGTGAAACATCTCCTAGTACCATTGCATGGATGAGAAATCATCGAGATGATTTGTGATATTATTAATCCTATGTTTTCTTGGTATTTATACACATATTCCTACTTCAAAGAACAAATCATTCCTCTATACCTTTATCATAAGAAACAAAAAGCCTTCATCCATAAAGCATCCTAGTATACCTTACTTGGACCTACCCTGTATTATAAAATATATGATGGAACTATGATTCATTGTTTATATTAAATCAAATATATATTAATAGTGATGGAATTCAATAAATGAGTGTGTAGAGACCACACCAATAGGACCATCCTTTCCAAAAAATTACTATGAACTAATTATTACTGGATGACAATGGAAAGAGATATAGTTACCTATGTGAAGAAGTGTGTGAAGTATTGGAAGAATGATAATATAATTCATGCTCCAACAAAAATTCTTAAACCATTTAAAACACCATGGCCATTATGAATGTAGGGACTCATCCTAGTAAGCAATATTAACTCTACATCCTCATATGGACATAAACATGTCCTTACTACTACTGAATATTTCATTAAGTGGGTGGATTCCATTCCCCTTGCTTATATAAGAGGTAAATATATATCTAAATTTATATTTAACCATCTCATTTGTTTCAATGGTATACCCTCTAAAATTATATCTGATAATGGCAAATCATTTTTAAAAAAACATGTGAAAACACTTTGTGACCAATACTACATCAAACATAATTTTTCAATAGTCTATTACCCACAAAGAAATGGCCAAGCTAAGGCATCTAACAAAACCATTATGAATATCCCTAAGAATATTTTTAATATAACTGGTCATAATTGTCACTTACAAATATTTAATGCCATTTATGCCTAATGCACCACTTTTTGTACTCCAACAGAAGCTATCCCATATAACCTTGTTTATAGCACTAAGGCCATTCTTCCTATCAAGGTCAATTTAACTTCTTTCTATTTTTCACTACAACACATAATTGTTGATGAGGACTATGGATTATATCATTTTAAATAGTTATACATATTAAATGTAAAGTGCATGGCTTCCTTGAATAACCTTCATGCATATCAAAATAGATTACAAGGCTAATATAATCAATGCATTAACCATTGATAATTCAAGCTTGGTGACCTTGTATTAAAATAAAATAAGAATAATGTCAATATTGAGACAAATAATAAAGGAAAGTTTCAAGATAATTGGTTAGGGCCTAATGTAGTTATTACTAACTATAGTTTTGGAGTGTATAGAATCCACACACTAGAAGGATATGAAATTGACTTACCAATGAACATAATGCACCTAAAGAAATTTAATGCTTGAAGGAATCAAATTATTATCTACAAGTATCATTTATGTTATTCCAAGATACACCTATTCTTTGTACCATACCCTATACCATTCCAACCATACCTTAGCCTATCACCAACTAGTTCTTTTTACCTAACCCAATCACTTTTGGCTTTGGTTCTAATTCATTTGTACTTTGGTAACATTTATTGGTTAATAATAGGTGTATTTCTAGTAGTTGATTCATATTCAAACTTTTGAATGACAATATATGAAAGTAGTATAACAATGGTCCTAGAAATTGCATATTTCATTTTTTGATATGTTTTATATCAGTACTTATGCTACTAATTATAACCAATTATGGTAAATTAGTATCATTGACCCTTGTCATTATTTCCTAATTATAAATTCTTATTTTTTCAAAGTAGGAACAACACCTTTACCATGTATTAATGCATCACCTTGACATCATTATGCAATACCTTGCCATTTTTCTATTCCTAAAATTGTTTGTACTTAGTTGGAAACCTTTATAAAGATGGAAATATAGCGACTTGAGGTCTTTTGGGACTATGTAGATAATGATCAATTTAAATTTAGGTTAGTTTAATCACTCCTTTACCATGCTCTCACCATTTTTTGAGTATTTGTGTAGTACATGCTCTCATCATTTTATGAGTTAGGTTATTTTTTATCTTGTAATCATCAATCAAGTTGAGATACCAAAAGCCTAAAACATTAGAATCATTTCCCAAATTTCACTATTATAGGTGGAATTGTAGTGGATTGAGGTCTTCTTGGACTATGTAGATAATGATTTTTTGAGCTCATATTGATAACCCTTATTTGAAATTTCTCATTATTTTGTGATAAATTCAAGTTTGAATTCTCTCGCCATTTTACAAACACCCTAACCCATGCTCTCACCATTTTATGAGTTGGACCATTCCATATCTCATAATTTTCCATTGAGTTGAAATTCCTAGAAGATCACAAATGCATTTTAAATATTTTCAAAACCCCTAAACATTTGAAAAGATAGAAAAAATCACAAAAACATAAAAATTGGCTTAGAATTTCCATGCAAGATATGAAGCCATCAAAATTTTTTAGGATGGATTTTCTCACCTATCCATCTTCATTATTAGATTACCTTTTCCATTTACCTCCCATTTATGCGAGAGATACATCAACCTAAGGTCCACACAAACCATGTACGTAGCACTTGGATACATAGGGTAACTTGGGTTAGCTTGTCAATGACCAATTCAATTCCTTAAGGATTTTAGGTCTTATATCTATTTCACAAGTAATAACTTGTGTAATTTACCCATCCTTATTATTCTTTTTATACTCTCACCATTTTAAAATAAACCTCAACTAATGCTATCACCATTTTATGAACAACCTTAACCAATGTTCTCACCATTTTATAAGTAATCTCAATTAATGCTCTCACTATTTTGTTAGTAATTTCTATTTGTATGCTCTCTCCATTTTACAAGTGACCTAGGTTTATACTCTCTCTATTTTGCTAGCTCATTCTTATCCCAAGACATAAATTTAGTAAATACTATGAATTACCAATTAAATTCATTAGTGGATGGTTGTCTCTAGTATTTAAATGTGGTTTTAGCCTAAACCATGCTCTCTTGTTTTCACAAATTTATCCGTGTTGACATATTAATGACTCTGAGTGTCACCCTCCCTCTTTTCATATGCACTCACCATTTTGTGAGATCCATCCTATTATCCTTTAAAATTAAATCATGTTATATTATCATTAATTTTATTCTATCCCATATCTTGGGAGAACTACATTTGGCCTAAATTTTACATTAGACCTCATGTATATAGAACTATATAGGTTGTGTCCTCTTACCTATCTCATCTATAGTTAGCTCGACTACCCATTCCTATTTATTCTATTCACCCCCCTCCATTTTCTTGTTTGTGTCATTATCCCCTATAGAATAGGGGCAACCTTTTACCATCATGTCCTTTTCCATTGATGCTTATGGCCTATGGGTAACCTTGTGTCATTTGTTCTTGTGTTGTTTTGCTTATGTCATTACTACCTAGGCTAGGGGTCACCTTGTCACCAAGTGTAACACCTCTATCACAAATGAATGAACAATTTGTTTATTGTATTTTATTTTCTACTAAAATTATGACTAATATTATTTGTATATTGATGTTTATTTTAGCTTAGTTTGTTTATTTACCTTTGTGTGTTTTAGAATAGTTTTGTTTTTTATTTTATTTTTATAGTTTTTTTTTGTGTCATTTATTACTTTGTTTGTGTTGTTTATTTTATTTGTACAACTTTCTTGTTTGTTTTGTTTGTTTAGTTAGTTAATTTGTGTTAGTTTGTGCTTGTTTATTTTTTTATCTATTTTGTTTTGTTTATTTGTTTAGTGATTATTTGTTTATTTGTTTTTTTTAATTATTCATTACCTTTTCATGCCTTCCTTAGTTGTTTTAGGTCTATTAAATTTTATTTATACTTAACTCTTGATTATCCATATTGTGTACTTATGTTGTGAATGTATGTATATAGTCCTAAATATGGTTTATTTGTAATGTATTTACACTTTGGATTTTATTGTTCATGTCTTATTTCTTGATTGTTTACATTTCCATATAAACTAAGTTTTCCATGCTTAGGGTTTACATTTTTATTATAGTTGTTAATAACTATGATGCATAATTTCACAAGCTATAAAAAACATTAGTCTAATGGTGACTATCGATTAATGTAGTGGTAATACTTATATGACATTACAAACCAACCAAATCCCAAATATACCCTAAATAAATAAGTTAACAGATCATTATGATTTATAATGTGCTAATATAGATGTGCATCTTTTAATAAGCATACATATATGCCATACAACATAATAAGATAAAAATATAAAATCATCTCATATACATGGGAAATCAGTAAATGAATAGAGCATACATGTTTAAATGAACATAAAAATCCATATTGCTAAAAAATGAGCTAAACAATGAGATCAACATGATATAAAATAAAGCATCATATTAATAAAAATAATATATGTCTATCTACAAAGTCCTTAAAGGACCTAATATGAATGCCAATGTATCTTAATAATGTCATATACTTGGAGAATATATACATGTCATCATGATACTACAAGCACAAATATGTGCCAAAATGCCAACAAAGCTATAATGCTCAAGTTTGGCTCTCATTATCCATGGGACCTATATCTAGAAGTGTCCATGGTATTCCTAGTGGTGCATGTGGGAATGGTTTGTGAAAAAACTGACTTAAGGATCCTATAACATGTGTCTTGGTCCTCAATCAACCAAATCTACTACCTACTCTCAAATCATCCCATACCTCAAATGTGATAAATTGTTAGTCCCTAAGAACATTAGTCTCATATTCTATATATTAGTCTGAGGCCTCATTGTTAGAATGAAGGCTCTTGATAATCATTTGATAAGGCTTTGTCCTACTCTACTATAATATGGACATATATCTAGACCATCTTATCCACCTCTACCTTTATTTGATTAATCTATGACTAAAGGAAATTAATCTCCTCATCATGGATTTCAAATGTAGTTTGTATATCTTCCACCTATTTTTATAAGCCTACGATCTCCTCCACCCTAGTGGTGATCTACTCATATAGAATATTAATGTTCATACATTCCTTAGCCATGCTAGATAACCTTGCTTAACCTATTTAAAAATGAGTACCTATTATACATTCCATGTGAGGATCCAACACCATCATGGCATGAGTATCATCCCTAACATCATCCCGTCTACCATATAAGCCATTAACCAATTTGTGGTCCCATCTAAAATCTAATGCATCATCCCCTCTATGTTCACCTTTACCATATCCATAGTCATCATCATCCTCATCACTTCCACTATTATTTCAAGTATTATTTCTATCACTAGCCTCGCTAGATGTCTTGGCCTCAACATCATTAATATCCATAGGCACCTTACCACCTACATGACCTAGGATGATAAGCCTCAAAGGTCACACCTATACCCACTAGTGAAAGTACTCAAGTGTAACTTGTACATTTGTCCACACCCTATATATGACCATACTATCTATGGAACACTCATATAAATAGTAGTAACCAAATGCCTCTTGATGAATAGAGTGTCATGGTTGATATCTTTGGTCATATGTGCAAACCACCTAGTCCCTTATAACACATCTTATGTCATGCTAAATTACTAAAGTTCCTAATTAGGGTGGTATTCATTGATAATGTGTGACTACTTGCCTATGAGAAATCACCTAGATGTCATTTAAGTAGTAAACCAACCATCCCTAAACCACTAAAAATGATAGAGAAGGTATGGTCTCAAGATAAAGAACTTGGTAATGATGTCATTAAACATGAAATGGTATAAGTATATCTCTCCTTACTGTCCTCACCATCATGCTCTAATATATTCCCAACCATATGTTAATGGATCCTCTAGGTTTTGGATCTATCTCTAACCCATTAGTTTCTTGACAAAGATATGTTCCCATCCTTAGAACATCAATAGTGTATATTCTCTAAGGTTCCAACCTATATGATATGCCACCAGTGTGAAGATCCCTGTATAACTAAGCTAATACAACTATCCCCCATGAAAATCATATGGCCTCATCTATCATACTATGAATGATGCCTTTGAGACCCATATGCAAATATCTATCACTCTTGTAAGGTAATAATATGTCATTGATAATATCACATAATAAAGAAAACCTCCTTGTTAATAAGTGTTAGTGGTGAAGGATCCCCAAGGGCTAGGTTATCAGGTCTCAAATCTATGTATGTCTCAAGGAGGTTAATATATACCTTCACATGAATCATGGGAATACCCTAATAACTAACCAATTCATCTATCACAACATATTATTATGTTGGATCAATCAAGAATATATTGCATCATATAATTAATATCTTGAGGATACTCGAGGTGTCCTCAAGGGTGACAATAGCCTCTCTAGTGGGCAAGTGAAACATCAGCATCTTGTTATGTAACCACTTTACCAAGTCACTTAAATAAGTTCAATTAAAATGAGTATCTAACATCCACACCATTTCATATAAATTGAGATCCTATAAAAATATAGTCATCTCCATCATCTAAATCTATGGTGTATGAAGTAGTGGGAGCATCACTCATGTGATATCAAAACTACTAGCCACTCTTGCAATCATAGATAAATTAGTGTTATCCTATATATATGTTACTATTTAAGCCTATTTATACCATACCAAGCCTATTTTCCATATGTTATAGAGGTTGTACCCCTTTTAAGTCCCTTAAGCTAGTTATTTTTCCTTCCATGGTGAATTCACTATTTTCCCAAATGATGAAGTCACCATTTTGGCATTTTTTCACCTTTTTGGGTGAAATCCTCATTTTTACTTTTCATAAAATTGGTGAATTTGTCCAAAAATGGGTAAAATCATCATTTCAATAATTTTTAATGTTTTACAATGAAACCACCAATTTAAAAAATGATGACTTTTTATGAATTTCTTTAGCAAAGCCATCATTTAACCTTAAATTCAAATGATGACTTCATCAATTTTTAGATTAGAACTAAAAATTAATGAGAAATAAATAACATTAATGACAAAGTTAAGGATACACCCTAGTGTCCCGTCATGTGATATTCACATGTGTTCTCTCACCTAGTCACTGATGTGATATCATTTCCATTTCTCTTGGCTCGTTCATGTGTAAAAATATAGATCAAATCTCAAAGGGGCTAGGGTGTAAATGATTTTTTTCTCACCCCATGAGGTGAATATATAACTTTAAAGTTTGAATTTAACCCCCTAGTTCCTAAATTACTTTACACACACTCTAAGAAGTATAATTTTTCCTCCATGATCTATTTTGTGTGTCCATTGATCCTACATGCCTTATTTCTTAGTTTCTTTGTAACCAAAATATCTTATTGGGCCTCTTTTGAGACCCATTTAACAACATTATTTTTATACACTTAAGATATAAACATGTTATTATTCTTTCTTAGATCATTATAAATCCATTTTGTGGGTCTTTTACATTAGATCCCCTTACCAATTTGCCCAAGTATGATAAATTCTTTTTTGACCGATCAATGCTATATTTTGCCTTCCTAGGGAAACATCATTTTAAAATCACATGATTCAACATGTGAATGATTTTAAATACCTTTGATAAAATAATTATTTTTAGATTAGTTTAATGATTATAACTACCTTTGAGCAAATCAATATTTTTTAACTCACCCCTACTGGGGTACAAACTAATACCACTGATTATAACCACCTTTGGGAAAATCAATGTCCCACCATATGTTACTGATTATAACTACAATTAGGGAAATTAGTGACTTATCCACCATTAATAACTATAACCACCTTTGGGAAAATCATTTATTTCACCCTCCTTACTACTAGATCATTTCATTTTATTCATTTCAACAGAACATTCAATGATTTTTTTTTCCCACTCCCTCGAGGGTGCATCTAAGGCTAATAGACTTCCCGTTGAGGCATGAACATTTAATTTTAATGAATTTTTCATTATTTTGAAACATATTACTATGCATGTGTCTCACAACACCTTATTAAATAGGCGCAAACTATATACACTCATTTTTGGCCACTTTCATTTCTATATTGGGATTCAGATCAATTTCTAGAAAATGAAGTAATTTAAGCCTAAAAGTTAATGGATTTCCCAAATTTAAATATATAATGGATTTAATTTCCAAAAAAGTGTCGAGGCTTGATTATTTAGGGTATTAGCGTATATGAACCCATAACCTAGATTGGATTAAACCCTAGTAAATTTGTGACCTAGGAAATTTACATTCTTGGCCTAAGGATATATTAATGCAAAATATTTAAAAAAAATGCCAAAATCCAAAAACTATAAGTAAGAATAAAAAATAAAATAAAATCTCAATTACCTTTCTTAAGTAAAACTTCTAAGTTGAATTAGTGAATTACATTTATCTAAAAAGGACTTTTCAAAAAAATATGAGGTCAAAGTTAAGGGAGATAATAAAATGTTTTATTAATTCCTTATATTCAAGAAAACATAAGTCCCAACCTCATAAATATCTTTGATGAGTTTTCATGGCTCATAAATGTCTCAAAATGAATTTTAAATCCTTCATGATTACTTTGACCCAAACTAGGGTTAACCTAAATCAACCAATGTTTTTTTAAACTCAACCAAGATCAAAACTAAACCTAACCTCCATAGGGTTATAGTTATTTTTGATACCTATAAATACAAGTGTCCTCACTCTACCTAAACAAGCTTTTGTGTGTAAGGTTATTCTACAGGAATGCCTTCCAGAAACCATCAAAGTAATTTTATAATGCAATATTGATATCAAGATTCATACCAAGATAATCCAATACAATCAAAGCCACATGGCCTTAGATAAATTATTATAATAAGGAGAATACATTGATCAAAATATCTAATGTCATATACTGAGAAAGAATATCTTCTATGCCAACAAGTGGACACTGATTTTAAGAAGGGAGGCAAAATTATTTTATTTTTTTCTCCTTTTTGTGGTTTTTTTTCATTGTGTTATGCTCCCCCTATTACTTAGGAAATATTTTTTTAGTTTCATTGCATTTTTATACTTGAATTTTATTGAGATTCACTAACAAGGAACTGATAATATTTGTGTGCTCTTCATATTGCTAAGATATATTATGAAGGTTATGGATTTATTATTTTATTTATTTTAAAGGGTTAAAAGAATTTTCATTTATCTATTTCAAAACATAAAATCATAACTTATGTGTTTTTTTTCATCCTACATATTCATTAGAAAAATATTATTTGTGGCAAGTTAGAAAGGTTCATAAGTCAAACCTAGTTTGCTTACAAGGAAGGTTAATCGAAAGGGTTTCATTACTACTATTTTAGATTAGATATTTTATCATATTACTTGTGCACAATATATTTAATTCATGCATTTAGTCCATGTCACATAAATTAATAAGAAAACAAAAAAAATTGCATCTATTTTTCATTCAAATAGATCTAGGAGAAAATTAGCATCTTACATAGTAGTGTAATTTTCTTATCTCTCTTATTTATACACATCCCAAATATTGATAATAATAAGAAAAATATTTTTCCTTTCAATTGTTTTCAATTATATTATTATTTACTTTTTTTGCTTTGTTTTTATCTAGTATTCATATGATAAAAATTTAAAATAGCCCAAAAATAATTATTAACAAAAACTTTATTATTCATGCAAGCAACTACATAATAATAAAATATTTGCCATTCATGTAATAAATTACATCACATAAAAAAGCCTTGACCATCCATGAAAGCAAACATGGCAATAAAAACCTTACCACTCATGAAAATAATCACATCACATCAAAAACTTTACCCATCCATGTAAGCAAACATATCCTACATAAGCATTTTCATTCTTGAAAGTAATACATATCAAACCCTTACTTCAATATTTTAGTAAGCATACTTTTCAATTCATTGATTGAACAAAATCATACACTTTTCCCTAACTTCCATCTAGTCTTTTGGATGACCCTTCTTGAGACACTAGATCTTGTTTGGAATGGCTATATTTCATAGAGTTAGAGTACATGGTCCCAACATTATCACATAATTTGAAATTAGTATTGAGTTGAGATATGATGTCTTTTGATCCACTCAAATTCCCCACCTCATTTTATTGTCCTTAGGCACTTTATAAGAATAATTGTGCATCCCTAATATACTTACCATTTTTTCTCATAAAATAAGGGACATCAACACAACATTATCCAAGTTTTATCAACCATCTATCTGATTATTTTTATCCTTGGGTCTAGCCTCATCTTATATCATTCACACTTAGTGGATGACATGTACCTGGAAAAGTCAACCTGATAGAGTAGATATTATCTTATGAGTCATTTAGTACAATATCCCTCTTTTCCCTAGGACTAACATTGACCAATAACTTTGACTTATTGTTATATCAAATACTAAAGCACCTTATATCCCTATCTCCACACATTTTAATGATCTTAATGAGCATTGATATGTTGTTGAGGTCTTCTAGTTTCATCATGATAATCCATTACTATCACCTATCTTGAATCCCATCCCACTCAATAAATAGATAAACCCTAGTCCTTCCATTATGTCAACTACCTTAGCCAAATCTTGGGGAGTCAAGTGCAAAAAATAGTGTGTGCTAATTTGCATGCATACAGGCATGTGTGGAGGAAAAGTATAAATAAATAACAATAAAAATACACTTTCAATCCTATTTTCATGATGTTTGAATGTATTAGACCTTATCAAATATTTGAAGAGACCTTTTGATCTTGGGTAGAGGTCTAATGACTTTCCACCATCCATTTAGGAAGCTCTCATGGTGATATTATAGTTTTTCAAGCAAGAAAATAATCCAAATGAAGAATTTCCATTGCTTATAAAAACTAAATTATGTTTCTAGGCCTTATTAAGGTCATTAAAGGCATAAGAATATTTAGAGAACACTTTTAGACACCTAATGTCATTGTTAGAGGACTCCCTAATTCATAGATAAGTCAATTAAAATGATTAAAGGTAGATTTGAAGGAACCAATGAAAAGGAAGTTTGCTAGTTACATAGGGATGAAAGATCTCCAAGATGAAATAGAGTCCTTATTAGCCTTTTCAAGTTTGTTTCAAAGTAATTTCATTTTACACTATGTTTTTGTAGGCAATGATAAATTATATGACTTGATAAACCTATGTTTCACCTCTAATCAGCCTATAGAGGAGTCTTAATAGATGTTTTCTTCCATCAAGTATCTCTCATAGAGACTATGTAATAGTTAGACATGGCACTAAATATCACTAAAAATACCTAATACACCCCTAAAGTATCATATTTGAAGGTGCCCATGTATAAATAAGAGGTAATAAGATGAAAGGTAGCTAGATAAAAATGTGAACTTATATCTCCTTAACCAAGAAAAGAGGTCAGTTTAAAGAAGAAAATATGAGTCATGGAATGCCAAGAGTCACTCCTAAACTAATTTTCATGAATATGATCATTGAAAAAAGCTAACACATGTATATAAATAATCATAGGACTATTTTCCATTATTCATTGATTTTTTAACTAATTCCAATATTGGATGACAACCATCATAGGATTCTTACACCTTATTTCTCTCCTCTCCTTTCTCCTATAAGCACTCTTGTATGTGATATTAACACTATGCTCTAACTAGTCAAGGATAAGCCCTAAAAAAATTGATATTTTATATTTCCTTTCAAGTGAATGTAAACTAGTATATACTGTATCTATCTTGCATCTACTATTTTTATGGTGAATTGTTGATGAATTATAGTGATAGTGTTTAACTTCCTTACATTTTTCCTCTTCATTATTTCCTCTTTATGAGTAAGTCATCTTGTTTCAGGTCATGTGGTGTTTATTAAGTGGTATTTTAAATGTTAAGTGTGGAAAATCTTCACTAGTTCCTTCTTTTATATGTCTTTATCATCCCTCTTGATTGATATATTAGTTATAACCTCCATATTGAAATACTCATGTTGGAAGGAATATTTAGAATTGTGAAATTAGATTCTAATCTTGTTTTAGTTCATAGTAAAAATCATAAATAAGTAGAGGATACTTAAATTCTGGTGAATTTCCCCTTTTATTCCATTTCATTTAGTTTTTTTCTCATTTTTCCTTGTATTTTGAGTAGGTTTAGTATTAGTTTTAGGTGTAGCATCAAGGTTGACATCCCTATCTAAAATTCACTCCACATTTTGGGCCACCCACAACCTAGGAGTGTTTCCATTTTTTCAATTGAGTGAGGAGACCTAAAACACCTCATTAAATTTTCTAACTCAAAGTGACAATGCTTACCTTGTTGCTATTTAAAAAATATTCATGTGTAGTAGATGAGGATAGACACCCATTTTATAGAGAAAAATTTGGACATGAGATTAAGATAAAAATTGAAGTTTTTTAAATAATATTTTATTACCACTAAAATATTATATATCTTATATGATTCTAAGGCTCCTTTCAGTTTGTGAAAATTACCTACAGGAACAAATATATGACCAAAATATAAAGTTTTTCAGTAAATAACTAAAGGATGAAAAATTCTAAAATTTTACTATAAAAGGGTAAATTACTATCCATTTATGTATTTGATATTTTTTAAAACTAGAGCCGCATGGATCCAAATATAGTGAGTTGAGAGACGATGGCCCATGCATGAAGAGGTGGATGTATTTCAACTATAGCTAGTGTGGTATAGGTATGAGTTGCATTTTGTTTTAAATTTTAGAATTTTAAAATAAATGATGGACTAAATTAGGAAAAATAGGTGCAATGACAAATTTGAATAATGAAATTTGCCCCAAAAATCATAAGTTTTGAATTAAAAATAGGATGGGAAATAGATATGAGATAATAATTTAAACTATAGTTTAAGGGAATTTATTATGGTTTAGTAAAAAATCACTGTATAGTGTGAATGGTATCGAACATACTAACATAGTTAAAAATTGAGGACAATTAAAACTGGTCTATGCCTTCCAAACTAGTAGATGTAGTTGAACAAGTTATGGTGGATGTCTTATAACATGGTTTACATAGTTAAAAAGTAGTAAAATGGTCGATGACATATGTTCTATTCAATGGCATTATAAATTATCCTGATTAATGTAGTTAAATACATGATTGATGATGTAGTAAATTTTTAATATATGGCATATGGTGTATATACAGGTCTATGTAGTATAGTAAAAAGTTGATACATTAGGTCATATATGATATAGTCTAAGTTTAGAGATGGATAATGTAGTAATATACATAGCCAATATATTATAGAAGATAAGGTGGATAATGTAGTCAAGTACATGACTGATATAATAGTTAATTTGAATGATAACATGATTTTATTATTTTTATGTCTAGTTTTTTTGTGGAGCCCTAATTTATGCTCTATTTTTGATATTATTTAGAAGTGTTA
This sequence comes from Torreya grandis, assembly GCA_037957365.1. Taxonomy (NCBI): domain Eukaryota; kingdom Viridiplantae; phylum Streptophyta; class Pinopsida; order Cupressales; family Taxaceae; genus Torreya; species Torreya grandis. The sequence goes on along the minus strand of JARHVA010002137.1, from coordinate 359,923 downwards.
GAGATTATGGAGACTTTTATATTTTATATGGTTACCATTTTTATTAGAGTGTTTTCCTATAATCGATTGATTTTATCTGATGGTGCTTGATTTGACCATATTATGGTGATGTAGTGGATCCATCTTAGTGTAGAGTTAGGTGCCATGTTATTAGGAGCATATGAGAGACTGACCAATACCTTATATTAGGTGGTGGATTCAGATACCATCAAGGTAGGTATCATATTAAAGGATGTTAATGAACTTTTATGTTTACTTATTATGGGCACACTTATGGTGTGAAACATTATAGATTCTATATACAAAGGGAAATTAAACTAATCTATCAATCATTCTTATCTTAGAGAAGATAAATCTTACTTACACTTTTGATTGTTGATATAGTAAATATTTGGGGTCATGACCAAGATGGATCTATTATATCTATCTAAAGGATCTATTGCCATAATAAATTCACTAGGGAGGGTTCCAAAGCCTCCATTCAAGCAAAACTATGTAATAACCCTAACAAGGTCATATGTTTTCATATTAACCAAACTAATAACAAGTAATGAAAAATCTAATCTAGTGATCACCAAAGCTTTTGGCATAAAATGGGGTAAAAAAATGAAAATTAAGCATGCAAAAATACATACTCACATGAATGTATATGGAATCCTAATGCATGAGAGAGAATTATAAATGCATATCTATCTACTCATACAAAGGAAGAACAAAGTTAATAATAATTACCTTTGAATATAAACTCACTGAGCCTCAATCTCTCCTTTGGACAAGGTGTTTCACAAGAGATTATTGTGGTATGTAAGGAGGATAAGGATAAATCAACTCTAGGATACACAATCTATCCATGCATTTAAAAGACTTCTCCACAAGACAAGATCTATATCTCCAAAGAAAGTATGAAACCTTAAGATATTATCATAAAGTAGAATGGTGGATAAGTATATGTGAAATATATATATCTTCCTCTTATATTCTCTTAGAAATGATGAAATTGATGTGTTAATATAGGTGGATCTAATCCTAATCCTTTCCAAAAGTTTAGGCTGATAAGGTTGACCCAATCGACCTTGTATCATTATTGACAAAAATAAATTAAGTCTCACTCTAGGTTGGTTAGGGGATGACCTAGACCCTAAATAGGTTTTATAAATTAGAGTACAAGGTCAATGGGTTTGAAAATTTAATGTAAATCATCAAAAAGGATTTTAGGCTAGGGAAGGGTTAATGAAGGTGGAAATTGACTAGATGCGGGTGAAAAATTAGAGGCAAATCTTAGGGGAATGGTTTTAAGAGATGGGTGTGTATATTTCAAGTGGTAATAAGGGAAACTAATCTTATGAATCACTAAGGGTATACCCAACCATTTCCCAATACACCCTTTAAGGTGTGCACTTAGAGAGATTGAGACTCAATAGGTTCTTGTAAGAGAGAAAGCATAAGTAATTGATAAATTTTGAAAATATTATGTGTATACATATGACCCACTCGAATAAAATAACTTGTCATGTATGTGTAACACAAGATGGTTCTTCAAGAAAATAACATATCAATACATAATGTTGAATATAAATAAAGTGTAGTAAGGAGAAAATAAGATAAAATGAAATTATAGAATTGAAAAACACATACCTGTACTTACCTTAGTGTTATAGATAAACAAGGAAATGAAATAAATGCAAAGGTGTACAATGTAGGGAACATTAGGCCAACCTATTGAAGATAGAAAAGATGAGCAAAATATAATAATTTGGAAACATAGACATATACTAGGTGAAAATATTCTCTATGATTTCAAAATTATAGAACATTTGGTTGTTTGGAAATAGAGTTAGTAGAGATCAAAATAAGAAATATGATGGTAAATATTTTAAAGGTAAATAAATTTTTAATAGTAAATATAAATAGGGTGAAAAATATTTCATTTGGCATTGGTATTATTCTAAGAAAATATATCTCTAAGAGACCTAGTTGGAGACCAGAGAGCCATTATGGTGAGGAGACAATAGTTGAGATGGGGAGGATGCATTGTGGTTGAAACACATGTAAGCAATACAAATTTCAATTTTTTTAATATTTTTATTTAAAATTGAGTTAATTATATAAAATTGACTGGTAGGTAAAATATAGGCATCAAAATGAACCCTAAGAAATTTCTAGGGACAATAGGGGTAAAATGGGGTATTAAGTAAGAAGGATTAAGACCAATAAATACCCAAGGCATTTATGGCAATTGGTCAAAAATTTATCATTGTGGATGAATAGATTTAACCAAGTGGATTTAGTATACAAGATGAAGGAGAACAAAAAGGATAACTACATCATAGTAGGATGATTTATTTTGATAAGAGAGGGGGTTGACTACATAGTAGTGGGCCTACATAGTTATTTTGAAATGGATGATGTAGTACTACAAGGAAATTTTTTGGATAATTTATTAATTCAAGGCACAAAGGTGGTTCTTTTAGTAATGAATAGGATGATTTAGGAGAATTTTGATAGGGTTAATTTAAAGTCCCAAATGAAGTATACAACTGATTTAGTATTGAATAGGCCAATTCTGTAGAAAATGGAAAAACTAAATCAAACAAAGTTTTGTGAAATTTTAAGAATGTATTTTGATTATTAATGACATGGAGTTCTAATAAGTCCTTTATTTTTTGATATTTTATAGAGATGCTAGAGGTATTGGTGAGAGATGGATGTATTATGGCTACCAAATCTAGTAGACTATTTTACAGATGTAGATATAGTAAGACTAGTTGTATTAGGCATGGGAGGCATTATGGAGATGAGGCACATCCCATTGATTGATGATCTCATTGTAATATTCCTCAAAGCATGGAAATAGTTGACCAACACTTTTTGATGGGTGGTGGATGGGGATACCATAGATGTGGGTATCCCACTGGAGGACATTCATGCATTGCTTGGACTTCTAATAAGAAGGACATCAATGATCATAGGGAAATTAGATGATCTTGAGGAGAGATGAGCACTGTCTAGGTGGGTGATGTGTTTAGATTGGATATACCTAGGTTTGTGGGTTAGTCTATTTTATGTGTATATCCTATTGTTTCTAGTCATTTGGAAGGCTATGATAGGACTTGTGACAATAGGAGTGTTGTGTCACAAGTTAGATGATAAGGTACTATTATATGTGATAGCCTTATACCAATTTACTTTAGATTAGGGGGTGTTATATAATCTTGATTATATCATCTGGGTCAAGGTCATGCATGATATATATGGGATGTTGTCTAGAGGGAAAAAGACTATGGGACCAGTGGTGTTGTTGAGTACTTGGATATACAACAGGTTCCTTATGTATCAACCAATTGTGTTACCCCATGTGGTTAATGATAGGTTACCTCAAGTGAGCAGATGGTAATAAGACTAAGTAGAATGGGATGTACCATATGTACTAGCATTATAAATTATTACACAAGGGGAGATTATGTGGTAGCTATACACACACATTGCTACTTTTTATACTAATTAGGTAGTCATGGTGATAGGGATAACTCATGCATAGATCATGGGACACTGTACATGGTGGGTAGAGCCACAATTGGTGGCACAATTTCTAATGAAATTTGGACTCTCATTCTTGTCATATACTATAGTAATGTCTAATTATTGGGTACATCATGCTAGATACCAAAGGGGAGAGGAGGAGGATAACTAGTCAAGATACTGGTGATTAGGCCATGACATATGAGACCATAGAATAGGTGAGCATGATAACAAGTATCCAGAGGAGGAGATGACATGTATGCTGATGCAAGGGTGAAATAAGTGCCAAAATATGCACCATAATAGAGAGAAATAGTGACCACTATGACCACACCATAGATGAAGGCACCATTAGTGAGAGTAGGCATAGGTGAGGATAGTCACATGGGATGACCTTAAAATTGGTGCAACATGGAGGTATTCAATAAAGGCACCTCTTAAGAGTGGTTCATGATGTACATAAGTGGTGAATTTGGGATTTGTGTAAGTGGGTAGGTGATAAAAAAAGGAGGTTCTTAGGGGATGATCAAATGGAGACACCATGCTCGATGGGTGAGTATATGGGGAGATGATGGTTAGTGATACCAGGACTGGTGAAAAATGTTTTAATTTTAAACTTTGATATAGAATACTATTTACATGTTATTGTAGTAGATAGATAGATTTTGAGATATATGTGTGATCTAATATCTATTTATTTTAGATTTTTAGATCTTAAGATTGAGGAGGTGAGATGGGGATCCCTGGTCATATATGTTCACCATGCCATTTTAGATGGGGTGCTGACACCATACAACCCCACTACATTAGATGATCATGTGGTACTATCTACCCTAGATCAAGTAGGTTTGTTTAGACTCATGGGAGAGGCTATGAATTTATTGAAAGCATGTAGGGATGGATTAAAACCACTAGCAAGGGTGGGAACATGAGAGGCATAGGATTTATAGGCCTTGGCTTAGGAGAGTACAACACATATGACTACCACAATCCATCTTGGATACGTACAAGCCTAGGTGGCCAACCTACATGGATAAGTAGCAGGATTGAGATCCTAAACTACCTCATTATAGTGTATCATGTAGAGGGATCAGTCCTAAGAATCCATAGGCAATATGGCTAGCTCATAAGATCATGGTGTAGTCCATCCATAGAGTTGGAGCTATATATGTTGTATTTTGTACCATTGTATTTTATTAAACACATGATATATATAGATATTGTTTTGATAGTTGGATTTTAATCTCATGAGTTGTATTTGGTAATGGATTTTGATGCATGGAGATATTTATTTCTAGCACATGTCTTTTTATTTTGTTGTATATGGTATGAGAAATATATGTGGAGTATTTTATTTTCTAGCATTATCTGATACACATGCATGGTTAAAAATAAAAAGATAAAAAATGACTTGAAAAAGTATAATCAATCATAAAAAAATGTACTACACACTATATCATGATGGGAAATGTGTAATAACAAAATATGAATAAGTATAATAAACCAAAGATGGTAAAAAATATAATAAAATGATTTTTAAACCATATAAAATATTTGTACCAAATTAAAACAAGTAAAATCACACTATATCACATTGGGAAGTATGAAGATAATGTAATAAAATAGAAGGCACATAAAAGATCAAGTGGCATATAAAAATAATAATGAATTCAATCAATCATACTAAATTATGTTGGGAATTATAAAAGATAAACAAAATAGGAAAAATGAACTTAAATTGATAACATAAGTCAAGTTGAGAAGTATGAAAAATTTAAGAAAAATGGTTGTATTCTTACATTCAATTGAAAAATAATAAGATAAAGTTGAAAAATCAATAAAGTAGGCATAAAACATACTATATCAAGATGGGAATCATGTCAATGATGTGTTACTCATGATCAATCACAAATTATCTCAAATTTGACACATGTAATTCCATTGTGACTTGGGTATTTAAAATTTTTGTGAGGAAGGCCTAGTCCTATCCATGGTCTTACATTGTAACTCACAAATGGAACACTAATGAGGTGGAAATAATGGAAAATATGTGAAAGGGAATGTTTAGAATGGTAATTTGGTAATTTTATGAGGAAGGTTTGGTCATATTTAAGGTCTTACATTACAACTCACAAAGGGAAAAATAATAAGGTGGAAATAATGGGTAAAATATGTTAAAGGTAATGTTTAGAATGGTAATCTAGTAATTTTGTGAGGAAGGCCTGCTCTTATCCAAGGTCTTACACTGTAACTCACAAAGGGAATCCCTGGGGGGGAGTGATCAATGAAAAACAATATTTCTCAAAGGGAATAATTAGGATTGTGGGAAATAAAAGATGGAATGTAAAAATTACAATTTAGGCATCTATAAGAAGACCTCAAGAAATATGAGGCATACTAAGGACATATAAATACACTAAGTGACTAATGATCATCAATATATAAAGGATATTTGTTCACATTAATCACAAATCTATATGGGAAAATAAGTAAGATACTAATATCAAATCATGTTAGTTGTTTTAATAGGGAACATAAAATGGGCCTACCTTCCCATGACATGTTCCCTATTCCTCAGGACCTCTTACAGAACTATTGATCTACTATTAATATTATGTACTTATGTGAGAAAGTAGGTAGTGATGAAATATTACTTTATTCACCTTTCCTAATCTACTAGCCTACCACACCCCAATCGACTTCAACCCTATCATGAGGCCAATTATGGAGTTTGAGATTCAATTTAGAAAAGGATATGTGCTTTGAATCACATATTTTAATGTGATTTGACTTTTAGAATTGTTAATGTTCCTTTGTTAGAATGATTTGGATATTAAATTATTATGGATTTTAAGATTCATCCTCCATATAGACTTGGAATGACCAATCATTAGAGAAAAAGTGATGCACATGAATGAGATTTAGAATTTGGCTAAAAGAAGCTAAGTATCAAAGGACATAAATACTAAAACACTTAGGCTTACCTATGAACCAACATGGTATCTCAAGTTTTAACCGTGTGTATGCTTAGTTTGTGAAAGGAAATAAGGGGAGAAAATGGAGATCCAATATGGACCGGTAAATTGAGATGATAATTAGATTACTTTCTTGTTAACTACTTGAATTGGTAAAAAAGGAATGACTAAGGGGAGAAAGTTTAATATAACCAAGTAATAGTAATGAGTATCCATGTTATAGACATAAGGTATCAAATAATCATGATGAAAAAAATGAAGACATACATAAAAAATAAATGAAACTCATATAGATAATAAATCATGTAGGCATGAAAAGAATTCATAAGAGAACATGAGGAAGGAAATGACATAATAGACAACATGTAGTGTGAAATGTGAATAAACATATAAGGTAAATAAGACTTTGACACAATGTCAAGTGATATAAAGTATATAAATGTAAATTTAAATCACGTGTCCAATCCAAAATGAATAAATAAATTAAGTAACACCATATTATGTTCATAAATATTTTTATATTTATCCATAAACATTTTATATAATATATGATAAATATCTATGAAGATGGACTCTATTTTTAGTGAGGGTCTCATTGATTTTTAGATAAAATTAGGAATATACCTTTGGTTGAATCTCCTTAAAAAAAACTTTAGGCATGCTTTAAGGATCATGCTCATGAGGTTCACTATGGATGCGATACTTATGATAAAGAGTATGGGTAGAATCTATGGAACATGAAGGAGTCACTAGTGTGGAAGGGACCATAGGTGAATAAAGATTCATAGGTGGAGGAACCATGGGTGGAAAACTATAGGTGGAGAAGGGGCCACAAGTAGAGGATCCATAGAGGAATAATGGGGACCCTTATTGTGAGGGTGACCTATGGGAGGTGGGATATTTGGTGTAGGAATGGTCATAAGGTGATCATGGAGATGCTGCTAAAGGATGTGGTAATGATCATTGTGATGGATACTACATTGGTGCCATACAAAATATACCTCTTTATATTTGGGAATATATTTAGGTAATACTTTTGGGGGGGTATAGCCTTATCTATGGGCTAAGGAAGATTAAGATGCATTATGTCCATATATTATTGAATCTTATGAAAATGTATGGAAGAATGATTATCTATGTCATGGAAGAAACAAATATGCTTGTTAGTATAATTTGTGGGTGTACTAATAAAGGGAGTGGAAACAAAAGTTAGGGAAAGATGGTATAACATATAGTCTCTTGTACAATGATTGGAAACTATATGAATATCATGGTATGGATGATCATCCCATTAGGTGGAAAAAGGAGAAAAATATGGTAAAAGAAACAAACCATCACCAAGGGAAGGTGGGGATGATGGAGAGACTATAGGAGGCTTGATTCCATGATCAATAAGATTAGAAGCATGTATATATTTATCTAGAGTGGGAGTGGGAATATGATCTATATTAGGCTCATTTAAGGGAGGGTTAGGATGCATAAAGGGTTAAAGGATAATATCAATCATATCAAGAGCAAGCAAGATATAGGGCTCTTAGTATCTAGAAAAGCAATAGGGGCAAGTCATAACATAATCCATAAGCATGCTCTTAAGATTCTCTTTAGAAACTCAAGTTGTGTGTACCATCTCTTTCTTGATAACAAAAAGAATAATGATAAAATTAGGAATGATATAAGATGGAATGTAATAATATAAATGAAAAGATCAAAACAATTAAGAATGATAATGAATGATCTCAACATATTGAAATTAAACAAGACATCCTAGAAATGGGTCATCTAAGCTATAACCATCATCATATTTAGGTGTATGAATATCAATTAAAAAAATAAGGATGACCTTTCCATCAGAGGTGACATGATGAATAGAGTGTTAAGTGTTCGTTAAGATTATGGGTATATTGTCATTAGGTGATTAATGGGAATGTGGCTTTAGATAAGGTGGAAGTTGAGAAATGAGATGAGGAGAGAGATTGGAAGTTTTTATCTCGAGGTTGATCTCATCAAGCTCATCATTATCATCATCATAATCTAAGAGTTTAGGTGGTATATTCTCGATGAGTTTGGGGTGATCATGGTAACCTTGCTTAGAGTTGATATGGAAATTAAATCATTGATATTCTTAGAATGAAACACTTGATAGGGGTTCAAAGATTGGACTTTTGAATAAACCATGGTTTTGGAAGTGTGTGACATTTCTAGGGTTAGTTTCACCTTGAATCTTATAGATTGCACCATTGTGAGGGAACTTGACATATTTTTAGGAAGAAGAGGTGACATATCTCATGCGATGAGTCCATGGCCTCCCAAGCAAGATATTATAAGATAGAGGAAAATTCAATATCATAACCTTCACTTGAATAGTGACAAGTGGGATGGTGATAGGGAGGCATTTACCATTGGTCATATCCTTGAAATGTGTTATGTATGGACTTAAGATTAAATTAAAAGTATCCAAGGGTTTTAATAAAGTTGAGAGTATCAACACAAGTACCTTAACCCTCATCAAACAAGGCATGCTTGACTTGGATGTCATATATTTTAATGCTTATAAAGAGTGGAGGATCATCCACATGAAGTAGAATCTCATATAGAATTATAGAAGCAATGGATAATTTGAGAGAGAGAGAGAAGTGTCTATTATTTCATTAATATGTATAGACATTTCTTTGAACTATTTTAAAATGCTATCTTCTAATGCAAATAAGGTAGCTTCACGTCTTACTAGGGGAGGATGAGGGATGTTCATTTTAAATAGGAGATGCATAAGGTGATTATGATGATGTGGGGATGTCTGCATAAGTTCAATAAATGCAATTTGATATGGTAGATTAGTAAGTTCTATGATAGGATCCCATTCATCATAACCCATGAGGGAATTATTAGATAGAGATGTATAGTGTTAGAGGAGTTATTTAGGAGGAGCAGAAGTGAATGCGAATTTGTGTTGGTAAGATGGAGGAGGTTTAATTATGGGAAAAGTTGGTTGATTATCATGAGAGGATGAGGTAGTTGATGCAGTTTTGGTTTATGATAGATTTTAATAAGTAGTGTTATAAGGTTGAATATAATTGGTGATGGGTAAAGAGGTTGGATAACTTGTATAAATGGTATGAGAGGTATTATCCAATGGAGGTGTTAGTATTGGTTCATTAAAATAGATAAGGTCTTCTTTTCCTAACTTTATTAGGTGAATTAGGGAAGAATATTATATAACATAAAAAGTGGGAGATGATTGGTGAGTGTGGGTGGGATGAGAATCAATTAAGGCAACTACCCTTTGTATATTAGTAATGTTGACCACATTATATTTTTGAGTTAGGACTATAAGACTATCAAAATTACTATTGGATGGGGTAGGCTTTTCATTATTATCTTAATGATTGGAAGAGGGTCTTTATAGATGGCCAAATGAGCATTAGTCTAGTTTAAATATTTATTTTTGATTTGTGTTTCATGAGATTTGAAGTTAATATCATAGGCTTGTTGTTATTTATGAATTAGATAATCATGTTTAAAATTGGGACCAAGGAGTAAATACATAGATAAGTTATGCAATTAACTACAAGTCTCATGAGAAAGACCCCAACTAGCATGAAACCAACATAATTTATTTAGATCATATCATGTTTTCATGGGCAAAGTGGGATCAAGCTTTCATGGAAGAGGACTTGGTAGACATTATAATTTTGATAAGGATAAGGGATTATTAACATTGATGCTAATTGTTGAATAAAAGTGAGGATTAGGTATGTGATTTAGAGGGGAAGATTGTTCTAGAGCATGGTTGGGAGTAATAGCTAGAGTATTATCAATGGTATCATAGGAATCAATGACACCATCATTAGTAGTGTGATAGTTTTATTTTTTGTGAGCATGTGAGTTAACATAGAAGGTTGGGATAGATCAAATTGATGAATGAGGATATATTGGAACTTGGCTTGGTTAATGGCCTCTTACAAAGTTTGTGGAGAGAGAGAGTCCATACCTTATATTATAAATTAGGATAGAGAGAATTGGTGAATATATGAAAGAGGTTATCATCTTCCATGTTGTTTTCACACTTGTTAGATAAATTATTCTACCATTTGATGAAATCTTTTGTAGTTTCCATCTCAAGTTGCTTGGAGTTAATAAAATGAGACAAGGTATTTTCAAATAGGTCACTAGTTTGAAACTCTTGTACTAGAGAATTCAATAGATTTTCAAAACTAGTGATTGAATGAGATTTGAGTTGGTTTTACCAATCTAAAGTATATATGGAGAGGGTTTTCACTAAGATCTTGGTAGAGGTAAAAGTATTTAACTTGACCCAATATTTGTATATATTTCCAAATATTTTAAAGTGTAGGGTGGGATCTATTGATCCATTATAGTTAAAGGTGTGGGTGATAATTCTTATAAATATGTTAGAAATTTTAAGTATAAGAGGTTTGCTTTGAAGGTGTTTCATTTTTTTTTCCAATATGAGGTTGAGGGATAAGATTTATATGGGAATTCATGAGGGGAGATGGGGAACATTTTGGTTGTGCACTCCCCATGGAACCTGTTGAGGATGATTTTGGAGATAAATAAGATGATTTTGAATTTACATCATTTGGTTGGCATTATTATTCATTTGGTTAAGAGTTTGAAATAAATTTGAATGGTTTGATTAGTATTATTTGTAACATGAAAAACATTAACATTGGTATTAGTGGTTTGGGAATGACTATGAGTGGTGGCGTGTGTGTTATTAGTAGCTTGAGAGGAATTATTGGCAAAAGAGTCACTATTAGCATGATTTTATTTGGTTGAAAAAGATGCACTAATAAAAGGATTATAATAAGAAGAACTAGTGGCATGATTACAATGGGTATAAAATGATGAATTAGTGGAGAATTGAGAAGAGTGGGTCTTGGAAACAACCCACTAGATGTGGAACTTACCATGTTAGTAGAGATTCTTGGCATGGAGTTGGAGGAAATGAAGGAAGAAGAGGTCCTTGTATGATAAGGGGTTAGAAGAGAAGGAATAGGTTGAGATGAAAAGAAGCTAATTTCCCCAAATCCATGTGAAAATGTGGGGGAAGGTTAATGAGGTTCTTCTATTTGACCATTTATCATAAGGTGATAAATAGCAGAGGGATATTTTCCTCAATGTTGAGGAATTTTAGGAATGAAGAAAATGGAGTATACTCTAATTTAGGATAATATTCTAAGAAGAAAAGAGGGTTGAAAACTAAAGATGTATTAGGAGGAGTCCCATAATTTGTAATTTAAGTGGACACATACACATTACTTTTATCTAGAGTAGGAACCACAAGATATTTATAGGACAACCCATTGGGGTCAATAAAGATCATCATATCTATTGAGTTCAATTCTATGTTATCCTCAAACATGAAGTTTGTGATGAGACAAAAAGGTTAAGGAGGACTAAGATGATGCAAATATGAAGTGAGAAAAAGGATAAAGAGTCATATAGGTCGACTCTATGTTGTAACATAGTAGGCAAATGATAATATAGAGTAATTAAATTCAACTCTATATTGAAGACAAAAAGATAAAATAGGAAAATAAGGATACACAATCATATAGGTCCATTGTGTATTGTTGAATAAAGAATTAAAAAAGGGAGAAATAGGAAGACACGGTCATATAGATCAACTATGTACTATTTTCAGTAGGAAAAATATAGTCTATAAGAAACTATATAAACCATAATAATAATTTCCTAAAATAGTGTTTTTCTTTAAAAATTAAGTGAATAAGGAATTCAAGTAAACGCACAAATAATTAAATCAATGTTAGTGATCCAATTCAGGCACATAACACAAAATCTTCCATTAGCACTGGCCAATGCTAGTTTTGTAATATAACACATAATGACTAGAGAGAAAGTAATGAATTGAAAATTAAGTGATAAGTGGTCATCCTAAGAATTATTATTTTATTATAAAGTGCTTATTTAAATTTGATAGGAGAGTTGGCTAAAATAGGGAACTAAAAAGGAAATCTATGGATGGTTTTAGGACCTTTGGGCTGAAAGGGATTTGTGTTGGCAATGGTACTATCTTGGTATTGGGCCCTGCCCCCTAACTTCACAATATTGAGTTAATAAGAGTGTCAGATGATTTTCTAATATATACCAATAACTACATATTTATATTTGGCCAAAAAATCATGTTGTCTACCCCCTTGGTGATGAAATACAAGTAGGTTGGCCTTGGGAAGACAAGTGCCTAAATGTGTTTTAAATGTTATGTGATATGGTATTGTGTGAAAAAGAGTAAAATGTGTAACTATAATGGTAATTTGAAAAACCACCTATTTATACTATGCGAGTTACTCTAAGCATGCAAACAACTGAAAATGAAATGTGAATTAATTAATAGAAAATAGATGTTAATCCATTGATTGAGAATAATACATAGTTGGTTCATGTGACACTGTATGCAAACAATAAATAATAGAGTCTACTAGGTCATTATTGTTTTGTAGAAGCTAGGTCTTTGAGAAAAGAGTTGAATAGGTTGACTATGTCTCTCAAATGGAAGATAGACTACAAAACCAAGTAAACCAAGTTGACCTACTTAGATGTAGGGTTATAGTTTTAAATATTACTAACTTGTGAAAAATGCAACTGAATAAAGTAATAAAATGATAGAGAGAGGTCTTATCACTTATATTTTTCACCCATCTTTGTGTGATAGTGTGTTATATATAATGAGCTACAAACTGTGGGAAATTTAATGACATAATGGGATCACCTCCAAGTTGTGGGACCTTTGTGAATAGTGGTGAACCTCTAGAGAAGGCCAAATTCATTTCACTAAGTTTGATACAAATGATATATTACTAGTTCATGTTAAAATACTGCTTCTTAGTGATCTTGCTCTTAACGAGGGTTTAACTTGTGAGGAAAAGAGTTTTAAAAATGAATTTATGAAATTAGAAAATAATGATTACACCAAATAATTATAGTAAAAATTAATGTTTTCTCTATATGAACACATTAGAATAATAAATATACTAAATTATATTGGAGCACAAATTTATAAAAATATGAAAGTAAAGGTAATTTTAGGCACTTATCATATAGGGAACAAAATTATTTATTTTAGTCAAATAATTTTTCAAAAGGGCATAAATAGTACCATGAATGAATTTATGTGACTTAAAATAAAATCAAAGCATTCAAAAACATGAAAAATAGTCATGCATACACAAAGATAACACAAAAAATGAAGGTAGAAATTCAATATAGTATCTCTCTCTATAGGTTACAACATGTAGACCAATTATTTAAAATGCAAAATAATTTTTCCAATAATAAAAAGATAAGATGGGATACACCATGATACCCATATTTATAAAAAATACTCTCTGAAAAGAGAGGTAGTTAACAAAACCCTACACCCAATTAAAGAGAAATAAAATATAGAAAACCTCATGTAAATGGCATGATCTTTAGTTTAGAATGGCATCCTTAATGAGGTAGATGACTAAAATAAAACCATGCAACTGCTAGGTACTTTAACAAGTGCTGGAGGCATGGATAAATCCATTGAATCTTCATGCAAATGTCTTCTTTGTCTTCAGTTTAGATGTTGTTATCTTTTCCAAGGAATGAGACACAAAAATGAACTAATACTTAGTTAAGTTTAATTTTTTTAGGTATTTAGGTTATAACTTAAAAAACCTAATTTTTATTTTCTAGTTGAGACTTTCATAACTTTTTAAGTCATCCAACTTGAAGAAACTAAAAATGTAAATTAAAATATGATTTTTTTCAAGTCAAGAAACTTAAACATTGTCAAAAAGAAAAGTGCAATTTACAAGTTTCACTTTTTTAACTTAAAACCTATCAAAAAGATACTTGAAAATTACAAGTGGCTCTTTCTCAAAAAGAGTTACCAAAATAGTAGTTTAAATTTACAACCTATAACTTTATAATGTTTTTTATAGTAAAGAAATGTATTTTATAGAATGAATTTTATTGAAAGAATTAATATAAAAACATAACCTCTGAATAATCCTTGTCTTTCTTGGCTTGCATTTTATCAATATAAACATCAAAGATTTTGAAGATCTCTAGGAGGTGATCTTCATCAAGACTAAGTGAATATTGGTTGTTTGTCTTACATTCTACAATTATTTTAGAGAGATATCTATATGCATCCATATATACTTGAGTGTTTTTTCCCATATGATCTAGTGTATTATGATACCTGATGAACTGGTGGATGGAACTATTGGCCAAATTTGGCCTACAGATAAAACTTTTTCCTAGATGGATCAGACCATTCAGTGACCTTTTCTAAAGTGCTTAGAAGAGGTTATAAGGTACTTCAAAGAGGTTTTAAGGTGATTTGAAGAGGTTATAAGGTGTTATGAATAGGTTATAAGGTGATTATAATAGGTTCTAAGTTTCTTTGAAGAGGCTTTAAGGTGCTCTGAATAGATTCTAAAGTGATTTGAAGAGTTTCTAAGGTGCTTTGAAGAGGTTTTGAAAGTGTTGTGAAGATGCTCCACAGTGCTTCAAAGTGATCCAAAGATGTTATTTTGAAGCTATAAATAAGAGGTGGTATTAATTCAATGAATTGTCAAATTTTTGAGAGGGAATAACATCATAGTCATGTTGGTGATCATCTTGAAATTCTTCTAGCATCCACTCCAACCAATACCCAAAATCTCCACCTACAACCAAAGGAAGAACATTAATAGTGTTTTGTTTAGAAAATAATGGAAAGTAATGTAGGTGATAAGATATTATCAAATATAAAATATGACACTCTATGTAAAAGTAATATGTAATTGGTTTTACATTGATAACAAGCATCTTCAAGTATGTAAAGAGAAATGACCACCTACAGTTGTATCTTGGCTTGAACTAGCAAATGAAGTGATGGGTGAACTTGGTTTCCATGATATGAAGATATGGATGGTGGTATACCTAGCCATTTTAGGACTAATTTAAGTTTTATTTTAAGGTAACTAATGGTGGCTTTCATAGGTGGTGATAATGAGCAAATGGATTTAGACCGTACACACAATCAAAATTTAAAGATAGTTTTGAAGGTTTTTAAAGTTTTGGGGCACCTACATATGGAGTCAAGAACTCAAATTTGTTATAAATGGTCCTTGTGACCTATTAGATCCCATTATTTTTATAAATGTAATTAAAAACAAGATATATATCTTCTATTTTATCTTAGACCTGAGGCACTCTCTATGAAAATTCAGGCTGCCTACTAGTAATGTTTGGTAAAAATCACCTACATGCCTTAATATGCATGATCAAAGCATGAAAATTGGTGTAAATGTTAATAATGAGCCGATATAAATATAAATAATATTTTTTAATCTAATATAATTATGAAAATACTCACTATTTTTTCATAGTCAACCCCCTATATGTTGATAGTTAGAAGGTAGCTTAAGAAAAATTTGAGAAAAAACTATCTTTAGACCTTAATATACAAGATCCAGTTATGAAATATTGTGGAGATGTTTTTTATAGTACCTATAACTTCCTAGAATCTTTTTTGGGTCTTAATATTATAATTTATTTTTGTTTTATCATAGTCCTCCACATGTCTTTTGGTAGCCACATGCATCAAATTAATATGCACAACACTTTTCAAACACCTTTTCGTAAAGGCCAAAGAAGTCAAATCACATTCAAATTTGACATGATATTATCCAAATTTGGGAAGAAATAAAATGTAAATAAAGGTTTATATGAGGTTCTTCCAAGTGCCAAAGTCATAGCTATGAAAATTGGATTTTGAGCTAATTTTTACTTAGTCAATTTCCTTTATTTTGTTTTCTCAAATATGGCAAGTGTGCACATTTCAAGATCATTTTTATAGAAGTAAAGGAGGCCAAATATTGTTCAAGTTTATCATGATGATATATTAATTAGAGTAAAATTGAAAAGATAGTGCACATGTATTTTATATAATATGTAAAATGTATAAGGTTAAAAATTTGCCTTTGAGTTGAATTTTTACTATCATTTTTCTATGTTTCCAGTTGTTAAATCTACCCATTGAGCAAATTTGAATCCCATTTGCTTAGGATTAAATGAATTCCAAATTCCATAAAAAAATTTGTGACTTTACTTTGATAGTATTAAAATACAATTCACTTAGTTTCATAGCTATTTGAATTTGTAGTGAAAAGTTATGATGGTGCAAAGTGACCCTTATGGGAAGATTTATCACTCAGCCAACATTTTTACTAGAAGACACTTAGAGGGAAAGTCATAGGGGTTATTTTTATTATTTAAAAAAAATAAAAATACACTTTTAATTTTATTTTAAAGATATTTATTTAAATATAATACATGATGGGTTTTGCTCAAATCTTATGCTACAACTTTCGATTTTTCCATTTTTTGAAGATGTTGATGCAATTATGTGTGACTGCATATTGGTGTTTTAGCCATATCTTTTGATCCACATCTCTATTTTAAATTATGTTGGTCACATTGGAAATATTATCTATCCCTATTTATAATGATGTTTATTTCAAATTTGATAAATATACAAAAATTGGTCAATGTCATAGTTGAAATGGTGGTTATTGGCCCTCAAGAGGCCCTTTTAAGCTAGGTTATGAGCAAAGCATCAAGTTAAAGATCTAGTGAAGTTATAAATGGTTGTGGAAGTTTATTATAGGCAATTAATCATAATTTAAGGTTGAGTAAGGTAATAAAATTCACTCTCAATGTCTCCAAGCATTAAATGCTAAAGTGACAAGCCTTCACAAGTGTCTAGAGACTTCTAGAAGACCAATTACGAGATGTGATGAATTTTTCAAGTGGAATAGATATTTTAGGAGAATTTATGGATCATGGGTAAATAGAATTAATGATATGTAAGAGGACTTATATAAGATCAAATAAATTTTGGCAATTAGAGTGGATGGTGACTTCATCTAAGAGAAGAAGCCTTTAGCCCAAAAGTACCTAAGTGTCCAGATTAAACCTTTTTGGATATTTTTAGAGCTTAGTGATTGAAAAGTACAACTAAAAGACAAATTAAAAGAGGTAAAATATGAAAAAGGAGTTTACCTTAATTTCCTACATTGGAAATCAATTATGAAAGCTTAGAGAGTAGTATGAAATACATTTATTGAATAGCTAAAGGTTTCTCTCTTCTCCTCTCTTCCTCTTCTTCCATATATTTACCATTTTTGGGCTCATTTTTGTAAGATATTCTCATTTTAAAAATAAAAACCCTATAAAAATTTGTTATAAATACCTTTTAAATTAATAAAGATCATTTTTCAACTATCTCTTGCCTCTACATTATGTTTAACAATCTTGTGCATAATGGCCTTGTGAAGAAGTGTTCTTCCATGTCCATTGTCCTTATTTCCTATTTTTAGGTGATTTAAAGTTAGTTTTAGGTCTAAAATTGAGATATTTCTGACATTAATGGATTCTTGGTGTGAATTTTATAATTCCTCTTTGCTTCATGTATTGTTTAGTGATCATAGTTTAAGAAATACTAATGTAAATTAGCTAGTTCATGAGATTGTGTGAAAAAATATTATATTTATGAAGAATTAGTGTTTATTCAAGATTATTAGAGTGTCACTTAGTTTGGTGCATCACCTATTTAGTGATATTAGTCATGTCATACCCCTTATCTATCCCTTTTCCAAGTAGAAGTATTAGTTTAGGTGATATACAAAGAAGTAGTTGGCCTTCTCTAGAGGTTCAACCTCACTACAAGATACCCACAACCTAAGGTTGCACTAATATTATAATTAAGAGTAAGATATCTTAAAGAAATCTCCCACAAGGGTATAATTCTAAGTTATAATATTTTTTTGAATGCCTAATGTAACCACTTTCGACGAAGATTGGTCAAGTTTGATGCTAGTTTGATAAATTTGTAATGGTTATAGATTTCATCTTTTAGTATCTGGTAACTCTGAAGAACACTCAACATTATTGTGGTAGAGAAGTATCTATCTTTCATGACAAAATTAACTACAATATCAACTTGTAGAGGTATTCCTTTAGAATTTGTTGAGTTACCTTTAAATTCAACAAAAAGGTTAAGATTTGATAACACTCATCCCTACAAAGGAAATTTTCCTCATAAACTAGTTTCTAAGTTTTCCTCTATAAGAAGATCTTTGCTGGGTCCTTTCACTACCATTGTTGCCCCTATAAATTTTATTTTTGGGGATTTCAATGGTCAGAGTCCTTTATACCTAAATCATTATGACCTTGTCCTAATGGTATCCCTTAAAAGTGTTCCTTACTTCATGGGAGACTAGTATACAACCCCTTTTGAGCACCTCAAATATATATCCAACTTTTGCAATATTCCAAAAATCAATGAAGAAAATGTGGCTATCAGGTTATTAGCCATCTGTTTTAAGGGAAAGGCCCTATAATAGTATATAAACCTTAATTATCACTCTATCACATCATAGGATTAGTTAGGTGATGCCTTATGTAAGAGGTTTTAAGACAAAAGTGACCACTTATCACTTATTGAACAATTAACTACAATTAAGAGGGCTCCTCATGAGGTTATGTAGGATTTCAATAATAGGTTCAAAAGACATGGGGAAAGATTCCAGTCTCTATCAGGCCTAATGATAACTATGATTTCCTTTACTATCTAAAAAGCCTCAATAGTGATATTTCAATAATGATTCATTATATGGAAGGAAGCACACTATTAGATGCTTATGAGGTGACAATCAATGGAGAGGATAGTCTAGTACAAGATGTCAAGATTACACCTAGGACACCAATGATTTTGTTTATTTAGATTCAAACACCTCCTATTATTATTCCTCCCCTTACTACCATCACTCCTATTCCCACACTTGTTTCCATACCTACACCAAAGTAGGAAAAATCTTCAACTAGTTAGTCTAGTGATTCCCAAGAACACAAGAACTTCTAAGAGATTAAGAACATGTTTCAATCTTTGGGAAATGATTTGGTGAATTTGAAGAGGAATAAAATAAAATTTTATAGACCTTATCAAGATCCATATCAGCCTCATCAATCTTATCAAGATAATAGGCCACCCTAAAAATGAAATTTCCAAGGATAAAGCCAAGGACAAGGGAAACGTAACTATGATAGGAAAAATAATTATAATACTAATGCTGCAAGCACCTCTAATAATTTTTTTATTGTTTAGAACACATTGGTCAAGAAGGTGAGGGTAATATGCCTTGGAATAAGTTATTTGGTCAATCCATTATCCCAAACACTGAGTTCAATTAGAATTTCAATGATCAATGAAAGTAGGGTGTTAGATATGGATTTAATAAAGCTCTTATGGATCATAATATAGAAGTGCCTATGATGACAAAACTAGAATATCCTCCATAAGGATGGGGTATTAATTAAGGATGAAACTAGTTGGGTGCTATAATGGTTAACTAAGAACAAGAAGAGTGATATGTATTCAATTAGCATGCTAGTTTGAGCCAAGAAAACATTCTAGTGGTAGATAATACAAGGTCCAAAAGAATTAACATAGAGGGAAACATAGAAGTAATCAAAGAGTCTCCTACCCTTACTCCATTGGTATCAAACCCAAATGAAATTACTACTTCTCCAAAGGTTCCAATATTTAAAAATAAAAAATAAAAACCAAGGGAATGCATTTGTATGCCAAAACTCATATTTTCAAAACATTGTTGTGGCTCCCAAAGCACAAGAAAAGTTTGGTGGTTTCCACATTAATATTTTTTAATAAATGAAAAATTTCAATGTGAGTGTTCTTATGTGGTATATGATTTCTATACCTTCAAGAAGGTTTTTCAAAGATCATTATTTCTGAGAAGACACCAAGAAAGGAAAACATCATTATCACCAATGCAATGAAAGTGACTAATGAAGGATAATTAAACAAGGTGGTCAAAACTCCTCCTTTTTGCATTTTTATGATCACTAGAAACTCATTATTACACAATTCCATGGTAGATAGTGGAGAAAGCACTTTAGTGATTCCAAAGTCAATAGAAAATTAACTTGGTTTCAAGTATGAACCCTAATCTAAGGGGTTTTTACAACTTGATGGATCTTCTACAAAACCACCTAGTATTATTAGAGGTCTAAACTTGACTCTCCATGCTTATCTTAATGTTTTAGTGGCTTAAGATGTGTTGATCCTAGATGTACCTCCTCAATTTACTCTATGCTTATCTAGAGACTTCATAGCAAAAATTGGGGGTTATCTTCCAATAGATTGGTCCTATATGTATTTTAGGATAAGGCATGAAGACAAGGTGTCTATTGAGGCCGAAACTATTTCCAAATTTCACCTTATGGGACATGTATTTTAAACATCAATTGTACTTTTCTAGATGAAGAAGACTACCCTACTAGTGAATAGCTAAGAACTCATGATAAGGGGACACCTAATGTATTCTTAGATGATTTATGGAGTGAGAATCAAATACTTAACCATTTATGAGGTGTTTAATAAAGAGACATGGGAGTCTATTACCTATATGGAGAGAATGAGATCATGCCATCCCTCACTAGGCCATAAAAGGATACTAGTGATTTATGAAAATTGTTCTTTGATGGCTCAAGGAGCAAGCATGGATTAGGTGCAAGTGTAATGATAATATCTCCCTCTAATGACAAATAAATTTCATCTTACAAGTTCTAATTTAGTTTCTCTTATAATGTAACTGAGTATGAGGGATAGTAAGAGGGGTATAAATTAGTTACTTATGTATGGGGATAGTGAGCTTATATTACATGAAGTCCTACAAGAACAGAGTATGGGACATTCTTAAAGAATTTGATATCCAAGTAGTGTGAAGAGGGAAAAATCATCATGTTGATAGGTTGACAACTGTAATGGCCTAGTTTGACACACCAACTAAGTTAAAGAATTCCAAAGTAAAACCACATGTCAAAGTGGTAATGAGACCATCAGTTCTAAATAATGAGGTTCATTAGTAGGTCTTTGATAGTGACAAGCAAATTACTTATTTACTATAGAAAGAGGAAGAGTTTTTCTCAATGAACCAAAATAAACTTTAGAAATAATATGAATATCAAATTGTTTAGCTAAAGTCTAATAAACTTCCTAAATATTTTGTCACCCTTGAGGGTCTTGTCCATGAGGGAGATCACATGAAGAAAGACTAGGAAATTATATCTGATAATGAATAAAACTATGAAAGAGTACTTATATTCAAGGACAAGATCCTTAAGCTTGGAAAGGTGAGAAATAAATTACAAAAACATGCTTTCATTGAACTTTGTAAATAATATTTAGACATCTTTGCTTGGGAATACAATGATGTGAGAGGCTTTGATCCAAAGATATCCCAACATGTCATAGAATTAGAGGCCAATTCAAAGCTTGTTAGATAGAATCAAAGGCCTATAAACCCAAAATTAAAGATCAAATGAGGAAAGCTTGACTGTATTGATCGAGTCCAATATCATTTTTCCCATCAAACACTCCTCATGGGTAGCCAACCTGGTACCTATGATATAGAAAAATGGTGAGATCTAATTATTTGTTTACTTTAGAGACTTGAACAAGGTTTCTTTGAAATATAATTACCCTTTACCATATATGGAGAAACTCCTTCAAATGGTTTTTGGTTTATAATGTTTCTCCCTTTAGGATGGGTACTCAAGATACAACTAGGTGTTGGTAGGAGAAGAAGACCAATATAGGACTGCCTTCACCATAAATTGGGGCACATTTGATTATTAAAAGATGTCTTTAGCCTATAAAATATTAGGGCCACTTTTCAAAGAGCCATGAACATGGATTTCTAAGGCTTGTTGAATTAAATGGTTCTTGTCTACTTAGATGACATAACGGTTTTATCCAATAAAGCTAGTGAGTACTTGAATCACTTGAGATTGATCTTTGAGATATGTAGAAAATATGGGATCTCATTGAATCCAAATAAGTGCATGCTTATTTCCATTAGGGAAATATATTATGATATATTTTCTTTAAATATGGAGTATATATTGATCTTGATAGAATAAGTGCTATCGTGGCATTATCCTTACCCAAACATAAAAAGGAAATTTAAAGTTTCCTTGGGAAGATAAACTTTGTGAGAATGTTTATACCTAGTTTTTCAAGCTTAGTCAAACCCATCAATACCATAGTAAATAGAAATAAAGAATTCACTTGGTTAAATGAAGGTAAAGTAGGATTTGAGGCTATTAAACAAGACATTGCCCAAGTACCTATGCTCATGAATCTTGATTTCTTAGGGGAATCCATATTGTATGAATTTTCTAACATTGACAACATATCACCTATGTTGATGCAAAATAATAATGAATGACTTGAGTAACCAATTAATTTTTTCAATCAAGGGATTGAAGGATATAAGACGAGGTATAATTTTGTAGAAAAGCAAGTCCTTAGAGTGGTAAGAATCCTTTAAAATTTAGACCAATACTCTCCAATAGCAAAATTTATCTTATGGTGTCTCATCCTGTAGTGAGAGACTTCCTTCTTAATAATTAATTGAATGAGACAAGGGATGGTTAGATTAAAAGAGTCATGGAATATGACATACAAATAAAATTCACTAAGATCATGAGAGGTAAAGTCTTACATGAACACTTGGTTGATGCTCTTCATGAAGATAAAGAGGTTGTCTTGGTAACACAAGACAACTCACAAACCAATGAATCTTCACTTTACACTAGCTAGATCCAAGACATGATAAGGTTCTTAATAACAAGTAAGTACCCACAAGGTATGGATAGAGAAAATATAAGGTATTTTAGAATTTATTCCATACATTATGTATTGGTTGATGGATTTGTATTTAGAAAATACCTCAATGGAGAAATTTTACGGTGCATAAATGATGACCAAGTGACTAGGCTCCTGGATCAATTACATGATGGGCCTACAGGAGGCCATTTAATCTAAGTAATATAGAAAAAAAAGTGATTAGGTCTAGTTTTTATTAGCCCATACTCTTCAAGGATGCATATGCATGGGTAAGGAAGTATCAAAAGTGTTCTGTCTTTATAGGCAAGCATAGGATAGTAGACCTTTTGGTTAATCTATTTTAGGTAGAGCAACCATTCATGGAGTGGGGTTTAGACTTCATAGGAATTATCAATTCATCTTCCAATGGAGGACACAACTAGGTATTTACTACTAATGATTACTTCACTAGGTTTGTTAAAGTAATTGCTCTAAAATAAGCTAGTGAAATAATAATGTTAGACTTTTATGATATCATAATAATGAGGTTTGGTGTACCAATAATAATAATTTTAGATAATGCCCTAGAATTTGTTTGAATAAGGACAAGTGAATGGGAATTTTATCTAGGCATATACCTTAACACATCCTCCAATGACTACCACCAAGGTAATGGACTTGTAGAGTCAACAAATAAGAACATGATTAGAATAATCAAGAGGACTATGGAGGAAAACTAGAAAGTATGGCATATTAAGTTAAGGATAGACTTATAGGCTGATAGAGTGACCCCCAAGGTTGCCATTGGAAACTCACCATTTATCTTAGTATATGGGAGAGAATCCAAGTTGCCCATATCTCTTGACTTACCTGACTTGCATCTATCCCATAAACTTGAGTTGATGGAGAGTGAACCTATGAGTGTGAGGATGGTAGATCTCATGGAGCTTAAAAAAGGAGGGCTCTTACAAAGAAGATAATGGAATCACATCAAGCTCAAGTAAATAAAGCCTTTGACAAGAGATCCATAGTAAGATACATCAAAGAGGGTGATCTAGTCCTCAAGTGGGATTAAAATAAGGCCAATCCAAGCAACCATACTATGCTTGACAAAATTTTGAGTGTACCTTACTTAATCTATGGATGTAAACAACATAATGCCTTTCATATTGAAAAGATAGATGGAGAGGTATTACCAATATCTATCAATAGGATTCACCTAGAGCCTTGTTACTAAAATAAATTTACATCCTTGTATTTATTAGATTAGATTTTGATTTTTTACTCCATGTGCCTTGTGTACATTTGTTTTTTATTATGTATTTCCCTTCCCTAAGTGCTTTGAGCACATTGTTGTTTGGTTTTGGGTTATCCTTACTATTTTGAGAGTTATAATGAAAAGATTTCAAGCTTTTTTCTCATTTAAAAATTAATTAATAAATATTTGTGTGAATCCATAATTCCAATGGATAGACTAAGGCAACTAGTCTTTTTCATAGACATGCATGTAATCCTAGGAGGTCATCAGAAATGTTGGCAAAATTTGGCCTACATATAAAAATTTTGACTAGATTGATCAAACCACTCTCCTAGACCATTTAGTGACCTTTTATAAGGTTATTTGAAGAGGTTATAAGGTGGTCATAAGAGGTTTAAATGTGTTTTGAATAGGTTTTAAGGTTCTTTGAATAGGTTCTAAGGTGTTCTAAAGAGGTTTTGAAAATGATCCAAGGATGCTTAGAAGTGCTCTAAAGATCTTATTTTGAAGCTCCAAAGAAGAGGTGATCTTAGTTAAGTGAATAATAAAATGGTGGAGAGGGAATAACATCATAATCATGTTGGTGATCATCCTCAAAGTCTTATATAATCCACTCCTACAACCAATACCCCAAATCTCCACCTATAACCAAAGGAAGAACATCAATAGTGTTTTGTTGAGAAAGTAAAGGAATGTAATGTAGGCGATAAGATATTCTCAAAGATAATATATGACACTATATGGAAAAATGATATGGAATTTTTTTTACATTGATAACAAGCATCTTCAAGTATGTAAAGAGAAATGCCCACCTACAACTGCATCTTGGCTTGAACTAGCAAGTGAAGTGATGGGTGAACTTAGTTTCCATGATATGAAGAGATGGATGGTGGTATGCTTGGAAATTATAGGAATATTTTAAGTTTTTATTTAAAGGAAAATAATGGTGTATTTCATAGGTGGTGATATTGAGCAAATGGTTTTAGACCATATACACAGATAACTTTTAAAGACAGTTTTAAAGGTTTTTGAAGTTTTAGGGCACCTACACATGGAGTCAAGAATTTAAATTTGGTACAGAGGGTCCTTATGACCTATTATATCACCATATTATTTCTATTTTTCATGAAAAATAAGAGATATATCTACTGATTTATCTTAGACCTGAGGCATTCTCCATGAAAATCCAAGCATCTTACTAGTAAATTTTGGTAAAAATCACTTACAGGCCTTAATATACATGATCAAAACATTAAAATTAGTGGAGATATTAATCATAATTTTCTATAAATATTAATAATATTGTTTAATCCAATATAATATTACAAATACTCATTATTTTATCATAGTCAACCCCCTATATGTTGATAGTCAGAAGGTAGCATAAGCAAAATTTGAGAAAAATCCATGTATAGACCTTAATATGCAAGATCCAAGTATGAAATTTGGTGGAGATGTTGTTTATGATTCCATATAAATATATAACATATTTTTTAGTTATTAATAATGGTATAAGTTCTCAATATTTATTATAGTCCTCCACATGTCTATTGGTAGCCACAAGGATCAAATTAGCCTGTGCATCACTTTTCAAACACCTTTTTGCAAGGCCAAATGAAACCCAATCACCTTTAAATTTTACATGATGGTAGAAAAAAATCAAAAAAATTCACATTTAAATAATGGTTTAGATAATTTTGTTCCATTTTCCAATGTCACAACTATGAAAATTGGCTTCTGATTTGATTTTTACATAGTCAATTTCTTGTGTTTCCAATTTTCAAATTTGGCCAGAGCGCACATTTTAAGCTCATTTTTGTAGTAGTAAAGGAGGTCAAATATTGTTAAAATTTATCATGGTGATAGATAAATTTCATTATAGTTAAATGGAAAAGATATTACCTACATATTGGATATAACATGCAAAATTCACAAGGTTAAAAATTGGCTTCCAATCTAAATTTTTACTTTGTCATTTTTTTGTGTTTCCAGTTGTTAAATCTACACAGTGAACAATTTTGAATCCCATTTTATTAGGAGTAAATGAAGTCCAAATTAAATAATTTTTTTTTATGATTTTACTATGATGGTATGAAAAGTTAATTCACCTAGTTTTGCAACTGTGTTAATTTCTAATGAAAAGTTATGATGGTGCGAAGTGACCCTTATGGGAAGATTTATCACTCAGGCATGTTATTTACTAAAAGACACTTAGAGGGTAGGTCACAAGGGTTATTTTTTAATATTTAAAAAAATTAAAAATACTATTTTGAGTGTATTTTCAATAAATTCATATAAATATAATATATGATGGGTTTTGCTCATATCTTATGTTGTGACTTTCCATTTTTCCATTTTGTGAATATGTTGATGTAACTCTGTGTGAATGCATGTTGGTATTTTAGCCATATATTTTGATCCACAGTTCTATTTTCAATTATTTTAGTTACATTATAAACATTATTTATTCCTATTTATAATTATATATGTTTTAAATGGGATAAATGTATAAAAATTTATCAATATCATAGATGAAATGGTGATTATTGGCCCTTAAGAGGCCCTTTTAGGCTAGGTTATGAGAAAAGCTTCAAGTTACAGATCAAATGGAGTTATAAATGGTTGTGAAATTTTATTATAGGTTATTAATCATAAATTTAGGTTGAGTAATGTAATCAAAGTCACCCTTAAGGTCCCCAAGCATTAAATGCTAAAGAGACAAGCCTTCACAAGTGTCTAAAGACTTCTAGAAAACCAGCTGGGAGATGTGATGAACTTATCAAGTGGAATATAATTTGAGAAACATTGATGGATCATGGGAGAAGTAAATTTAATTAATGGTATGTAATATGGATTCTATAATACTAAATACTTTTTGGCAATTAGAGTGGATGGTGACATCATCCAAGAGAAGAAGCCTTTATCCCAAAAGTGTATAATAAGCCAAATTAGACCTTTTTAGACCTTTTTAGAGCTTAGTGATTGAAAATTACAAATAATATACAAATTAAAAGATATAAAAGATTAAAAAGGAGCTTACCTCAATTTACTACGTTGGAAATTAATTATGATAGCTTGGAGAGTGGTTGGAAATGTATTTATTGAAGAGATAAAGATTTCTCTCTTCTCCTCTCTTCCTCTTATTCTATATATCTCCCAATTTTGGGATCATTTTTGTAAAATATTCTAATTTGACAAGGATAAACCTTTTAAAAAAATTTAAGAAAGAACTTTTAAAGTAATAAACATCATTTTTCACCTATCTCTTGCCTCTAAATTATGTTTAACAAGCTTGTGCATGATGGCCTTGTGAAGAAGTGTTATTCCATGTACATTGTAATTATTTCTTGCATATTTTTAGGTGATTTAAAGTTAGTTTCAAGTATGAAATTTATCTCTTTCCACCATTAATGGATTCTTGGTGTGAATATTATAATTCATCTTTACATCATGTATTGTTTGGTGAGCATAGTTTAAGGAATACTGATGTAAATTAGCTAGTTCATGAGATTGTGTGAGCAAAGATTATATTTATGTTGAATTAGTGTTTGTTTAATGAATATTAGAGTGTAATTTAACTTATTACATTACCTATTTAGTGTTATTAGTCATCCCATACCCCCTGTCTATCCCTTTTTCAAGTAGAAGTAGTAGTTTAGTGATCTACCAAGAGGATGCTAGCCTTCTACAGAGGTTAAACCTCACTACAAGATACCCACAACTTGAGATTACTCCAATATTATATATAAAAGTGAGATAGCCTATATAACTCTCTCACAAGGGTGAAATTATATGCTATAATAATTTTTGGCATGCTTAGTGGGACCACTTTTGAATAATATCGATCAAGTTTGATCTTGGTTTGATCAATTTTTAGTGGTTATAGCTTTCATCTTTCAGTATCTAGTGACTCTAAATAACACTCAACATTTTGGTGATAGAGAAGTAGCTATTTTTCATGCCAAAAGTGATTAAAATATCAACTTATATAGGTATTCCTTTTAAATTTGTTGAATTACATTTAAATTCATCAAAAAGGTTAACATTTGCTAACACTCATCCATATAAAACAAAGTTTCCTCCTAAACTAGTTTCTAAGTATAACTCTACAAGAAGATATTTGTTGGGTCCTTTCAATACCATAGTTGACCCTAGAGCTTTACCTTTTATGGATTTTAATGGTCAAATTCCTTTTGACCTAAATCCATATGACCCTATCCTAGTGGTAGCCCTTAAAAGTGTTCCTTACTTCATGGGAGACTAGTCTACAACCCCTTCTGAGCACCTTATAGATATAGCCAACTTTTAAAATATTCATGACATCAATGAATAAAATGTGTCTATCAAGTTATTATCCATATCTTCTAAGGGAAAAGACCTAGAATGATATAAAAACCTTACTTCTAACTCTATCACGTCATGGGATCAGTAAGGTGATGTCTTATGTAGGAGGTTTGAAGATAAAAGTGACCACTTGTCACTTACTAAATAGTTAACTACAATTAAGATGGATCCTCATGAGGTTATGTAGGATTTCAATAATAGGTTTCAAAATGCATGGGATGGATTCCAATCTTTGTCAAGCCTAATATTGAATATGTTTTCCTTTACTATCTAAAATCCCTCAATAGTGACATTGAAATAATGATTCAATCTATGGGAGGAAGCATATTATTAGATGCTTATGAGGTGGCAATCAAAGGAGAGAATAGTCTAGTACATGTTGAAAATCATACACCTAAGACACTAATGCCTTTGTTTCCTAATATTCAACCACCTCTTATTTCTATTCTCCCCCTTGCTTCCATCCCTCCTATGCCAACACTTACTTCCATACGTACACCAAAGTAGGAAAAAGCTTCAACTCATTAGTCTAGTGACTCCCAAGAACATAATAACTTTCAAGAGCTTAAGATCATATTTTAATCCTTGGTAAATGAGTTGGTGAATGTGAATAGGCATCAATATTAGTTTGGTCTACCTTATAAATCTCCATATCAGCCTCATCAGTGTTATCAATATAATAGGACACCCTACAAAGGAAATTTCTAAGGACAAGGCCAAGGACAAGGGTAGCCTAACTATGCTAGGCAAAACAATTATAATCCTAATGTTTTAAGTACCTCTAATACTTTGGTTTCTATTTATAAAATAATTTCTCAAGAAGGTGAGGGTACTATGCCTTGGAATTACTCATTCGATCAATCCATTATCCTAAACACTAAGTTCAATTAGGTTTTAAATGATCAATGACAACAAGATGATAACTATGGATTCAATCAAGATCTTATGGCTCAAACAAATAAGTGACTATGATGGAAAAAATAGAAGATCATCAACAAAGATACGAGACTAATGAAGGACCAAACCAATCAGGTGGTACAATGGTTAATTATGAATAAGAAGAGTGTTATACATTCAATCAACATGCTAGTTTGAACCAAGCAAACATTCCAGTGGTAGCTAATATAAGGTCCAAAAGAAGGAACATGAAGGGAAACCAATAAGAAATCAAAGATTCTCTTACCCTTACTCCATTTTCATCAAATCCAAATGAACCTATTATTGCTCCAAAGGTTATAATAGTTCAAAAAAATTAGAACCAAGGGAATGCCTTTGTACCCCAAAACTCATAGGTTTAAAACATGATTGTGGTTCTTAAATCACAAGCAAAGGTTGGTGATTTCACATCAATATTTTTGAATAAATTAAGAAGTCCAATGTGAGTGTTCCTATATGGGACATGCTTTCTATACCTAGTCAAGTGGATATCCTTCAAGAAGGTTTATAAAAAATCAATGTTTTTGAGAAGCCACCAAGCAAGGAAATTTTATTTCTCACAAATGCAACCAAAAGGAATAATTAAGGACAATAAAATAACGTGGTCAAACCTCATCCCTTATACATTTGTGTGATCATTGAAAACACCTTAGTACATAATTGCATGGTAGATAGTGGAGCAAACACTTTGATGATGCTAAA
This sequence comes from Torreya grandis, assembly GCA_037957365.1. Taxonomy (NCBI): domain Eukaryota; kingdom Viridiplantae; phylum Streptophyta; class Pinopsida; order Cupressales; family Taxaceae; genus Torreya; species Torreya grandis. Next base: position 329,499 of record JARHVA010002137.1, on the reverse strand, counting down.
GTCAATAGCAAATTAGCTCCATTTTAAGTATGAACCCCAATATAAGTGGTTTTTCAGTGTGATGGATATTATACCAAAGCATCTAGTATTATAATATGTCTGAACTTGACCCTGAATGTTTTTCCTAACATTTCGGTGGCTCTGAATGTGTTGATTCTAAAGGTGCTTCCTCATTTTTCTCTATACTTATCTAGAGACTTCATAGCCAAAATTGGGGGTTACCTTGTAATATATTGGTCCTATATGTATTTTAGGACAAGTTATGGAGCCAAGATGTCTATCAAGGCTGAACATATGGCCAAATTTCACATTGAGCCTTATGGGCCATGTAGCTTAAACATCAATTATAATATTTTAGATGAAGTAGACTACCCTATTAGTCAAGAACTAAGCACTCATGTTGATGGGATACCTAATGTATTATTAGATAAGTTATTGAGTGAGAATAAACTACTTAACCATTTATGATGTGTTGATTAAAGAGACATGATATTCTATTTCCTACAAAGAGAGATTGAGTTCTTTCCATCCCTCACTAAGCCATAAGAGGATACTAGTAGATTATGGAAAATGTTCTTTGATGGATCAAGGAGAAAAAATGGAGTAGATGAATTTTTAATGTTAATATCTCCCTTAAATTACATATAATTTTCATATTATAGGTTCTAATTTAGTTGCTCTTACAATGCAACTAAATATGAGGGCATTGTCTATGGACTTCAGTGGGATAGTAAGAGGGGAATCAAGAAGTTATAAGTGTATGGGGATAGTGATTTGATAGTACATGATTTAAAAGGTCTAAAAGTAATAAATAACCCCTTAATGAAGTCCTATAAGCATATATTATGGGACATGCTTAAAGAGTTTGAAGCATTTGATATCCAAGCAGTGCAAAGAGAGCAAAATCAATATGTTGATAGGTTGGCAGCTATAGGGGCTTAGTTTGACATACCAAACAAGTTGAAGAAGTAAAAATTATAGCCACATGTCAAAGTGGTAGTGAGACCATCAGTTTCAAGTAATGAGGCTCATTAGAAGGTCTTTGATAGTGATAAGAAAATTACTTGTTTTGTATAAGAAGAGGTAGGGTTTTCCTCAATGAACCAAAGTAAAATTTAACAATAATATGAAGAAAAAATTATTCAATGAAAGTATAATAAAATTCCAAAAGGGTTGGTCATCCTTCAAGGTATTTTTCATGAGGGAGATCACATCAGGAAAGATAAGGTATTTATATCCACTGATGTAGAAAACTATGAAAGATTCCTTATTTTTAAGGATAGACTCCTCAAACTTAGAAAGGTGAGCAATGAAGTAAAAAATAATGCTTTCATTCATCTTTCTAAGGAAAATTTAGACATCTTTGCTTGCGAATACACTGATTTGAGAGGCTTTGATCCCAAGCTAGCCCAACACACCATAGAATTGGAGGCCATTCCCAAAACATTTAGACAAAATTAAAGGCCTATCAACTAAAAACTTGAAGAGATAATGAGGACATAATTAACTAAATTTATTGACTCCAATATCATTTTTACCATCAAGTACTCTTCATGGGTAGCCAACCTAGTATATATGAGAAAGAATAATGGTGAGATCCAATTGTGTGTTGACATCAAAGACCTGAAAATGGTGTCTTTTAAATATCTCTACCCCTACCATCCATGGAACAACTCCTTTAAATGGTTTTTGGTTTTGATTTCTTCTCTTTTTTGGACAGTGTTATGCCTATTTTCTATACCACTCAAAATTTTAAAACCATACTTACCACCATAGTGATGACTTGGTCATAAAGACTAAAACTATGTTGGGGATCCTTATTTATTAATGACATTAGTATATGCATTCTTGATTATGAAATTGTAATGATTGATTAATGATTCTATTTTTATTTTACTGGTTTCAAAAAACAAAGTGGATGAGTAAATAAAATGTGCATATATGATTATAATCATGATCAGTTCTAATTTAGTTTGTAGTTTCAATTCATGTGCATTTGAATTATTTTAGTTATGCTATTGATGTTATTATTTTTTTGTATACTTAATATCTAATGATTTAGTTATCTAATTTAATTCTATATCAGTCATTGCCATAAAATTTACTTATTATTTATGGATCAAATATGGCTCATTCATTTCAATAATTTAAATGGATATAATTATGGAATAAAAATAATCTATAGGTCATAGCAAGGAATTTACAGTTTGATCTTATATCATTTAGTTTCTTATAGCAAAATAATCTCTGATTCTAGATGCATGATAATCATTTTGGCATTGTAAAATCATTGAGGAATATTTTTTCCATATGTATATATCATTTTCATAAGAATGACATTGTATTCATCCTCACATGCATTAGTATTATAATGATTTTTCTAAAGAATAATGTCCATTATGAGGTTTACCTAAGTTCATTAAGCCTATCATTTTACTGATATTACTAGGGCTTCATCATGGTTTAGTTTTAAATGCATATGGGATTAGGTATTTCTAAAATCCTAAGTTTATTTATGATAATGAATAAACAAAGACAAAAGACCATGGTTGATGTTCTAGTTTTCATGATGCATGATGTTAGTTTGAATGGGCATATGCACTTGAGTCTACCCTTATGAGTTGAGTTGGACATGTGTATTTGAAATTAGGTTTGACATTGACATGATTACAAGGGTGACTTGGCATATTAATGATATCAAAGCATGTAAAAGGTGGCATTGTCATTTAAAGTTTCTAGATGCTTTAGATATTTAAAATATTAGCAGTAAGGTGTGCATTAATGACTAAATTATCTCCTTGAAACACATTTAACATAGAACTTGGTAGGAAGAAAAGGTGAATGTTAACTTTGATAGTTTGGAAAAATGGATTAGCAAATTGCTAACTTGGTAGGAGTTAGTAAGCACCAATGGGAAGCTAACACATAACCCAAGTAGTTATGGTTTAAGGGTGATGAGTATAAAATTTGATTTCTCTTTGATCATTCATTCATTTGGAAAGCTTCAAGTGGAAGCGAAGCCTTGGATCAATGGGAATTATAGAGAGGAAGGTGAGTAAGGAGGTCAAGATAAGGTTATTACATTCGAGCCAGGTATGGATATTTATAATTCATGGATGTTTTCTAGTTTTTGATGAAATTTGGTTTTTGAGAAATGCATGCAGTATTTTTAAAAGGTTTGGTCCCTATGGAATAGATTGAAGGTTAATAGTTATAAATAGAAATATATGGTTTAGAGTTTTGATAATAAAGGGTTTTTATGAGTAAGATTGTTTAAAGTTTAGTTTTTGCTTAAAGTTTTAATGGGAAATTGGTTTTCCTCCTAGTTTCATTTTATAACCTGCATATGTGAATATGAGACATTACTATCGATGAGTCTGTCAAATGTTGGGTTTTGTTTCAAGCCTAAAATAAGTATTAAATTTTTTTGTTTCATTTGTCTAGGAGATTTAAAGGTTTTACTCCATAACTAGACATATTTATTTATATTTCAAGAAGTGAAGATTTAGGGAAACTTTTATATAGTTTAAATAATACTTCTGATTTGGGGAGTTTTTTTTTGGTATATGTGTATATGTAATAGTTGGTAAAATTCTTATATAGTCTACTAATCATAAGTTCAAATGAAGTATTCTAAAAACTTGTGTCGAGCTCCTTATTGGATTTAAAGTGATATTTACATGAGAATAATTAGGGATATTAATACACTAAATTTTGATGAATAACACCATACATAGACTTGTATGAGCTTTAGGATTCTACATGCATAATTCCTAGTTTCATTAGTAGAGATTCGTGTAGTAGTTACAAACTTGACTTGGTCAGAATAGTGTTTAATCATTAGAATTTGGTGTTTGTTCTATATTGCATATCATTGCAAACTCTTCTCATTCTTAAAATTATGTGATGATTGGTATCAGATGTAGTTGGTGGTTGGCCCTATTTCATCAATCATATATGTATATGAAAGTTTGTTCTCTATCTCTTACATGTTTTGAATTTACAATCTTTAATTGCAAATCTATGATAAAATATGTTACATAATAAATAATAGGGAAAAGTTGACTATCATGTAATAATTTATTGGGTAAAACAATTATATGTTGATGGTTTTTAGGTATTTATAAATATTGGTATGGTTTTCATACTCATGAATTATTTAGTTTTTGTGTTGAAATATGAATGCAAATAGTTGAATTTTTGCAAATTATGGTGGTTTCAATTATTAGAATTTGATTTGATATCTTTCAAAAAAAAATTCAAAAATGTCTGGCTAGGAGAAATCTACATAAAATAGTAATAATGATGGATGGGGTTGAAGTTCAAATTGAGGTATTCAGTCTACCCATAATCAAGGTTCTAACAGAACTAGATTTCATCCCAGGCATTTTGGGCCTAGATTTCCTTGTGGCATGAGGATGTCCATCCACTTTGATGCATCAAATCCTAAATTCTATAATGTTTTGAATTCCCTTCCTATTCAGTGAGGTATTGGTGGATTTAGAGGTTTTAGGGGTCATAGAGGTTTTTGAGGACAAAGGTTTGGGGCTCGTACCCAATACTAGAGTAGTTATTCACACTTTCTTGAGCACCATCCTAAGAATGACCCTTATCTATAGTTGTAACCTCATGTATTTAGAGGCAAAATAGTTGACCAACCTCTACCAACCCATAAATTTCCTAAAAATTGGTTGGAAAATCAATTAAATAAAGAGGTGGCCCATGCTAAGGATCTTAGGAACATTGCCACTATTTTAGATACTCTTACTCCATCTAATACTAAACTCAGTGGGAAATATAGGATATTGAACATTTTGAGAGCCCATAGTGAGCCTATTTTGAGATATGAGAGATTGTATTTGAGGGATTGAGAATTTGACAATAAGAGGAATTTTATTGACATTATTGATCATGTTGTTGAAAAGGATGTTGCTGAGAAAGGTAAAGAATCTGAGGTACCTAGTGAGCTCAGGAGGCTTGAAAGGGTGAAGTTGGAAGTTGATGATGATACATCTCAAATAGGCATTAGATTGCTACCTTTTATTAAATATAAAATGGATTATAATGTTTGTCTTGATCAATAAGACAAACTTGTTATATATGTTTTATCAGATTTAGATGATTATTGGTTATCTAGGGAATAACTTTATTTATTCAGAAAATGTGACGCAGTTTTAAAACTTATCTTCGTAATTATTTTTAAAGACATGGATAAAATAGATATTTTGAGATATAATTAATATATTATCAAGTTAAAATATAATTTAAATTATGGTTTAAAGAATAGTAGGATTTATCAATTTATTATTTATTTTATAATTATTTATGTGTCCTACTTTATTGTTAATAAGATGGGGTCCCCACCTGTTAAGATACGTAGTTAGGTTCTTTCATTTAAATAGTTTGATTTAAATAATAATTTTAGAGTCTTAATTAATATCTCTATATATTATATATTAGCTAATTGAATTTATAAGTAAATTTGTTAATATTAACTAATAACTAACTAAAAGCTAATTATAATGTATTTCATAGCGAAAGTTGAAGGATAAAAGGAGATCAAACTTCCATTTAAAGATAGAAGTTCAACAGGTATTAAGGACTAAAGTGTTATTCTAAATTCATTCATTCATATATTTTTTCTATGTAATTTCTTTGAGATAGGACAACTTTTACAAATAGACCCAATGGTACTTTATCTGATGGTTAAGTAATAACCTATGCAACATAGGTATATCTAGTTATTTTTGTCATTTATTACTAATTATCTAAATTTTTTTAAGTCAAATATCTTTTTATGACTATTATTTATAGTCCTATGTGCATAATTCAAAGTATTCAACCTAAAAATGATGATCACTTTGCATTATCTGTGACACTTCATTGATCTAATCAATTGTTGAATTATCCTTTTTTAAGTTTTGTATTAAAAAATATTATAATTATCATTTAAAATCTATTCTTATGATAATATGACTCTCATATTGGGACTCACAAATATTTGACTTAATTTAATAGATGAATTTAAGTTTTCTTTAATATCTTTAGTTTTTGTTTATCTTTATGGTTTAGTTTAGTATTTTTAGAAGTTTAAATAGTAAGTTAGCACCAACTATTAATTTAGTTCTTAGTTTAAATCTTCTCTAGTTTATTATTTATATTTTTATTTATTATCGCTTTAGTATTTAATTTAAATAACTTGGTTTTGTTCTAGTGCTTCATTTATTTAATTTTTACTTTTAAAAGTTTAATATTATTCTAGATTATCTCTTTTTATAGGTATACTCATTAGTTCATTACTTGTTATAGTAGTTTTATAGTATTATGTTCCTTAGTTTCTAGGTTTTAGATTAGTTTTACTTTTCTTTGTTCTCTTTTAGGTTTTGTGGTAGTCTTTTATGTTCAATTTTTATTTCATGTTTTGTTCTTTATTTGTTGTTTGTATTTGTTAGTGTTTTCTTATCACTTGGTTGGATAATGAACCATGGAAAAATGTAATGAAGTGTATTTTAATACACATATTTTTAGAATCAAATTTATATTCTTCAAGAGATTATCTAATTAATAGATTATCTCTGTGGAATAGTATTGATTATAGATTCCTATTTCAAGTGATTCTTAATTTATATAGATTCTCAATTATGATAATGGAATAAGTTACTTTGATAACTTATTAATTATTTTACCATAACTTATTTTAAACTCTTTTGCATCTTTAGGATCCTAAAAAAAACCTTTAGAACCCCTAAAATTAGACTGGTATGATTCTAATTTGACCTTCATGATAGATGAAAGGGTTGATTCATTGATGTGACATTTTTTTATCAACAAATTTGGTGACTCCAGTAGGGATGGTTTTTTAGAATATAATTTCTTTCTAATAGTTCTTGTAGATCAATAACTTCCTATTATTCAACCTATTCTTAATGCTAAAGAAGATCAAACTAATATTTCTTTTAATTTGACACATTTTGCATGGTATAATTATCTCGAAGATCTCCCTCAAGTTATTGAAGTAATAAATGAAGAATTATAAATTACTAAATTTGAAATTGATTGGTATTTAAAGTCAACACATGAAACTCAACATGATATAATTAATTTTAATATAAGGATTTGAGAAAATAGAGAAATAACACTAGCCACTAATCCTCATCCTAAAGTTCACTATCTTTTTGATTCTTTTCCTTTTAATGACTTTGTTGAGCCTATTAAAATTCCTTTGCCTAATTAGCATTCAAGTTAGAAAAATCAAATACAAGATAGTCATATCTCAAAGATAGAATTTACTAAAATTTTTAATGGTGGATCCGATTGTTAGAAACCCACCAGCTAGGAATCAATTAGAAGAAAATCAACCAAATGTAGAATAACAAATACTAGAAAGGATATTGGAAAATATCCCTCATGGGTTACACTATAATAGAGAAATAAAAGAACACATAGAAGGTGAAGATGAAGAAGAACTCCAGTAAGAATGTCAGATAGTCACAGCTCTTTAGATTTTTCCAAATCTAATTAATGTTAGAAATCATCCAGGTAAGCTACCTTCTCTTAAGGGACTAAACATACCAGTTTTTTTGGGTTCATCTAAAAGCTCTTGGAAGAATAAATTAGAATATTTTAGATTGATTTGTGCCACTCTTGAAATAAATAATGAGAAGACTTGTTTAAGGGTTTTTGCACAAAAATTAGAAGGAAAAAATTATCAAGCATTTATTAGTCTTCTTGTAAAACTAATTGATAGTTGGAATGATGTAGAAAAATGGTTAGAATTATCCTTTGGAAAAGATAAAGAAGATTCTGATTTAGTTAATGATATTGCAAACAATTCATTAGATCTAAGTGAAACTATGTATCATTTTATTTCTAGGTTCACCAAATTACGTCAAACATTTTCAAGTGATATCAGACCTTCTAGAAAATTATCCAGGATTTATTTTTGTAATGCTTTACCTCTAAAATATAAAATGGCATTGGAAGATAAGATATAATTGAATATGATGAAGCCATCCAGTTCTGTATTGATTATGAAAAGCAGCTGGAACATGTAAGTTTTAAATATAGATCCAATATGGGATTGAATTTAGATAATGTTGAAATATTAAAAGAAATCCAAAGTTTGGGAAATGAGCTGGTCACTATTAAAAGATATCTTAATGATAAACCTTCTTCTTCTCATAAAAATGTGAAGGAAGACAATGTTTCTTATTATTGTGAAGTTTGTGAGCTTGATCATAATCTCGAAACATGTTAATTTGTTATTAAATATAAGAAATATTTATTGCATGGAAAAGAAAAGATAACACAGGATTCAATGTATAATGTAAATGCTATTAATGAGTCTTCAAAAAAAGAAAATATTTATGTTATAAATACTAGGAATAAGGATTATGAAGTTTCTAATAGTAATAGGTCAACAAATGACAAATCTCATTTTGATGGTAAAGAAAAAATAGCTCATAAAAATGACAAAAATGATCAAGATACTCCTTTTTATATTGGATATAATAATTCATAATATCAATATTATAAATCTAAAAAAAATAGGCAAATAGATGATAAGACTTATAATGTAATTGATGATTTATCAACCATTAAAGCTGGATTTTCATTATTGCAAGCTGTTAGTCTTCTCAAAAAATTAGATAAAATTAATTAAGTAGTTAATAATCCTAAATTAGATGTATGCTTACAAGAAGAAAGTAATGTTGAACATATTTACACTCAATATTTTGATCCCCCTACTAATTATATTCCTCCTTTCTATGTCATGGTTAAAATTGGTAATAAAATAATACATAATTGTATTTTGGATACTAGTGTTTCAAAAAATATCATGCCCAAGTGTATTGTTAATCAATTAGGCATTTCTTATAGAGTAGATGGTATCAAAAATTACTGATTTTGATGCAAGACAAACTAAGAGTTGTGGTAAATTTAATGATATAGTTATTAAGATCACATAGGATAAACATATTAGTTGCATGACTAATATTCAAATTTTAGAAATTCCTAGTAATTATGTCATGTTATTAGGAAGGGATTGGTCAAAGGCAATTAGAGCATATGCTAGTAAATATGTAACTTGGGTTCTAGTTAATGAGGAGAATGCATTTATTAAAATAAAAGATTTTTTTAGTACTCTAATTGAATCTCCTTTTTCTTCCAATATCTCATACATAGAAATAGGTATTAAGACTTATGAATTACTAAATGTTGATGAACCAAAAAACTAGCATGAGGAAATATTTAGAAGGAACTATTTATGGTCTCTTTACTTTGATGGAGCTCATTCCCAACAAGGTAATGGTGTTGGTATTTGTCTCATATCTCTTGTTGGTAAGATATTTTGTTATTCTTATAGATTGTTTTTTGAAAATACTAATAATACAATAGAGATTGAAGCATTATGTTTGGGATTAGAGAAAGTTATAGAATTAAATATTAAGCACATAGAAGTTTTTGGAGACTCATAGCTAATAATGAGACAAATTTGGAAGATTTATAAGACCAATCAAACATGTTTTCATCATTACACTCAAAAGGTATGGGCATTGATTGAAAAAATTTAATCTTTCAATATTAACCATATTCTTAGTGAATTTAATATAAAATTAGATAAATTTATAGTTTATGCCCCCAATCCTACTTTTAGTGAAATTAAACCCACTATTGAATTCCCTTTAATTGAATTATTTCATCCTAATATTCCTAATTTAAAAGAGATTTGGTTAGTTTTCAGTTGTGATAAACATTTAGATTCATTTCTCAAAAGGAACTATTTTGACCAAGATGATTATGTAATAAATTGTAGTGATTATTTATAGTTAAGTACTAACAAATTGCCTGATAGTTTAATAAGTTTAGAGTTTATGTTTTCTCCTAATGATCAGCCCAAGGTTGATATAATTGAGGAACCATCAATAAGAATCATAGGTGAAACCTTACCCATAAATTTAGGAACTAAAGATGATCTTAAATATGTCTATCTAAGGAAATAAGTAATTGAAAATGAAAAGATTAAATTTGTTAAACTTTTCAAAGAGTTTATTGATATATTTTCATGGTCTTATAAAGATATTAAATATCAAACTACATATATTATCAAGCATGATATTTTGATTAAATCAGGTATTAATCTTGTAAGATATAAAATATGAAGGATTATCCCTTTGTTAGAGGACGCCATTAATAAAGATCTAGATAAAATGATTGATGATGGTGTCATTTTTCCAATAACATATTCTGAGTTGGTGGCTAATTTAGTACATGTAATGAGGAAAAATGGAGATATTAGACTTTGTGTTGATTTTAGAGACTTAAATAATGTAAGTATAAAAGATAATTTTTCTTTACCAAGTATAGATCAGATATAACATTAGGTTATACAATCTAAAATGATGTCTTTATTAGATGGTTTTTTAGGTTATAATCAGATTATTGTAAATCTTGAGGATAGGCATAAAATTACTTTTACCACATGCAGAGGCACTTTTGCTTATAATCAAAAGCCTTTTGGATTAATGAATGTTGGAGCCACTTTTCAAAGGGATATGAATGTATCTTTTGATTATTTAATAGGCATAATAATTTAGGTTTATTTAGATGACCTTACTATTCATTCTAAAAAGAGGAAAAAACATTTAGATCATCTTCATAAAATTTTTACAAGATGTAGGAAGTTTGGAATTTCTCTAAATCTAAAGAAGTCTATTTTTGTTGTAACTGAAGGTAAATTATTGTGTCATATAACATCTAAGGATGGTATTTCCATTGATATAGAATGATTTAAAGTAATACAGGAACTAACTCCTCTAAAAGATCAGTCAAGTTTAAGATCTTTTCTTGGTAAAATCAATTTTGTTAGAAAATTCATTTCTAATTTTGTTGATAAGACTAACCCTTTATAGTTGTTATTAAAGAAAGATAAGATTTACATTTGGGATTAAAATGTTGATCTATCTTTTAATTTACTTAAAAATGCCATTATTAGTGTACTTGTCCTTTCTGAACCCAATTTAAATAAAGCATTTATCCTTTATGCTAATGCCAAAGAAAAAGCTATAGGAGTTGTAGTTACTCAAGAGTTTGAAAATAATGAAGAAAAACCTATTGGTTACATGAGCTAATCCTTTGAAAGATACTAAAACAAGGTACCCTCTAGTCAAAAATTATGTCTTTTATCTTATTTATTCATTAATCAAATATAGATATTTGCTGATGGGAAATAAAATTTTCATTCAATCTGACGTACCTATTTTGTCATATCTTTTAAAGCAACCAATTTTTCAAAAGAGGCTTGCTAAGTGGATTCTTCGTATTCAATAATTTGACCTTGAATTTGAAACATCAAGAACTATCAAAATAAATGAATTAACAAAACACTTAGCTAAAAATACAATGATAGATATCAATGTCCTAGTCCTTTATGTTGATGAAAAATTAAATGCTAAAACTCATTTTAAAATAATGAAGGTTTATAAATTTGTTGAAAAATTTAAGTATAGGCATGAAATGAATGATTGGGGCTATCTAATGGATAAATATGATTAGTACCATGACTTAGTCCACTATTTTTAGAATCAATCTTGCCCAGATAACTTTAATTAAAAAAGAAAGATATTCATTACAGTTAAAAGCAATAAACTTTTGTTTTCTAGAATTTTTTTTATTTTACCGTAATCATGATGGTGTTTTACTAAGGTGTCTTACTCATGATCAAACATATAAGGTGATTAGAGGCTATCATGCATGAAGCTATGGTGGGCATTATGTTGTAAAGACAATAACTTATAAAATTTTAAGAGTTGGTTATAATTGGCCCACTTTATTTTAGGATGCTTATAAATTATTACGTTCTTGTATGCCTCATCAATTCTTTATTGGTAGGGATAGATTACCTACAATCCCTTTAAACCTGGTTATTCTTGAAAAACCTTTTACTACGTGGAGCATAGATTCTATTTTATACATTCATCCATCATCATCTATAGGTCATAGATATATCTTGATATCCATAGATTACTTCACTAAATGGCCTGAAGCTAAAGATCTTAAAAGTTTAGTTACAGTTGAAGTGATTTCATTTTTAGAAAATTAATTTTTTTCTAGATTTGGAGTCCCATATGAAATTATCTATGATAATGGACCATAGTTTGTTTCGAGTGAATTTTTAGAATTTCTAGGAAAATATTTTATTATTTCTAGTCATTCGTCAAAATATTATCCACAAGGGAACAGACAGGCCAAGTCCACTAATTAAAATTTGATTTCTATAATGAAGTAGTTAGTTTGTGATAACAAAATAAATTAGCATCCTAAAATATTTGAATATTTATGGGTTGATAGAACTATTGTTAAAGTAACAATAGGCTATTTTCCTTTTATGTTAGCATATGGATTCGAAGCTACTTTACCTAAAGAACTCTAGATTTCTTTAATAAGAACTACCTTGCAATACATATAAGAAGATGTAAATTTAATTGAGCAAAGACTACATGATTTAATAGCACTTGATGAATCTAAAGTAACTACACTTTAGAAATTAGAAAAGGCTAAGTAAAAGATAAAGAATTTTTTTGATAAAAAGGTGTCTAATAAGAAGTTTAAGGTTGGAGATATAGTATTATATTGGGATAAATCTTATGAGGACCTAGGGAAACACCATAAGTTATACATTATCACTTGGACACTATATAATTGTTACAATACATGGTAATAATGATTTTCATCTCAAAGACCTTGAATGTAATTGGCTACGTTATTCAATAAATGGCCATCACCTCAAGTTGTTTTATGTTTAAAGCTTTTGGTATGTTTTTCTTGTTTTTATTTTTATTTTGTTTTTGGTTTTATTTCTCTTTCCTCATTGTTTGTTGGTTATTTTTATTTTTTATCTTTTTCTTACTACTCTTACTTTGTTTTTATTGGACCAATGAAAGGTTTGAAATGAAAAGGATCACATTTGAAGGAAGGATATGAGAAACTATAGAAATACTATAAGTAGATTTAATTTGAGAAATATTATTGTAAACTTAGAATCATAGTTAATGATAATATGACTATTTTATACTTGGTTGTGAGAAGGTTACTTCATAATAATATTTTGTTCTTAAGGCATTTGTAAATTGTTTATGCATCCAACCCAAATTTCCTTGTTAATTATTTCCCTTTCTTTGTGTCATGCTAGTCAAACATTCCATCCCTATCTAAATTCATCCTTTTAGGGGTTTGTGCTTAGCTACTTGAGAAATTATTTTCCTAGATCACACTCTCAAGGCAAATCTACATTTTATATATAGGCAAAATTTGTTGCTAAAAAAATTATTTCAAAAAATTGACTAATAAGGTCATTAATGTTATGCCTATTTTTTATACCCCTCAAAATTTCAAAACCATACTTACTACCATAGTGATTACCTTGTCAAAAATCTTAAAACTATGTTGGGGACCCTTATTTATTAATGATATTAGTATATGCATTCTTGATTATGAAATCATAATGATTGATTGATGATTCTATTTTTTTAGTGGTTTCAAAAAGCAAAGTGGATGAATGAATACAATGTGCATATATGATTATAATCATGATCAGTTATAGTTTAGTTGGAAGTTTTAGTTCATGTGCATTTCAATTATTTTAGTTCTACTATATATGTTACAACTTTTTGGTATACTCAATATCTAATGATTCAGTTGTCTGATTTAATTCTATATCAGTCATTGCCATAAAATTTGCTTATTATTTATGGATTAGATATGGCTCATTCATTTCAAAGGTATAAATGGATATAATTATAGAACAATAGTAATTTATAGGTCATAGAAAGGAATTTATAGTTTGATCCTATATCATTTAGTTGCTCATATCAAAATAATCTCTTATTCTAGATGCATGATAATAATTTTGTCATTATAAAATCATTGAGGAATATTTTTTTCAGATGTATATAACATTTCTACAAGAATGACATTGTATTCATCCTCACATGCATTAAATTATAATGAGTTTCCTAAAGAATAATGCTCATTATTAGTTTTTCCTAAGTTCATTAAGCCTATCATTCTATTGATATTTATAGGGCCTCATTGTGGTTTTGTTTTAAATGCATATGGGATTATGTATTTCTAAGATCCTATGTTTATTTAAGATAATGAATAAATAAATACAAAAAACTATGTTCGATGGTTTAGTTTTCATAATGCATGATGTTAGTTTGAATGGGCATATGCACTTGAGTCTGTCCTCACGAGTTGAGTTGGCATGTGTATTTGAAATGAGATTTGACATCGATAGGATTACAAGGGTGACTTGGCATATTACTATTATTGAAGCTTGTGCAAGGTGGCATTATCATTTAATGGTTCTAGATGCTTCAAATCATGTAAATATTGGTATTAAGGTTTGAAATAATGACTCACTTATCTCCTTGAAACATGTTTTTTATCATGGAACATGGTAGGAAGAAAAGGTGAATGCTAACTTTGATAGTTTGGTAAAATAGATTAGCAAATTGTTAACTTAGCAGGAGCTAGTAAGCACCAATGTGAAGTAAACACATCACCTACGTAGTTATGGTTCAAGGGTGGTGAATATAAAAGTTGATTTTTATTTGATCATTCCATCATTTGGAAAGCTTTAGGTAAAAGTGAAGCCTTGGCTCAACAAGAATTATAGAGAGGAAGGTGAGCAAGGAGGTCTAGATAGGGTTATTGTATTCAAGCCAGGTATGGATATTTCTAATTCAGTTACTTTGGAATTAAGAGATGATGGTATTTTATCATAGGTGTTTTATAATTTTCATTGAAATTCGATTTTTGAAAAATGCATGTTGTATTTCTAAAAGGTTTTGTCCCATGGAATAGATTGAAGGTTAACAGTTACAAATAGAAATTTGTGGTTTAGATTTTTGATAGGTTTTCAAAAGGTTTTTTATGAGTAAGATTGTTCAAAGTTTATTTTCTACTTAAAATTTTATTGGAAATTGGTTTTCCTCCCAGTTGCATTTTATATCCTACATGTGTGAATATGAGACATTACTATCAGTGAGTTTTTTTAATGTTGGGTTTTGTTTAAAGCCTAAAATGAGTATGAAATTTTTTTATTTCATTTCTATTAAATATTTAAAGGTTTTACTCCATAACCAGACATATTTATTTCTATTTCAAGAAGTGAAGATTCAAGGAAACTTTTATATAGTTGAGATAATACTTCTAGTTTCAAAAGTTTTTTTCTTTTGGTATATGTGAATATGTAATAGTTGGTAAAATTCTTATAT
Organism: Torreya grandis; assembly: GCA_037957365.1. NCBI lineage: Eukaryota > Viridiplantae > Streptophyta > Pinopsida > Cupressales > Taxaceae > Torreya > Torreya grandis. The sequence continues at coordinate 314,218 of JARHVA010002137.1, read as the reverse complement.
AGACTACTAGTTAGAATTTGCAAATGAAGTATTCTAAAAATTTGTGTCAAGCTCCTTATTGGATTCAAAGTGATATTTACCTAAGAATAATTTAAAATATTAATACACTAAGTTTTGATGAATAACACTATACACAGACTTGTAGGAGCTTTAGGATTTTACATGCATAAGTCCTAGTTTCATTGGTAGAGATTTTTGTAGCAATTTTAGACTTGACTTGGTCAGAATAGTATTTTGTCATTAAAATTTGGGGTTTGTTCTATATTGCATATCATTGTAAACTCTTCAATATTAATATTATGTGATTATTGGTATCAAATGTAGTTGGTGGTTGGCCCCATTTCATCAATCATCTATGTATATGAACGTTTGTTCTCTGTCTCTCACATGTTTTGAATTTGTAATCTTTGATAAAATTGTTACATAATAAAGAAAAGGGAAAAGTTGACTATCATGCAATAATTTATCAAATAAAATAGTTGTATGTTGATGTTTTATAGGTGTTTGGAAATCTCTTTATGGTTCTCATACTCATGAATTACTTAGTTCAATGTTGAAATATAAATGCAAATAGCTGAATTTTTGTGGATTATGTTGTTTTTAATGATCAAAATTTGATCTGATATCTTTCAAAATTATTCCTTTTTTTCAAAAATGTTTGGATGGAACAACCTATAGAAAAAAATAATGATGATGGATGGGGTCAAAGGTCAAATCAAGGCAATCAATCTACCCATAGCCAAGGTTCTAACAGAATTGGATTTCATCCCAAGTGTTTTGGGACTAGATTTCCTTATGGCATAAGAATGTCCATCCAATTTGATGCATCAAATCCTGACTTAAGGAATGTTTTGAATTCCCTTCCTATTCAAAGAGGTTTTGGTGGCTTTAGATGTTTAAGGGCCATAGAGGTTTTTGAGGTCAAAAGTTTGGGGCTTGTACCCAATCCTAAAGTATTTATTCACACTTGCTTGAGAACCATCCTGAGCATGAACCTTATCTATAGCTTTAGCCTCTTATATTTAGAGGGGAACTAGTTGACCAACCTATACCAACCCATTAATTTCTTGACATTCATCCAAAAAATCAATAAAATAAAGAGGTGGCTCATGCTAAGGAACCTAGGAACATTGCCACTATTTCAGATACTCTTGTTCCATCTAATATTGAATACGATAGGAAATATAGGAGATTAAACCTTTCGAGAGCCCATAGTGAGCCTATTTTGAGATTTAAAAGATTAAATATGAGGGGTCAATGATTTGGTAGTAAAAGGAAGTCTTTTGACATTCTTGATCATGTTACTAAAAAGGATGCTACTGAGAAAGGTAAAGAATCTGATGCACCTAGTGAGCTCATGAGGCTTAAAAGGGCGAATTTAGAAGTTGATGATGACACATCTAAGATAGGTACTAGATGGTTACACCTTTTCTTGAATTTAAAATGGAGTATAATGTTTATCTTGATCAACAAGACAGACCTGTTATAAAAGTTTTATCAGATTTGGATGATTATTAGTTATCCAAAGAATAACCTTATTTATTCAAAAAACATGATGAAATTTTAAAAGTTATCTTGGTAATTATTTTTGAAGACACAGATATAAAAAAATTTGAGATATAATTAATATATGCTTAAGTTAAAATATAAATTACATTATGGTTTAAACAAGAGTAGGATTTATTAATTTATTGTTTATTTTATATTATTTGTGTCCTAATTTATTGTTAATAAGATGGGGTCCCCACTAGTTGAGATTTGTACTCAGGTTCTTTCATTTAAATAGTTTGATTTAAATAAGATTTTTAAAGTCTTAATTAATCTCTCTATATATTATATATTAGCTAACTGACTTTATAAGTCAATTTGATAATATTAACTAATAACTAACTAAAAGTTAATTATAACTTATTTCATAACTGAAATTGAGGGATAAAAGGAGATCAAACTTTCATTTGAAGATAGAAGTTCAATATGTATTAAGGACTAGAGTATTATTCTGAAGTCATTCATTCATATCTTCTTTCTATGCAATTTCTCTGAGATAGTACAACTTTTAAAAATAGAAGCAATGATAATTTATCTGATGGTTGAGTAATAACTTATGCAACAAAAGTATAACTAGTTATATTTGTCATCTATTACTTATTTTCTAAAGTTTGCTAAGTCTAATATCTTTTGATGACTATTATTTATAGTCTTATGGGTAGAATTAAAAGTATTCAACCTAAAAATGATGATCACTTCACATTATCTGTGACACTCTATTGATATATTCAATTTTTGAGTTGTCCTTTCTAAAGATTTGTATTGGAAAATGTTGGAATTCTCATTTCAATTCTATTTTATGATAAGATGATTCTCATGTTGAGACTTGCAACTCTTCTATAAATATTTGACTTACTTTAATAGATGAATTTAGGTTTTCTTTAATATCTTTAATTTTTGTTTATCTTTATGGTTTAGTTTACTATTTTTAGAAGTTTATTAATAGTAAGTTAGCACCAACTATTAATTTAGTTCTTAGATTAAATCTTTTCTAGTTTATTATTTATATTTTTCTTTAGTATCCCTTTAGTAGATACTTTAATTACCTTAGTTTTGTTCTAATGTTTCACTTATTTAATTTATACTTTTAAAAGTTTAATATTATTCTAGATTATCTCTTTTTCTAGGTATACTCATTAGTTTAGTACTTGTTATAGCATTTTTATAATATTATGTTCCTTAGTTTCTAGGTTTTAGATTAGTTTTAATTTTACTTGTTATCTTTTAGGTTTTGTGGTAGTCTTTTCTGTTCAGTTTTTCTTTCTTGTTTCATTCTTTATTTTCTACTTTTCTTTCTTGTTATTTCATGTTAGTGTTTTATTATTACTTGGTTGGATAATGAAACATGTAAAAATGTAATGAAGTGTATTTTCATACACATATTTTTAGTATCATATTTATATTCTTCAAGATATTGTCTAATTAATAGATTATCTCTGTTGGATAGTATACATTATAGATTCTTATTTCAACTAATTTTTAATGTATATAGATTCTCGATTATGATAATTATATAAGTTACTTTGATAACTTATTAATTATTTTCCCAAAAATTATTTGAAACCCTTTTACATCTTTAGGATCCTAAAATGAAACTTTAGAACCCCTATAATTAGACTAGTAAGATTCCAATTGTTGAGTTGTGGAGCTAAAAGCTTCACTGATGAGCTAGATTGAGGTTGCTGAGTTTACACAGTAACCGACATCAGTTACATAGTCGACTGGTATCGGCAATATCACCGACATCAATCAGGCATAGACACAGAACTGACTGACATCGGTCAGGGGTCGACTGACATCAGTCATCTATAGACTGACACCGACAACTATGCATTTGCATGCATTTCTAGAATTTGATTTGTTCTAATTTTAGGAGAACGATTGATTTGCATGTAAAGGCTAATTTTAGTCTTGAGTCTATTTTTATAATTATTATTTGCTTTGGATCCTATTTAAGAGACCCATGGGGAAGTATTGTAATTAAGAGAAAGAGAGAAGAGGGAATACCAACTTGGTTATTGAGTTGATTGTAATTGTGAGAGAGAGAGAATTCTTGAGGGAGAATTACTGTACATCTGAGAGGTGTGAGAAAAAAAGAGATTTCTTCATTGTATTTCCTTTTGGAAGAGTATAATACAAGATTGTATTTTTTCTCCTATTCTTTGTTGTTTTTAATTTCTAGTTACTTGTTACTTCTGGTTTAATTCCATGTTTAGTTACTTATACAAAAGTAATCAATTGTACTATGAGGTCCTAACAAGTGGTATCAGAGTAAGGTTAGTGTTTGTTGATTACAAGTTCACTCTCAGGGGTTTCTAATTGAGTGGGAGCAAAGCAATGGTAGAAGAAAGTAAAATAAGAATGGGGAAATTCAACGGCAAGAATTATCAATTATGGAGGATGCAGATAAAAGATTATCTGTATCAGAAAGATCTATACTTACCATTGGGTGGGGTTTCAAGCAAGCCCATAGATATGGAAAATAAAGAATGGAATGTTCTTAATAGAAAGGCTCTTGGAGCTATAAGGTTGAGCCTGGCAGCTTTTGTGTTTTCAAACTTATCACAAGCGAAGACAATAGTAGAGCTAATAGATACTTTGGCAAATTTATATGAAAAACCCTTAGCTTTGAATAAGGTATATCTTATGAAGAAAATATTTAATTTGCAAATGCAAGAAGGTGGATTTGTATCTAGTCATCTTAATGATTTCCATGGAATTATAAATAGGTTAAATTTAGTCAAAATAGTTTTTGATGATGAAATTAAGGCTCTCTTATTCTTATGCTCTTTACCTAAAAATTGGGATAGCTTGGTAATGGCAGTTAGTAATATTGCATCTACTTCAAATATCTTGAAAGTTGATGATGTTGTTAGTGTAATCTTGAATGAAGAAATTCATAGGAAAAGCACAGGGGAAACATCAGGTAATGATTTAAGTATTAAAAGTAGGGGAAGGCATAGAGAGAAGAGCAAGCAAGGGAAATCAAGGTCAAAGATGGGAAGAAGATCCAAATCTAGAAATGGAAGAATAACCTACTGGAATTGTGGAAAGAAAGGGCATGCAAAGAAAGATTGTTGGTTGAAGGATAACAAAGAAAATCAGTATGAAGGTGATAAAGAAGTGAAAGTTGTAGGTATTGTTGCACAAGATGCTCTTATATTTTCTTTGGATAATAAAATAAAATCTTGGGTTTTATATTTTGGTGCCTCTTTCCATGCAACCCCAAATAGAGAATTTTTCAATGATTATGTCCATGGAGACTTTGGAAAAGTTTATTTAGGGGATGATGAGCCTTGTCAAATTGTTGGCAAAGGAAAAGTGCAGCTAAAATTGTAGAATGGAAACACATGGATGCTGAAGGATGCCATGCATGTACCCATCCTGAAGAGGAATCTAATTTTTGGAAGAAAGTTGGGTGATGAGAGTTGCACAGTAACTCTCATAGCTAAATCTTAGAAAGTTTCCAAGGGTGCACTTGTATTAGTTAGATGCAAGAGACTAGGTAAACTTTATCTATCTACTTGTATTACTAATTATTCTCCTTCTATTTTATCTACTTTAGATGTAGATGCAAAGTTGTGGCACTGTAGGATTGGTCACATGAGTGAGAAGGGAATGGATGTTCTTAAGTCAAAAGGAAAGCTTTTAGATTTGAAAAGCATAGATCTAGATTTCTGTGAGCATTGCATTTTTGGGAAATAGAAGAAAGTGAGGTTTCTCAAAATTGGGTTAACAAAAAAGAAGCACAAGTTGGAGCTTGTTCACACAGACGTGTGGGGACTAGCTCAGGTAGCTTCTATTGGAGGATCACAGTATTATGTTTCTTTAATTGATGATGCTACAAGAAAGGTATGGGTTTATTGCATAAGGAGGAAATCTGATGTTTTTGACACATTTAAGAAGTGGAAAGCTTTGGTTGAGAATGAAACAGGTTTGAGTTTGAAGTGCCTTAGATCTGACAATGGTGGTGAGTACTGTAGCAATAAGTTTAATAGTTACTATTCTATGAGTGGAATACATAGGGAAAGGACAATTCTAAGGACACCTCAACAAAATGGAGTTGCTAAAAGGATGAATAGAATAATAATGGAGTGTGCACAAATTATGAGGTTACATGCTGGTTTGCCCTTATAGTTTTGGGTAGAAGCTGTAGATATTGCGATTTATTTGATTAACAGAGGACCTTCTACTACACTAGATGGTGGAATTCTAGAAGAGGTGTGGATAGATAAAAAGGTAGATCTTTCATTTCTCATAGTTTTTGGTTCTAAAGCTTTTGTGCACATTGATAAAGAAAATAGAAAGAAGCTAGATGCTAAATGTATGTGGTGCACTTTCATTGGTTATGGATTTAGAGATTTTAGATTCTAGTTGTGGAATTTAGAAACTAACAAAATTATTAGAATCCGTGATGTAGTTTTCAATGAGAAGGTGATGTACAGTGATCAGCTCAAGAGGTTGAATAATTTTGAGCAAGACAATCTTGATTTGGACAAGGTTATGATCCAAAATGAGCTCATGGGTAAAAATCATCACTCATAGGAAAACACAAAAATTGGCATCAATCAGGTAGGAACCAACATTGGTCAGGTAGAGACTGACATCAGTGACCAGGAAGAATCGATGTTAGTCAGGTGTAGACTGGCATCAGCTAGAGATGACCAGGATCGGTCACTGTCAGAAAGAAATTTGGGTGAACAACAAGCTATCAATGAGTTTCAAACACCCATAAGGAGGTCTGAAAGGGTAAGTAAACCTCCAATTCATTATTCCCCTTCTTTATATTATGTGTTGCTCACTAATGGTGGAGAACCAAAAAGTTTTGATGAGGCAATGCAAGTAGAATCCAAGAAATAGTGGGAGCATGACTTGAATGAGGAAATTGATTCCTTGGATGAGAACCATATGTGGGATTTGGTTGAGTTTCTAGCCAAAAAGAAAACACTAAAAAATAGATGGGTTTATAGGTTAAAGGAAGGAGAGAATGGACAAATGAGACAAGGTCAGGTTGGTAGTAAAGGGATTTGCACAAAAACCAGGTATTGATTTTGGTGAAATTTTTTCTCCTGTAGTAAAGATGACTTCTATTCAGATTATATTGTCTTTAGTTGCTATTGAGGATTTGCATCTTGAGTAGCTTGATGTTAAGACAACATTTCTTCATGGAGATTTGGATGAAGAGATATATATGGATCAGCCAGAAGGTTTTGAGGTCAAAGGTAAGGAGAAACTTGTGTGCAAGTTGAAGAAAAGGTTATATGGTCTTAAGAAAGCTCCAAGACAATGGTATTTGAGGTTTGACAGGTTTATGATAGAGCATGGCTTTAGTAAATGTCAATCTGACCATTGTGTTTATTTTAACAGATTGGATAATGGTAATTATATTGTCCTGTTACTGTATGTAGATGATATGCTTATTGCAGGTTCACACATGTAGGAAATTACTGAGCTTAAGGTAAGATTAGCTCACACATTTGCCATGAAGGATTTAGGAGCAGCAAATAAAATACTTGGCATGAGTATTAAGAGAAATAGGAAAAATCACAATTTGATTTTGTCTCAAGAGGATTATGTGAATAAGGTGTTGGAGAGGTTCAATATGTAGGATGCAAAACTGGTAAGCACACCTATGGCTGGATAGTTCAAGTTGAGCAAAGAATAGTGTCCTAAATCACATGATGAGGTTGAGTACATGAGCAGGGTTCCATATGCTTCAGCAGTTGGGAGCTTGATGTATGCAATGGTATGTACTAGACCTAATATTGCCCAAGCAATGGAAGTTATTAGTGAGTTTATGGCCAATCCAAGAAAGGAACACTAGAAAGCAGTTCAGTGGATTCTTAGATATCTAAGAGGGACCAACAGTAGGCATTTATGCTATGGAGGGTCAAACACTTCTCTACATGGGTATGTAGATTTAGATATGGTAGGTGACTTGGATGGTAGGAGAAGCACCACAAGATATGTGTTCACTATTGGTGGAATGATAGTTAGCTAGATTTCAAAGTTGTAAAAGGTTGTTGCCTTGTCTACTACAGAGGCAAAATACATTGTAGTCATAGAGGCTAGCAAGGAAATGATATGGATGACTCAGTTCATGGAAGAGTTGGGAAAGGAGTAAGAGAGTTGAAGATTGTACAGTGATAGTCAAAGTGCAATTCATTTGGCAAAGAATTCAGCATTTCATTCAAGAACCAAACATATATAGCTTAGGTACCACTTCATTAGACAGGTATTAGAAGATGGTCAGTTGAATCTGGAAAAGATCCATACAGATAAGAACCCTGTAGATATGTTAAGAAAGCCGGTAACAAAGGAGAAGTTGAATCTTCATTCAACTTTTGTTGGTCTTCAAGATTGAACTTGAAGATGGAGAAACAAGCTAGAGGATGTTGCTGTACAGGTTCAGGTACAACTGTTTATCTCCAAGTGGGAGATGTTAAGTTGTGGAACTAAAAGCTTCACTGATGAGCTAGATTGAGGTTGCTGAGTTTACATAGTAACCAACATCGGTTACACAGTCGACCAGCATCAAAAATATCACTGACATCGATCAGGCATAGACACAGAACTGACCAACATCGATTAGGGGTTGGCCAACATCGATCATCTATAGACCGACACCAACAACTGTGCATTTACATGCATTTCTAGAATTAGATTTGTTCTAATTTTTGGAGAATGGGTTGTTTGCATGTAAATACTAATTTTAGTCTTGAGTCTATTTTTATAATTATTGTTTGCCTTGGATCTTATTTAAGAGACCCATGGGGCAGTATTGTAATTAAGAGAAAGAGAGAAGAGGGAATAACAACTCAGTTATTGAGTTGATTGTAATTGTGTGAGAGAGAGAGAGAACTCTTGAGGGAGAATTATTATACATCTGAGAGGTGTGAGAAGAAAAGATATTTCTTCATTGCATTTCCTTTTGGAAGAGTATAATACAAGATTGTATTATTTCTCCTATTCTTTGTTGTTTATGATTTCTAGTTACTTATTACTTCTAGCTTAATTCCATGTTTAGTTGCTTATACAAAAGTAATCAATTGTACTATGAGGTCCTAACACCAATTTGATCTTCACAATAGGTGAAAGGGTTGATTCATTGATGTGGAAATTTTTTCCATCAATAAACAAGTACTTAGGATACAACTAGGTACTGGTAAGAGAAGAAGACCAATACAAGACTGCCTTCACCATAAAGTGGGGCACATATGCTTATCATAATATGCCTTTTAGCCTATCAAATTTTGAGACCACTTTTCAAAGAGACATGGACATGACTTTCCAAGGCTTGTTGAATCAAATGGTTATTGTCTACTTAGATGGCATAATAGTTTTCACCAATAAAGCTAGTGAGCACTTGGATCACCTGAGATTGAACTTTTAGAGATGTAGATAATATGGGATCTCATTGAATCCAAGGAAGTGCATGTTTACTATTCATGAGGGCAAGCTCTTAAGATATATTATCTCAAAATAGGGACTAGATATTGATCTTAATAATATAATGTTATCTTGGCATTATCTTTACCCAAACATAATAATGGAATTTAGAGTTTCTTAGGGAAGATAAACATCATGATAAGGTTTATACCTAGTTTTGAAATCTTGGTCAAACCCATCAGTACCATGCTAATGAAGAATAAAGTGTTCACTTGGTTAAATGAGGTTAAAGTAATATTTGAGGCTATCAAACAAGCCATTTCCAAAGAACCTACACTCATGAATCCTGATTTCTCAAGGTATTTCATATTGTATGCATTTTCTAACATTGACAACATATCAGCTATGTTGATACAAAAGAATAACGAAGGACTTGAGTAACCAATTGCATTTTTTAGTAAAGGTATTGAAGGATATGAGATGAGGTATACATTATTATAAAATAAACTCCTTGTAGTGGTAACAAGCCTTAAAATTTTTAGACCAATGCTCTCCAATAGCAAAATATTTCTTATGATGTCTTATCCTAGAATGAGAGACTTTTTTCTCAAAACTGACTTGAATGAGAAGAGGGTTGGTTGGATTATAAGAGTCATGGAATATGATGTATAAATCAAGGTCACTAATCTAGTGAGATTAAAAGTCTTATGTGAACACATGGTTGATGAACTTCATGAAGATAAATAGGTTGTCTTGGTGACACAAGATAACTCAAAAATAGATGTACTTCAACTTCACACTAGCTAGAGCGAAGACATGGAAATGTCATTTATAATATGTGAGAGTTCAGAAGGTATGGATAGAGTAAAGAGAAGGTATTTTAGACTTTATTCCATACCTAATGCATTGGTTGATAGATTTGTATTTTAAAAAACCTCAATGGAGTACTTATAATGTGCATAGATGATGACCAAGTGACTAGGCTCTTGGAAATATTCTATGATGGGCCTACAGGAGGACATTTTAATCCAAGGAATATAGTAGTAAAAGTGATGAGGGATGGTTATTATCATCCTAGCCTATTTAAGGATGCATATGCATGGGTAACTTTGTAGTCAAACAAAGGTTATCAACCCTTCCTTTCAACCCAATTTAGGTGGAACAACCCTTTATGCAGTGGGGTTTGGACTTTATAAGAATGATCAATCCACCTTCTAGTACAGGACACAAGTGGGTACTTAATGCTACTAATTACTTCACCTGGTAGGTGGAATCAATTTATCTAAAATAATCTAATGAAATAGTAGTGTTGGAATTGTATGATAGCATAATAACAAGGTTTGGTGTACCAACAACAATAATTTTATACAATTCCTTAACATTTGTTGGAATGAGGACAAGTGAATGGGAGCTTTAGTTGGGCATATACCTTAGCAAATCCTCCAATTACTACCTTAAAGGTAATGGACTTGAAGAGTCAACAAATAAAAACTTGATTATAATAATCAAGAGGCATATGGAGGAGAATCAGAGAGTGTGGCACACTAAGTTAAGAATAGCTTTATGGGCTGATAGAGTGACCCCCAAAGTTGCCACTAGCAACTCACCATTTGTCTTAGTATATGGGAGAGAATCAAATTTTCCCCTCTCTCTTGAGTTACATGCCTTGGAGATATCCCATCAACTTGAGCTTATGAAGAGTGAAGATATGAGTGTGAGTATGGTATATCTCATGGAGCTTGAAGAAATGAGGGATCTTATAATGAGATAATGGAATCACATCAAGCTCAAGTCAAGAAATCCTTTTAAAAAAGAGCCATAGCAAGATACTTAAAAGAGGGTGATTTATTAGTTAAGTGGGATTCAAATGAGTCTAAGTTAGACAACCATAGTAAGCTTGATATCTCTTGGAGTAGATCTTACTTAATCCATGGATGCAAACAACATAACACCTTTCAGCTTGTAAAGCTGGATGGAGAGATATTACTGTTGATGATTTAAAATTCCACTTTTTAATAAAAACCAACAATGGGAAGTTTCAAGATGTGGGACTTGCGAATTGAAATAACCTCCAAATTTTAAAGAAACTGGTTCTTCTCTATATTAAGTAGATACTGGGAAAAGGGATAGGAATTTAAATCAGAAACACCAATGTAAGAAAGGAAATCTAATCTATGGTGATGCACCTAAATGTAATTCATCCTTAATCTTGAGAATAGTGAGATGTAGGATTCATTTACATTAAGAGCAAAAAAGTGCATGATCAATGTAAAAGATGGGAACAATAGAAATAGAGGCTCATAGTATAGACTACTTTTGTTGTGATATAGAAAATGTCAACAAAGGCATAATATTCAATCTTTTTATTTGAATTTTCTAGTAATATAAGAGGCACAAAAACACATACAGTTATATAAAATTTTCAACTCAAGAAAATGAGACAAAAGCAAATGACATTCCTAATCACAACTCTAGAAGGTCTACAGCCTAGACTAATTTTGCAAATGACACAAAAAATATCAACAAAGGCATAGGGTTCAATCTTCTTATTTGAATTTTCTAGTCATATAAGAGGCACAAAAACACGTATAGTTATATAAACCTTTTAACTCAAGAAAATGAGACAAAATCAAATGATATTACTTAATCGCTACTCTAGAAAGTCTAGACTCTTTACAATAATTCTCTCTCAAAAATTCTCTCTGATATTTTATGATGATCTTCTTTGGTGATCTCTGCACCCTTATTTATAGCCTTTGATCCACTCTGGATTGTCTATTTGTTCCTAATCTAACAGCCCAAATGAAATCTCCTCCTAACTGAATGTGTCTAACAGAAGATATCTTATAGATTCTAAAATGCTTTGTCTTCTGGCAATTCATTGGCTCTAGCAGATTGCAAGACACTCCCTTCTCTTAAACGCTAGGTAACACTTAGCCAATTTCTTCTTATTACTTTAGCAAACACCAGAGGATGACACTTGCATGTTTTGCAGCACCCATAAAGGATAGACGACACTTTCTGTGTAACTTATACTCTTTTGCATCTTCACTCAGGAGCATTCTGCCTTTAACACTTATTGCAATCCACTTCCTCAAAACTTCAACAACTTAAAAGAAAATAAGACCCATATCATTTCTTACCTGAGTAGCTTTAAAAGGGACACAAGAACAGGTGGCAAACTCCATTTCTTCATCAAAAGACATGTGGTAATCTCCACTTTACTCAATTGGGGTTACATGGTGGTCTCCACTTCTTCTAGCTACCTTTTTAGAAACTTGCAGAAGATGACACATGGCGGTCTCTGCTTTACCCTATTTATACCATAGGAATAATTGGGTCTCATTTCACATTTTCATAGATAGTGACACTTGGTAGCTTCTGCTTGATGAAGAAACAAAACCTAGGACCCACCACCATATTTGATATATCAGTGGAGAAAATGAAGATATTTTGGATTGCGACATGTGGTGGCTTCTGCTTTCTTCTACTGGGATACATGGCAACTTCTATCACTTTTAGAAAAGCAAAATTGAGACCTTCCATGACTACCACTTGGAACTTTCCACCTAACATCGATAATTAGCTTCTAAAACCTTGCACTAAAAAGAGATGAAATGTGGGTGTTGATATGAAACCACAGATGCTAACACTTGGTGCATTCCACTGAGTCGCTATGAGATATGTGGCACATTCTGACCAACTCATAGAGAATATAAAAGGTGCCTTGGATGACGACACTTGGTAGTTTCCATTGAGAAGGATGCCTTAGATGATGACACTTGTTAAGTTTTGCTTGATTTCAACACTTAGTCAAAAATGAATCAAAAGGAAAATAGAGCCCATGCTCTATTTTAAACTTCACCATCTCAGACCAAAGTATGTGAGGACAAAACTTGGCAGTGCACAGCTGAAAAAAAAAGATGAAATGTAGAGTAATTTTTTACTCTACAATTACCAATCCTAATTAATGGGATTCACCTAAAGATTTGTTACTAAAATAAAGTTTCATTATTATCCATATTAAAGTATATTTTGATGTTTTCCTCCAAGTGCCTTGTGCACATTTCTTTTTTATTGTGTGTTTCCCTTCCATAAGTACTTTGAGCACATTATTGTTTGGTTTTAGGTTATCCTTACTATTTTGAGAGTTCTAATCAAAATATTTGTAGCCTTATGCTTAGTTCAAAATTAGTTGAGAAATATTTGTCTGACTCCATAAGTCTAATGTATAGACTAAGGCAACTAGTCTTTTACACATATAGACATGCAATCTTAGGAGGTCCCCATATATGTTGGCCAAATTTGGTCTACATACAAAATTTTTACCTAGATGGATTAAACCACTCTCCTAGACCATTAAATGACTTTTTTAAGGTACTCTGAAGAGGTTTTAAGGTTATTTTAATAGGTTCTAAGGTTCTCTAAATAGGTTCTAAAGTTCTCCAAAGAGGTTCTAAGGTGGTCCAAAGAATTTTTGAAAGGGCTCCAAAGTGTTCTAAAGATGCTCTTACGATGTTTTTTTGAAACTCCAAAGAAGAGGTAGTATTAGCATAGTGAATGATCAAATGGTGGAGAGGTAATAACATCATAATATTTTTGATGATAATCTTTAAATTATTATAGCATCCACTCCTATATAAAATACCCCAAATCTCCACCTATAGCCAAAAGAAGAACATCAATAATATTCTATTAAGAAAATAAAAGAAGGTAATGTAGGTGATATGATATTATCAAAGATAAAATATTAAAATATATGGAAAAATAATATGGAATTGGTTTTACATTGATAAAAATCATCTTAAAGTATGTAAAGATAAATGACCACCTACAACTGCATATTGGCCTAAATTAACAAGTGAAGTGATGGGTGAACTTAGTTTCCATGATATGAAGAGATGGATGGTGGTATTTTTAGCCATTATATGACTATTTTAAGTTTTATTTGAAGGTAAAAAAGTGTCTTTAATAGGTGGTATTAATGAGCAAATTGTTTTAGACCATACACACATTCAACTTTTAAAGGCAATTTTGAAGGTTTTTAAGGTTTTGGGGCACCTAAACATGGAGTAAAGACCTAAAATTTGGTAAAAAGGGTCATTGTGTATCACCATATTATTTAAATTTTTCATGAAAAATAAGTTATATATCCTTTTTCTGTCTCAAACCTGAGGCACTCTCCCGTGAAAATTCAGGCATCCTATTGGTAAAGTTTCACAAAAATCACCTACAAGCCTTAATATGTATGATCAAATAATGAAAATTTGTGGATATTTTCATCATGATTTTATATAAATATCCATAATATTGGTAAATCCAATATATTATGTCAAATATTCACTATTTTATCACAATCAACCCCTATATGTTGACAATTAGAAGGTAGCTTATGCAAAATTTGAGAAAAATCCATCTACGGACCTTAATATGCAAGATCCATGTATGAAATTTTGAGGATATTTTTTTTTTGAGTCCCATAACTACCTAAAATATTTTTTTTGTATGAATAAGAGTGTAATTTCTCACTATTTTAGAAATATCCTCCACATATCTATTGGTAGCCACATGTATCAAATCAGTCTGCACAACACTTTTCAAAAACCTTTTAGTAAGGCCAAATGAACTACAATCACCTTAAAATTTCACATGATGGTAGAAAATGTGGGAAAAATTGACATGTAAATAATGGTTTATATAATTCACTTCCAAGTTTTAACTTTATAGATATGAAAATCATCTTCTGAGCTGCTTTTTTACTTAGTCAATTTCCCATGTTTCTAGTTTTCAAATTTGGATAGTGCACACATTTCAATCTCATTTTCATAATAGTAAATGAAGTATAATGTTGTTAAAAGTTTTAATAATGATATATAAATTTCATTATAGTGTAATTTAAATGATAGTTTTCACATATTAGATATAACATGCAAAATGCATAGGGTTAAAAATTGGGTTTTGAGCTGAATTTTTACTTATTTTTCTATGTTTCTAGTTACTAAATCTACTCAATGAAATTTTTTGAATCCCATTTGCATAAGAGTAAATGAGTTTCAAATTCCTTAAATTTTTTTATTATTGTATTATGATGGTATGATAAGTTAATGCAATTAGTTTTGTAGTTGTTTGAATTTTGAGTGAAAAGTCATGATGGTGTGAAATGACCTTTATGGGAAGATTTATCACTTAGCCAACATTTTTACAAGAAGACACTCAGAGGGAAAGTCATAAGGGTTATTTTTATTATAAAAAAAATTCCCATTTGATAATATTTTCAATATATTTATTTAAATATAAGATATGATGGGTTTTACTCATATCTTATGTTGTTACTTTCCATTTTTCCATTTTTTAAAGATGTTGATGCAACTGTGCATGACTGCATGTTGGTTTTTTACCATATCTTTTAATCCTTAGCTATATTTTAAATTATATTAGATGAATTATAAATATTATTTCTCCCTCTTCTTAATGATGTTTATTTCTAATTAGAGAAATTTATAAAAATTGGTCAATGTCATAGCTGAAATGGTGGTTATTAGCCCTCAAGAGGCCCTTCTGGGCTAAGTTGTGAGCAAAGCTTCAAGTTGAAAATATAATGGAGTAAAAAATGGTTTTGGAATTATATTTAAGGTCATTAATCATCAATGTATGTTTATTAATTTAATTAAAATCACCCTTAAGGTCCCTAAGCATTAAATGCTAAAGTGATAAGCCTTCACAAGTGTCTAGAGACTTCTAAAAGACCAGTTGGGAGATGCGATGAAATTGTCAAGTCGAATAGATATTTGAGGAGAATTGATGGAGTATGGGAGAATTAAATGGAATTAATAATATGTAATAGGTATTCTATAAGTTCAAATAATTTTTGAAAGTTAGATTGGATGGTGACATCATCCAAGATAAGAAGCCTTTAGCCTAAAAGTGCCTAATAGGCCAAATTAAACATTTTTGGAGCTTAGTGGTTGAAAAGTGTAGATAAAATAAAAATTAAAAGATGAAAAAGATTAAAAATTATCTTCCCTCAATTTACTATGCTAGAAATCAATTATGAGAGCATGAAGAGTGGTTCAAAATGCATTTATTGAAGAGCTAAATCTTTCTCTCTTCTCCTCTCTTCCTCTTCTTCCATATATCTCCCATTTTTTGTGCTCATTTTTTTAATAAATTATAATTTTAAAAGGATAAATCCTATCAAAATTTTTAATAAAGACCTTTTGAATCAATAAATATCAATTTTGACCTATCTCTTGCCTCTAAGTTGTGTTTAGCAATCTTGTGCATGATGGCCTTATGAAGAACTATTATTCCATGTCCATTTTCCTTATTTCTTGTTTATTTTTAGGTGTTTTCAAGTTAGTTTCAAGTCTAAACTTGAGATATTTATACCATTAATGGATACTTTGTGTGAATTTTATAATTCTTCTTTGCTTCATATATTGTTTGGTGAGCCTAGTTTAAGAAATACTTATGAAAATTGGCTAGTTCATGAGATTGTGTGGGTAAAGATTGTCTTTATGATAATTTAGTGTTTTTTTAAATATTATTAGAGTGTAATTTAATTTGGTGAATGAACTCTTTAGTTTTTTTAGTCATCCCACACCCCCTATCTATCCATTTTTCAAGCAAAAATGTTAGTTTAGGTGATCTACCAAGAGGAAGTCAACCTTCTCTAAAGGTTCAATGTCATTACAAAATGTCCACATCTTGAGATTACTCAAATATTATAGATAGGAGTGGGAGAGCCTGAATAACTCTCCGACAAGGTTAAAATGACATGATATAACATGAACTCAATTTGAACATGGTATCCTATGTTGACTCTCTCTTGACCACTCCTTTGAACTTGTCTTGAACCTCTTAAACTAAAAAGATTTAATATTGATGATTTGTTGCTTAACATGAAAATATAATAAGTAGATCCACAATGTCATAGATTTTATCTACAGCCTTATCACATGTAGCCTTGGCTTTATTAATACTCTTAGTGAGTATCTTGATTCTAAAATGAGTTTCCCTATACATCTCCTCATGATTTGCATCATTTTTCAATATCTTCTCTGCATTGAGGGTATCAGTCTTAATTAGTTAAATATATTTCAAATTTGGGAAGTAAAGGTTCAAACTTTCAATCTATTGTATTTGATTATTTATTCTTTAAAGGATTCTTGATCATCTTTTAGAGTTTTATAATAGTCCATTGTTATCTCAATTACTTTGTTTCCTTTTGTGATAAGCTCCTAAACCTAGTATTTTATGGCCCTTTCCATAATATTAATCTATGTCAGTAATTTAAGTGTTTCTTTTTCAAGAAATTGAGTAAGACACTAAGTTGGTTGGGCTACTTCTCTATAAACTTCTTTAGACAAGTTGTCAATTATTCAACTTTATTCTTTAATTCATCTTTTGTGACCTTGTCACTATCCATATTTTTAAAAAGATAGATACTATTTGATTGAGCATCATGTTATATTCCCTCTCTTATATAATTATCCAAGTGAAATTTATATATTTGATAATCCCCCACCACTAGATCTTATTTTTATTTGTCTAATGGGGAAACTGTAATTTATACATATTTATCCTCTACTAAAACATATAATATCTTGGATATCATTTTGGGATTTTATTTTGATCTTTTAGATGGCTATAATAGACCAAAGTTTAGTGTGTTGGGTGACACCATTTATTTTTGCTTCTTCCTTACTAATTATACTAGCCAACTTGGAGTGGCATCCTTTGAACCTAGTACTATCATATATGAATCTATCACTAATGTTGCCATTAAATCCTCAACTACTACTGGCTATCTTTTTCCCTTCATGGGTTAAATAGCCATAGTTGTATCAATGAGTCTGATTACTGATGGAATGAAAGAGATGGGTATTTAAATGGGTAATATGGGTATTAATGTGCTTACCATGAGTGTGGGAGCTTAGAGTGACATGAGTGGAGGGTTAGGCACATGTAGTTGAAATAGGGAAACTTGTGAAAGTGTGTAATCCATGGTAGTGAATGAATTAATAAATGTGGTGAGAACACTTGGAGTTGATGAAATGGGTAATGTGATGGTAGATGAAAATTAAGTAGTAGCTACCCAAGTGGTTAGGATGGATAGTGGGATTATATTTAGGATGACTAAATTTGTATCCATATACTATTGGGTGGTATGAGTGAATAACACAGTGGTAGTGGATGTTGGGGATGAGATGGAAGAAATTGAGAAAGAGGGAAGTGAAAGTGGAGACTGAGTGTCTAGTTTCATTGATTAGATTTCTACCAAGGAAGTAACTTGTATAGGTGAGCTAGTGGAAATGGAGCGAAAAATTATTTGAGGTGATTTTGGAGAGTAGATATAAGGAGGAGGTACCATAATTGGTTTAATAATAGAGACAAAAGTGGAAACTATTTATGCTTGAGTAGTAGCTGTGTCTTCAATGGAAGATGGTAGTAGATAGTCAATTTGCTATGATACTACTTATTTGATGCTAAAAGGACCTCTTTTATCCTTTTAATTTTGATTCTATTTGTGCAATGCAACTATCATATCTATCTGATCTACTTGGGATCCATTTTTTGACCCCTCTATTATTGTTGGGATACCCTTCTCTTTTACTTCTCTTAATTTGTAAATTATACTCAAGGTTTCCTTGGTAATATTAACCCCTTTACTCCTTATCTAGTTCACTAGTCTATTTATTAAGTGGGTGGTACTATCCATTAATGAGAAGGATTTAGGTATGGAGCACCTGACTAATGGAAGAGGTTGGGAATAAATCTTGTTATCATAGGAAACCCTATCAACTAGAGATTCATCATCTATTAAGTCCTCAAGGACTGGTACCATGTTGTAAGTTTTGATTTGTTCTAAGATCATCCTAGAATAATATATTAGTCTCACTTCATCTTAATATTTCACGTCTTCCCAATAATGTTTGTAATAGGGAACATGGGAATATGTGGTGATCCTTAATATACTAGTAATGTGACCAATCACATCATAAAAAGACCTTGTATTGAGAGATCTTAATGTCATTTGATTCATCTCAACACATGCACATTTTTATTTTGATAGGAAATGGAATGTCTATCTCCCTATGCTAATGGGGAAGTGTATTCTTAACTTATGTTTGATTGATAACAATTTTTGAGTTTCTACAAGCTACCTCACAAGTTCTATTAGAGCCCATATATCACTTACATACCTTAGAAGGGCGTAATGACAACCATTGAATCTTACTACTTTTATGTATGAATGTGTTTGGAATTAAATGAAATAAAATCCATAATTTGTGATTTTAGAAGTTATAGTATTAGATAATCCTATCTTTTCTAGCTCCTTGCTAAACATAATTATGGTGTAGTATATGAAAGCATTATTTACCCTTCAGAAGTGTTGTTTGATATCCTCAAGGTGAGGTAAGAGTAATAGATAAAGTGATTTTTGACTTGATCAGACACTATGTTCAACCTTAAAAATCCCCTCCCTTTTGCTAATATGTAGACCAAATATGAATTAATATAAAACTTTCATATATTTTGGACTTCCATTAATTGTTTGTGGATCAAGTTAGAAATCAACTAAGCCTAGTGGATATACTATTTATTTTGGTGGATGACTCAAATGTATTGGTACATCCAATATTAATAGTTCTTAGCATCTAGGTTCCTATTAACTCTATGTAAGATCATGATTATGTCACCCACTTCATATTTGAAGTCTATTCTTGTCAGGGTTTTAGGCAGCCTTATAGATGTGGGTCTAATGACTTTTAGACAGTGTTTGTTCAGGAGGCTTATACATGAAGTGATATTATATTGATAGAAATTATTAGATGATTGAGGGGTTATATCAAGATAAATCTCATACTCTATAATTAGGAACATGGTGTTGATGAAGTTAGTGTCCAGGATCATAATATTTCTTCCCTTATCATTTACTACTTTCCTCTTCTCTGCATCATAGTGATTTACCAATGTGAGCACAATCTTAGGGCTCTAAACTGATAATAAGAAGGTTACTACTTTGGGCAAACCATAATCATAAATTCTTTAAATACAATAATTATTTAATTCAACATTTACTCTTGTCCAAAAACCAGCTAGGTTTGTGTCTCTGATCTCATTTATGTTAGAGTCCAGGCTGAGTGGGACACCAAGTCACTTAGACTTGAACTTCATTTCTTTTTCAGACATAGGTTCTAGGAAAATTTATGTTGGAAAACCTATAATAAAGTTGGTGGGTTTTGTATTTCCAATTGAAGGTAAAACATCTAGCAGGGTTTATATTGTGTATTTATAGCTAAAAAGTCCAGTGGGTTTTGGACTTGAAAAATGCACTTGTAAAGTCCAATTTTTTTTGGATAGGGTTTAAGTCTTGATATTTTAGGTAAAATATCTTATGTGGATTTGGAGTTATTTTTTCAATAGAGATTCTCACAAGGTTTAAAATTTTTTTGGTAAGAAATGGGATTCTTTATGGGGTCTGGAGTTGCTTTTTTATAATGAGATTATTCATGGGGTCTATGTAGGGAATTTTTATGGAATATTCTAAATTTTAAATAATTTTACAAAACCCTATATTTTTTACAAGATAGGTAAATGTTTGTAAATATATTTGATAAAAACTTAAGAATGCATACAAACTTTTGGGAAAATGCAAACAAGCAAAATGAAACTGGAAGGAATGTGAGCAAAATGGAAAAACCTAAGTTTCTTGCATAAAAATGGAAATCTAAACCTTTTTGTCAAAAAGATAGTAATACTTTCAAAAACTATGGGGAGAATAGAGGAATACCATGCTTCACAAGGATGGAAATGGTGGTCATAGCACTACTTATAATTAGCAAGTCATGGCATTGAAAGGGTTGCTTGGCACATATCTTGATTTTCCAATTTCTAATTTTAACAATGATCTTGATAAATCCTAATTTGTTTAATATAACCTTGTAATAAATGCCAATTAGGTCAGTGGTTTAGAGAATAGATAGGAGAAGTGGATTTTTGGAGTCAAGGTTTAATTTTCCAAGATTGAAAAATTTCACTTTGAATTTTGACATCCATGTTTTTCCACATGAAGTAGTGCAATAGAAATGGGAAAGAAAAACTTGAGTTGTAATTCAAAACTTTTCAATTTGTAAAATTCAATCAGAATTCCAATTTTTTTAGGTAGGGTAGATGGAAGGAATAAATTTGATTTCACATTACAACTTTGTAAGTTAAAAAATGTAAATGGAGTTCTAGTTTCTATGAGCATAATAAATAGTAGAAAGTGAGACTCAAGTTGTAATTTACAACTTATAAAGTTAAAAATTATAACTAGAGTTTCAATTTCTATTGGGTATGTGTAAATTGGGAAGAGAAGGTTTGATTGTAATTTACAATTTTGCAAGTTTCAAAGTGCACTCAAATCTTCATATTCCATTAGGTTTGTGAAAAGGGTATCCTAGGTTACTTTAAGGCTTTTTTCCAAAAAAATAATGGGTTCCCCCTAGGGTATAATATGTTTGGACATTTTTGGTTCAAAAAATATCAATAATTTTTGTGACCTCTATGGGGTGATTACCTACTAATAAATTTCTTTTTAGTATCCTTCTAATTCATTGGGAGTGGAGTCATATTAAGCTTAACATACTTTAATTGGGGAAAAACAAAATTGGGATTTTTTCTAAGCAAGAATGAAATAAGGAACAATAAAATAGGAACAAACTAAGGAAATAAAAACTCCTAATGATTTAACTTATGTTAAAGTATTTATTTGGAGAATCCAACTAAACCTGATATATACAATGTTTTTTGGAAAGAATTCCAACCTTAAAAGCAAGCTTTGAGGTATATCCCATTGACTGGGATAGGTAGTTCTGATCCATCGAAATTGGATAGATAGAATGCATTTAATTTATTATATTGAGTTATGATGTATAGAAAAACTCATATTGCATAAAAATTTATACATTTTCCTTGTTTATCCATTTTAACATCCCATTTCATAACCATATCACCTTCATTAAATCTCTTATTAGATGATTTTTTGTCAAAAATTTTCTTTGCCTGAGCCTAATTTGCTTCTAGAACTTTCATTGACCAGTTCCTAACTTTTTTAGCTCTATGAGTTCTACCAATTTAACTCTCATTTCATTGTTTTCAATCATATCTAAATGATGATTGAGTTCTAGAGATGGTAATTCATTTAATAGTAGAACTCTAGCTTCCCTTCCATATAAAAACATGAATGGAAATATGCCAATGGCTCTCTTGGGAGTGATCTTGTTAGCCCAAAGGGTTGATTTTAACTTTATGTGCCATGTCATTTCATTGTCCTCCATTATATTTTTGATAATCCTTATGAGATTTTTGTTGGTAGACTTGGCCAAGACATTACCTTATGGTTAATAATTAGATAAATTATTCAGATATACATTGTACCTTAAATCCCATTTACTCACTTGAGTGTCCACAAAATCTTTGGAATTATTTGAGATAATGGTATAAATAACACCAAATATCATCATAATTCCATCCATGAATTCTAGTATAGATGCCTCCATAGAATCTTTTAGTGTAACTACTTCATTCCATCTAATGATATAATAAGTTGTTGTAAGGACCCATTTATGCACTACACTCAATGGTGGATTGATCATGCCAATGCAATCCAATCCCCAATGGGAAAATGGTTGGTCATCTTGGATTGGTTTGAGAGGAAAAGATACAAATATTTGATTTTTTGTAAATTAGTCACATTTCTCATAGCTCCATACCCAGTGATGGGCATATTTGAATATGTAAGGCCAATAATAGCCTCCCCTCATTATTTTTATGGTTGTGGCTCTTGAAAAAAATATCCACCTAATATTAGGAGTAAAATGTTCACATAAGCCTTTTCCTCTTAGGAGATTTGCAATTTTGATACTCACATCATATTTCATGACTTTTGTGATCCATCCTACTCTTTTACATCTATTTCTTGGCTCAATAGGAACTCTTTTAGGCTTTGGTGACTAAGCATCAAGTGAATTTTATTATTGAAAAGCATATGCCTAAAAAAATTTGAGATATTTTATTACAAAATATTCTTGCTTTTCCATGAAATTGTACTTTTCCTCATAATCCTTCAAGGATTGACTAAATAAAGGTATTGGCTAATCCAACTATTCTTTATTCTATCAGGTTAGAATTGCTGATATGGTAGCTTCCCTCCAAAATCATAGAGAATGAAATGATTCTCATCATTGGGGTTGAACAAGGTAGGAGCTTGATAAATAACCTACTTGATGGCTTCAAAACTATCTTTTCCTTCCTATGTCTAGTTAAAAATGATACCCTTATTAAGCATGGTAGTAAGGGGCTTGGTCATGAAGGCAAAATTTAGAATGAACCTTCTTATGAAGTTCATATTTCCTAGGAAACTTTATAATCCCTTTTTATCGCTCAAAAGTGCTAGTGAAGATATAACACTTACTTTCTCAAGGTCTATTACAAGACCCTCTTTTAAAACAATGTGTCCTAGTAGTTTCCCTTCATGAACTATGAAAATGAACCTTTTGGGATTAAGGGAAACTCTAAATTCTTTACACCTTTAAAAAACTTTCCTTAGGTGATCCAGGTGTGCACCAACATGTTTTGAAAAAATGGTGATGTCATTTAGGTATAAAATAATCATCTCATTTATCAAACCCTTAAAATGCATATCTATGGATCTTTGAAATGTAGCACTAATATTAATTAGACCAAAATTCATATTTTTATAGGCATATGTGCCCTATTTTTTGTGAAAGAATTCTTGAACTGGACTGATTCTTGTACTACGATTTGGTTATATCCAAAATAACCATCTAGAAGGGAAAACCTTTGAGATCCTGATACAATTTTAAGAATTTTATCCATGGGTGGAAGGGGATAATGATCCTTTTGATTTGATTTTTTTAAGTCCCTAAAATCTATATAAACCATGATTTCACCATTAGTTTTCCATATAGGGACCAAGTTAGCAACCCAAGATGAGTGTTTGATAGGGAAAATGATGTTAGCCTCTATAAATTTGGATAGTTAAATATTAATCAAGGCTTCTAGTTTAGGATTAATTGTTCTTTATATTTATTTAATAGGCTTGGTATTGGGTTCAATATATATTATGTGTTGTGGTAAGATAGGGCCAAACCCCCTTAGATCTTTATAGCTCCAAGTGAAATTGTCATCAAATTCTTGACACAACTCAATAAAATACTAATTTTCAAAAGTATTACATACCTTTCTAATATTTAATGGTTTTTCCTCTGAAATGATTACTAGTTCATAGTCTTCTTCATTGACCATGATATTCTTATTTTCACCTTTTAACTGATCATCAAAGTTGAAAATACTTTCCAAAGTTATAAGGCCCATGGGTAATTTTTTTTGTCTTCAACTGAATGTTTTGATATTCATATTGATATTGGATTCTTGACTAATTTTTGTCCAAAAATTCATCCTCCTCTCTCATAAAATTCACAATTTGTTGATCACTATAAAAAACTTGCCAATTGGTTACATTATCAGGTACAAATGGTCTTGCTATGAACTTTACATGTTGGTTTTTATTTTCCTTTACTCTTCTAGTAGTTTATATTGGGAACATACTACTGTCATACAATAGGCATCCTTATTTTGTGCTCTTGGTATTTCTTGAATGTTTAAAGTGGTAAAGTATTCCAACAGGTCCCAAACCATGTGTTTGTAATATATTAACAAGTTGTTCTTGGTTATGATTTTAGATCTTACTTGGTGAATAATTAATTCACTATCACCAAACACTTGTAGTGACTATATTCCTATTTCTTTGGCCCAATGGAGACCTTAAATCAAAGCTTAATTTTAGATACATTATTAGTGTAGCTAAAATAAATTCTACAAGAATGGAAATAACTCTCCTTTTGGGGGAGAGATAAAAAAATACCTACACTTTGACCATTATTATTTATTGATCCATCAAAGAAAAGTTTCCACATTCCCTAGAGATCCTCAGCTATTTTCACAAGGTTTGGGATTATTGCATCATTTTCATGAATGTGGTATGTACCCAACCTAGTTTATTTGACATAATAATAAGGATAAAAGTAAAGGGCTGCTCCCTATTCATCTAGATGAGTATGTCTAGGATTTCTTACATGGGTGTTGCAACCCCATGGTCAAGCTCCTCTTCTTGATCTTGAAATGTGTAATTAATATTCACAAGGATAGGAGTGTATGGATCTATGTGGTCTTTAGAAATTGGTTAAACTCTTATTATCACTCTAGTTATATCTCTTTTCCTAAGCAATATGTGGGACCAATCAATATATAGATTTCCTCCCATTTTTGTAGTGAAGTCTTGGGAAAGGTATATATCAAAATAAGGGGTAGGTCAATAACTAAGAGATCTTGAAAAATTGAAAATAATGGACATGCGTAGATGGTAAGGCTTAAACCTTTTATAATCCTAACTATATGAATAGTATCCCCATACAATTGAACCACACCTATTATGATAGGTGTATATTTAATACCAAGAGAATCAACTATTTTCCTAGGCATAATAGAACTATTAGCCCTTGAGACTATCATGAAGTTATGTATGATATTTTTCCCAACTATGAGTGAAAGGTAAAAAGGTGGAGATTTACCATTTTTACTTGCTTTAGTGTGCATTTATGGTTGACCCAAATTAACCACATTAGTGGGTCTTATTAGTGAACTAGATAGTACCCTACTTGAAGGCTGACAGATTTCTCTAAAACTCCTTCACACCTAGACTAACACATGAATGATATGATGTGTGAGACACCTAAACTTAGACTAGACCTCTAGTTTTGATGAGGCTAGATCCTTTGATGTATCACATTGCTCATTTTTAATAAAACCTACTGTACTTTTTGGGATGGAAAAGGGGAAAAGGAAACTAAAATTAAAATCCTATTCTACTATTGGTGATACATCTATATTACTAGTTCATCCACTCTATTTGAGGTCCTTAAACAGTGATAAGACAAGTAAATTGAATCTACATCTTCAAATGACTCATATGCATCAGTATTTCATATAGAGGTTCCATAAAGTGATCTAAGCATGAGGAAAATGATGGAATATTCCTAATTCAAGGCACTAACAGGTTAATTATATCCATTATTATCTCAATCAAATGACATCAAACATTGAACATGACCTACATAAGTTAGCGTACTAGTACCTAGGTGAGATCATGACCTAACAAAGCATAAAATATTGCCACATGTTTAAATAAACTAACATAAACACACTATACTAGAATATATAAATCTTAAAATAGTCATTTTATTAACTCATAAGGTTACAAAACTTAATCTTGGTATAGTTAAATCATGCCCAAGAGGGGGATCTTGGAAATTATCCTAAAAGCCTCAATATATAAAAGTGTCAAAGGAATATAAATCCAAGAGTTTGGAATAAAATATGGAAGAGAAGGTCAAATCCAATTCATTTCAATTCAAACTTGAATTATAAATTGATATCAATAGTCTTTAATAAATCTCTTTTGTGTCAAAAGCCATGCATGTTCCTCCTTTTGGTGTTGGAAAGATAGTGGGTCCCTTTTGAGTTACTCAAAGTTATTTTCATGTTTATAAGCCACAAATTTGTTTATAACTCCACTTTTAAGTGAGTTTAAAGTGATTTAATGCCTTATTTTACATGAAAAGCAAGGAATATGCATGATAATTAGTCAAGTAGTCAACTAGAGTAATAAGTCCTCAAGACAAGATAACTACTTCTTATTCTCTCCTTTGCATGAAAAGGAACTTGAATTAATAAAAATTCATGAAATATACACTTGAAGATTATTTATGCAATGTGGATATTCTTAATGAACTCAATTATTATCCCTTTCAATGCTAACCCTCTTTATTTGTTTGATCAAATAGGACTACTAGGCCAAATAGGCCTTGTAGCCTACTTATTACACTTGGAAACTATTGTAACCTATGTGAAAACCATTAAACTTGAAAAAAAATAACCTATAACAACTCCTCACATCATGAGATAGGTGCTCTTGATGAATAAACTCTTGTAACTTAGTCACCATGGTTGGCTAGGTCAACTCTACCTCATTTTCTTATAAAGTGACTATTTTTTATGAGCTATTAAGGTCACTTCTAGGAATATTTATGACCAATTTATGATTTTATGATAAATAAAAATTCTAAATCTTCAATTTCCATGAATTGGATTTCATGTAAATTACCTTGTACCTCTTTTTTGTGTTTCTCTGCAAAAAACTGATTTTCTACTTGATCCATATAATTTTTTATATAAAAAAACATTTATTGGATACTCTATTAGTTTAATTAATTTTTTAATATTTTTAAAGCTAATCCATGAGGTTATTAAGGAAATAAAATCAAATTTTCCTAAAACTAGTCATTATGAGGGTTTATAATGGTTTTTGAGTTGAACCTTCTTAATAATGCTTCATAAAGCACATACCTCCAAATAAAATATTATTTACATGAATGTGTATTATACATAAACCATAAAATTCCTTTATAATATTGGGTTCCCATGAAAAAGGTATGAAAAGATAACACATGAAGGAAATTTACCTATAGGGTTTGCAAGCATTTTATACATGTTTATGCTCTTACCAATTGTTATTAAAGAAAATTCCCTAAACAAAAATAGATTTTAAATTAATTATAAGTTAATTTGGGTACTCAAATTAATATAATATAATTTTTCCAAACTCTTCACATGGTGAAATATATGAGCATTTGATTAGGTGGCTTGAAAGTGTGTCTAAAACTACAATATTTGAATTTCTCCTCATGGATGAATATGACTCTTCCATTGCTTCCCAATTATTTAAATAATCATAATAGTACATGTACCATGTCATTATATCAATATCAAGGTTTCGTATTCCTTGATAGGTATTGAAGGTGTTTTTGGTGTTATAAGCCTTATAGGCTTAAAACTGAGTTTTAGCCTAAAATTGAGTTTTAGCCTAAAAATAAGTTTTGATAGTATAGGAAATTTTATGATGATGTGGGTCCAAAAAAAAATTATTTTAATTCACTTTCCTTCCCTATGACCTCTCTTTTCATCAATATCTCCATTTTAATCTTGATGCCTTTGAGGCTGCATATGGGGTTTTGTTATAAACATAGCCTATGTGACCCTAGATCATTGTGTTCATTCTTATATCTCTAAATTAGAGTTTATAATAATTATTTAACATCATATTTACTCTATAAAACATTTATCATGATTTTAACATCTATTGTTTGATTCTTGAACCTCAAATATGCATGATTGCTTCAATTAGAACTATTAACAGACCACCTTATGATTGTGATAAAATAGTGAGTGTTTCAAATCAGCATAAAACCTCTCAAAATGAATGAAAATATTTATTAGTTAATAATTAATACTTTATCCAATTTTGAGATGCCAATTCCACTTATAGGTGCTCTAAAGTCACAATTTTCTCTCAAAACTGCCCACCAAGTGTTGATTGTGTGTATATTTGACTATGTTGATATATGTTGGAGGTGATTTCAATGGAAATGGAAGACCTCAATATTAATTTAATACTAATTCATCTCCCATATATACTCTAACCTCACTTGAAATCATCATTCACCCCTAAACTACTAACATGTTCTCTCTTCTAACAACGTCTTTAGGCTTCCCACGATCCAAAATTTGTAAGAGTCTATGTACTATATCCTCATGTCATGATTAAGTAGTGATTTATATCTCTTAATAAGTTTTTAATATTTACAAGGTCTCTTTATATTCTTAATTCACCTCCTTGAATTTAATGTCCTTGACCTTATACTTTGTAAGCATGTTGACTCTAAGAGAGAAAATACCACTCTTGTCTATAGGTGTACCTTTTGTGTGACCCAATTGTAACCTAGGTGCTTTAGAAACTTAATTAAATTGTATTTTATAAGTTTATATCACGTTGGTCTCATTTTATTATCCTTTTAATCATGCACCACCCTAGATCACTATGTTCACAACTTCTTTCCAATTGGAATACATGACTATGATCAAACATAGCTATAGGTATATTTTTGACTATATTTCATAACTTTAGGATAGTAATTAGATCCATAATGATGTATTATATTAAATCAATCATTGATTACTCATGAACCATTCATGAACAATAGAATTCTATGCACCACTATGTTCTCAATATCACTTACCAACTTGAAGGAGGGTTTGAAACTTAAGAGGCTATAGGTGTACTTCTCCCTTTATGACTATATAGAGTTTTCATAAATCATATGACCCTTCCTCTAAAATAATAGGTACCAATATTTACCTACTTATCCTTGGATCACCCTTTATCATGATCTTCTTCATGCCATTACATCAACATGTGCTTGACTGTACTTGACTATGCTAGCTATACAGACTGGGGCTATGAAATGATGATGTTATGACAAAATAAAGAGATTATGAGTCATTACCATGTAATAATCATGAATTCAATGTCACGCTCTCCTTGAATTGGTTTATACTCTCTAAAATGTCTCTATTTTCCATATTCACCTACTTGACTATTGTAACCTCAATATAGGCCTATAGGTAAGTGTAGTAACCTTGATTGAGAGCATATGAGTGTCTCTTAAGTGTTTATGACCTGAAATGAGATATAATTTGTATTGGAAACCTTCCTTGAATACTCATCCATATCTAACCCTCATGTCATAACCAAAACTATAAAAAACTAAGCACTTCTCTCTCATAGGATGACTATAGCATGTTGTATGGACTGTGAACAATGTTTTTGGTGCCTTGAGAGTGTTAACAAAGAATAAAGTCTCATTTTGTCCATAATAATGATAATATAAACTCCATACATTTTATTAATATCTTCATGCTTTAAAGTATCCTCAAGAGTATATTCTTCACGTTTGGTTGTAGCTTGCCCTAAGGGGTTGGCTATAGGTCCATTTCTTTCCCCTTTTAAAATCCCTATTTGAACTTCAATGCATCCTTGATTTATATTTTTATGGAGATTATTCATCTTAATGTTCATAATTAACTATGTATCAACTATAACATATTCTCTTTAAGCCTTAAATAATCCAATCAAATTTCACTATAGGTGGCGCCTTGAGAGTAGGCTTGTGGGTGTCTTTTTAGGAACTGTAGGTCCCTATTGATGACT
The DNA here is from genome assembly GCA_037957365.1 of Torreya grandis. NCBI lineage: Eukaryota > Viridiplantae > Streptophyta > Pinopsida > Cupressales > Taxaceae > Torreya > Torreya grandis. The sequence goes on along the minus strand of JARHVA010002137.1, from coordinate 284,106 downwards.
ACCTATTATTGATTATGACATCAATAATTTCATATTGAAACAAGAACGTTTTCTTAGATAAATATCTTCTTTCACTCATATCTTCATGTCTTGTCAAAACATTATAAGAACTATAACCTTGATTACTTTATATGATTGCTACATGTACCATCTATATGGTTGTTATAGGATTTGGAGGAACTCAAATAGTCTTATAAAGCTTATTAAAAAGTTTTCACTCATTTTAAATTATACCTTGAGTTTCTCTTCTCCTTTAATGTTCTTTATTTGAATTAGAATTGGTATTGATCTCATCCACTACTATTATGGTTTTAGGTCACTGTATTTATATTGTATATGTTGTTTGCTTGGCACATATGTCTTCTTGTTCATGCTCATGATGATTTCCATCCTATTTCATTCTCATGATAGTGATTTATTGATATCCATAGTCCTTCAATAAGGTATCTCTCACCTTTCTCCTCATTCCCGCTTTATGGCCAACCCTTGGCTATGTGTACTACTATAAGTGCTTCTTTATGATTATATTTTGATTATTCAATATATATATACCTCCTTTTCATGTTTTTGATGGTATTTGATCAACCAATTGATCTCTATGGTAATGAAATCATGGAATGGATATGCATATACTTGTGGTGAGGTAATAAAATATGATGGAAACACATTAATGAAGAGTGAAAGAAGCACAAAACATAGTGAGAAGATAGTGTTATTACAATGATATGTGGGGAGTGAAATGGAGGTGGAAAAGAGCATTATGAGAGCATGTGAAGACAATTTGAAGGATCATATGAAATAATGAACCTATCATTAACCACATACATCAATTTGGATGCATTTGGACAAGGATAATAGGCTGAAAATGAAACATAGGATTCTACAAAAACCTCAAAATATGCTAAATTTCCTTAAACAATGCTAAAGAGTCATTTTGAGATGCTTTAAGAGCATAAATATGGGCTATTCCATGAATAATTAGAGAAATTATTGAGAAAAAATGTTTCAAACATGATAACATGAATGAAATCCATGTTATGGAGGACAACAAGAAATCTTAAAAACCTTCTATCTCTCGTAGACGGTACAATTTCTTTTTAAAATCATACCAAACTGTAGATTTCACTCCTTTTATTTTGAGATTTGTTTGAACTTAATATGTGTGGAAAAGGAATAAAGGAGGCCATGGAAATGTGTATTAGGTTCCAAATAATCTTTTAAATTTTGATTTTTCTTGAAATGTTTCCCCAATGAAGAAAATTTGAATAAAATTGGTTACCTTTAGAGATGTAAAACTATAAAATTTAGCCTAACTTAAAATGGATGATTAATGAGAGAGATGAGATTGATTTTATAACCAATTTATCCAAAAATAATCCCTATGAGTCTAATTTCCTTGACCAAAAATTTAGACCTATATCTTCTCTCTCCTAACCATACCATCATCAAACCTGCATGCCTATCACTATGTGGAAATTATCAAGGTGGATAATATGAACTATTTTTTAGCCTATTTTTCATAAAATTACCCTAAATTATTTTGTAATCCTTGTCATGTCCTCCTAATCCTACTTGATACTTTAATTGTATGTAATTACATATAAGTTTTTACTTCTCTTTGCAAAATGAATGAAAATAGCCTTTTCTTGCCTTTTATTCACAACTTGAGTTTAGAAACACCACTTTTATGCATGAGGGAGCATATAAAAATTAATTAAAATTAAAAAAAAAACATAAAATAATACTTTTTAATGATTTATAGGGCCAAAAATTAGCATGTGGGAGGTGAAAATGGCTCCTGTTTGACTTAAAATTACATTAAATCACCTTTTATTTGTATAAAACTTTGAGAACTAAGGTAACACGTGTATTTGAATATAACTGAAGGCATTTGGAAAAATTTAATGAGAGTTTAATTTTAATATAATAATTTAAATACCAAAACTCTCCTTTTTAGGCCAAAAATATATGATTTAGATCACTTTACAGAGGCTATTAGTGGGATCTTGGAATGTTTTGGATTATAGGGGTTGGTATTCAGTCTTGATAGGAAAAATTATCAATATGTCCCTTATTTAGGATCTCATCTATTTTTTGGAAGTTTTTCAAATCTTCTTGTAGTAAGTTCCTCTATACTATAGTAGATAGTTGTTTCCACATTGTGACATTCAATTTAATCTTGCTCATTTGTTCTAGAATACTAAAAGGAATGTTACTGACCTTCATTGGTGACTTTTTTAGAGAAATATATTCTTTCACAATATTTTGGGTCAGTAATGTTGACTTTGAATGGCCCATTGGGACATTGGGTGGGCTCTGAATTGTGTTGCCTTTTGTAGACTCTAGTACAAATTTATAATTTATAGCCTACTCAACCTTGGGGGGTTGATCACTTTATATTTACCTCTTATAAGATTATTTATTTGCTTCCACTAAACTACCACCATTGATTATTTCTTCCTCTTGATTTACACCACAAAAATCATCCTCCTACTAGTTCATAAGAGTAGCTTCATTCTGAGCAGGCTCTTATGTATCTTCTTACTAGGAAGTACCTTCTTATTATCCTTGAATGTTTGATATGATTTACACCATCAAGGCCTAATTAATGACACCATTAGGGTAATAATTTTAATTATGAAATTGAGCACAAGGGTAACACCACTCATATTCATAAGCTAGGTTGTTCTGAATATGTATAATAGCTTTACAAGTACCTAGTACAAATAGATCATGAATGTTCGAAGGTTTTTATTACATGTTTTAACTTTTTAGATATGAATTCCTTGGTATGGCTGCCTATTGGGTTGGTGCATTTGTCTAGATTGTTGATAAGGCCTATAGTTTTAGAATTATTGCCTTTTCATTTCTACCAAATCATTGCCAAAGTTTTAAAGTAGTGACTTGACCTCATATGAAACATCAGTAAGATCAAGATTTATATTTGGTGCCTTGATTTTAGTGGGAGTTGGGACAAAAATAGGTACTTCTATAATTAGAGACATTAAAGGTCATGGGGTAATATTTCCATCTTACATTAGGCAATTTTCTTCGCTTATTATAATTTCATAGGCATTAGGGCGTGTGGTTACACTCATTTACTGAATCATGACAACTATATCACCATTTAAATCTCACAATTAATATAATAAAGAATTATTTGGGGTTGGATTGACCAAAACTATAATTCTATTACATGTCTTTTGAAAGTGAAAATTAAAATCACTCATGAACTCATGAGGAGCCCATTGAATAGCAGTTAGATATTCAACCAGGGAGAGGTGGTCACTCTTATCATCAAATTGCATGTATAAGGTAGTCCCTAAGTCATCCAAAACATGGTTAGAATTGTTTAGCAGACTTCTGTACCATTTTAATGATTTACCCTTAAATGAGGTGACAAGAATTTTGATTGAAACATTTTCTTGTATCATATTGTGAATTAAATAGATATTAACAATGTCATTTAAATGTTCCATGGAAATGGTGGAAGTTTCACCAGTAAAAGATGGAAAGATTTTCAGATTTGAGGTCAGTATATCAATTGAAGTGGGATTCCTCCATTGAAGGCTACAAAATTTTGATTTCTCAAGGCCATAATAGATTTCCTAATTTCATAAACTGGTGGAGTCACTAGGTACTTTTAAAATGTGTACAAGGCTTTTTGAGAATGAAACCAATCTCTTAGTTATGATATTTGAGTCTTAACGAGCATGACAAAAACTGTTATCACTTATATTTTACACTGATATTTGTGTGGTAGTGTGTTATATAGTATGAGATACAAATTATGGGAAATCTAATGACATAATGGGATCACCTCCAAGCTATAAGACATTATAAAATTTATTTGGACCTCTAAATAAGGCCAACTTCATTTCACTAAGTTTGGTGCAAGTAATATTTTACCAATTCTAGTTAAAATACTACTTTTTAGTGATCTTGCTCCTAACTAGGGGTTGACTTGTGAGGAAAGCATTTTATAAATGAATTTATAAAATTGGAAAATAATGATTACACCAAATAATTATAGTGGGAATTAATGCTTGGTTTGTGTGAATTACTAAAGTATATTGGAGCATAAATTTATACAAATACAAAACTAAAGGTAATATTAGGCACTTATCATATAAGGAACAAAATTCTTTATTTTAATCAAGTAATTTTTCAAAAGGGCATAAATAGTACTATAAATGAATTTATGTGACTAAAATAAGAATCAAATCATTCACAAACTTGAAAAATATCTATCTATACACAAATATAACAAAGACAAAGAAAAAAAAACTTCAATCTATTATCATTCTCCAAGTTACAACATGTAGATCAATTGTTCAAAATGTAGAATAATTTTTCCAACAACAAAAAGATAAGATCAATGATGCCATGTTACCCATATTTATACAAGAATACTATATTTAAAGATAAATAGTTATAAAAACTCTATTCCTAATTAAAGATCAAGAAATCCATAAAAATTCATGCAAATTACATGATCTTTAGTTAGGAATGGTCTCTTTAGTGAGGTAGATGGCTTGAACAAAAACGTGTAACTATTGGGTGCTTCAACATGTATTGGAGGCATGGATAAATATATTTAATCTTCATGAAAATGTACTCTTTGTCTTTAGTTTAGCTTATGTTATATTTTATAAGGAATGAGGTGAAAAAATGAACCAATGCTCAGTTAAGTTTAATGTTTTTAGGTATTTTAGGTTATAATATGCAAAACCTAATTTGTATTTTTCATTTGAGACTTTTACAAATTTTTAAGTCATTCAACTTGAATAAAATAAAAATTCAAATTAAAACATGAGTTTCTTAAAGTCAAGAAACTTAAACTTTGTCAAAAAGAAAAGTGAAATTTACAAGTTTAACTTTTGCAACTTAAAACCTGTCAAAAAGATACTTGAAAATTAAAAGTGGCTCTTTCTCAAAAAGAGATGCAAAAATGGTAGTTAAAATTTTCAACCTATAACTTTACAATGTTTTTATAATAAATAAATGTATTTTATTAAATGAATTAATCTAAAACAATAACCTTTAGAGACTCTTTGTCCTTATTTTCTTGTATTTTCTCAATGTAAGCATCAAAGTTTTTGAAGATCTCTAGGAGGTGATTTTCATCAAGAACAAGTGAATATAGGCTTATTATGTCATATTATACCAGTATTTTAGAGAGTTATCTAGATTAATCCCTATATAATTCAATGTTTTTCCCCATATGATCTGGTGTATTATGATAAATGATGAATCGGTGGATGGAACTCAAGTTGATTATTGTATCCCATGTTGGCTCTCTCTTGACCACTCCTTTGAACTTTTCTTGAACCTATTGAAATGAAAGGATTTAATATTAATGATTCATTTCTTCACATGATAATCTACTAAGTAAATCCTCAATCTCATAAATTGTATCCATGGACTTATTACATATAGCCTTATCCTTATTAATTATCTCAGTGAATACCTTGAATTAGAAATGAGATGACCTATCTAGATCCTCATGCTCTACGTCATTTTTCAATATCTTCTATACAATGAGGGTATTAGTCTCAATAAATTCAATAACTTACAATTTTGGGAAGAAAAGGTTTAACCTTTCAATATCTTCCTTGTATTTGCTTATTTCTACCTTCAAAGATACCCGATCAACTTTTAGAGTTTTGTAATAGTCCAATGATAACTCAATTACTCTATTTCCTTTCATGATAAGCTCTTTAGCCTAGTCTTTTGTGGCCCTTACCATAATACGAATCTCTATCACTACTTCAAGTTTTTATTTATTGAGGAATTAAGTAAGAGACTAATTTAGTTGGGCTACTATCTCTATAGACTTCTTTAGAGTAGTTGTTAATTGTTTAACTTTATTCTTCAATTCATATTTTGTGATCTTGTCACTATCCATATTTTTAAAAAGGAATATAATACTTGATTGAACATCATGATTTAGTCCATCTCTTATAGGATTACCTAGGTTCACTTTGAATATTTGATAATCTCCCAGTACTAGATCTTCTTTTTGTTTGTCTAGTTGGGGAATTACAATTTCTACATATTTATCCCCTGTTGAATCATATAATATCTTGGATATGGGTCTGGGGCCTTCCTATGATATTTTGGATGCCTCCAATAGACCAAAGTCTAGTGTTTTTGGTGACAACATTTATTTATAATTCTTCCCTACTAATTATACTAGCCAACTTGTAGTGGCATCATGTGAACCTAACACTATCATCTATGAATCTGTAGTTGAAATTACTACACTATGGTTATTATGATAGGTGTTATATCTATCACTAATGTTTCCAATAAACATTTAGCTAATATTCTAGAAATCTCTTCCCCTTTTTTGGATTGAATAGCCATAGTTGTATCAATGAGTCCCTCAGTCTCTACCTCTTGGGTGTGGGATTGGGTTACTAATGGAATGGAAGAGATGGGTATTTGGGACTAACATGAGTGGAGGGGTAGGCATGGGTATTTTAAATAGGGTAACCTATGGAAGTGTGGAATATGGGGTAGTGAATGAATCAATCAAGGTAGTGGGAATGCTTAGAGTTGATGAAATGGGGAATGTGATGGGAGATAAAAATAAAGCAATAGCTACCATAGTGGTTGGGATGGCTAGTGATATTTTAGCTAGGATGGTTTAATCCATAGACATGTACTATTGGGTAGTATTATTGACTAATGGTCTGGTGTTGGATGTTTGGGATGACATGGAAAGAATTATAAAAGAGGGAAGTGAAAGTGGAGTCTATGTGTCTGATTACATTGATTGGTTTTTTTCCAAGGAATTAACTTGAATAAGTGAGTTAATGGGGAAAAATGTGGAAATTATTTGAGGTGATTTTGGAGGGGAGGAGGAGGTATTATAGCTGGTTAAATAATGGAGATAGGAGGGGAAACTATTTCTTCATGAGAAATAACTATCTTCATTAGAAGTTGGCATTGACTAATCAATTTATCATGTTGTTGCTTCTTGGCTACTAGAAGGACCTATTTTAACCTTTTTATTCTACTTATATTAATGGGGAGTAATTGGCCTATCTATTTGGTCTACTTGGGATCCACTGCTAAAACCCTCTGATGTTATTATGACACCCTTCTCTTTTACTTTTCTAAGTTTATCACTAATACTCAAGGTTTCCTTGGTAATCTTGACCCATGTACTCTTTATCCATTTGATTGTTAGGTTTATTACAAGAGTGATCCTATCCATCAAAGAAAAGGATTTAGGTATGGACCACCTGACTAATGAAAGAGGCTAGGAATAGATCTTTTTTATCATAGTAAACCATGTCAACTAGAGATTCATCATCTATTAAATCCTCAAGGACTAGTGCCATGTTGTAATTTTTGATTTGTTCTATGGTCATCCTATAATAATTTATTAGTCTCACTTCCTCTTCATCTTGCATGTCTTCCTAGTAATATTCATAATAGGGAATGTGGGAATATGTGGTGATCCCTAATATACTAGTAATGGTGATAAAATGACCTTGAATCAAGAGCTCTCAATGTCATTTGAGTCATCTTAACATTTGAACATTTATATTTTGATAGGGAAAGGCATGTATACCTCCATATGCTAATGGGGAAGTGTATTCCTAAATTATGTTTGCTTGACAATAATTTTTTAATTTATACAAGCTACCTCACAAGTTCCATTAGAGCCCATATATCACTTACATACCTTGGAAGGGTGTAAGGACATCCACTAAATCCTCCTACTCTGATGTTTGAATATGTTGGGAATTGAATGAAATACAATCTCCAATTTGTGATTTTAAATGTTGGGGCATCAGACAATCTTCTCTTTTATATCTCCTTATCAAACATAATTATGATGTAGTATATGAAGGCATAATTTGTCCTTCTAAAGTGTTATTTTCTAGCCTCAAGGTTGAGGTTAGGGTAATAGTTAAAGACATTGTTAACTTGAGTAGGCACTACGTTCAACCTTGGAATTTCCCTCCCATTTTATAATATGTAGACCAAATATGAAGTCATATAAAACTTTCTTATAGTTTGGACTTCCATCAATTGTTTGTGGATGGAGTCAAAAATTAGCTAGACCCAATCAATAAATTAGTTATTTTGGTAGATCATCGAGATGTATTAGTACATCCAATCCTAATAATTTTGAGAACCTAGGTTCCTAATAACTCTATACAAGAGTATGATTATGTCACCCACTTCATCTTTGAGGTCTATTCTTTCCAGGGTTTTAGGTGGTCTTGTAGATTTGGGTCTTGAGGCTTTTATCCATTATTTATTAAGGACCCTTAGACATGCAGTGTCATTATATTGATATAAATTCTTAGATGATTTATGGGTTATATCAATACAACTCTCATAGTCTAAAATTAGGAACATAATGTTGATGAAGTTAGGGTTTAGGTTCATAATAGTTTTTCCCTTATCATTTCTTACTTCCCTATTCTCTGCGTCATATTAATTTTCCAATATGATCAAAAGCTTAGGGATTTACACTAATAGTGGGAAGGCTAATAATTAGGGAAATCCATAGTCATAAATGTTTTGAATCTAATCATACTTGAATTTAACATTTACTCTTATCTAGAAATCAGCTAGTTATGTGTGACCTAGGTCTCTATATATGATCTCATTTGTGTTATATTCAAGGCTGAGTGGGATACCAAGTCCCTTAGACTTGAAATTCATTTCTTTTCTAGACATAGGTTTTGGGAAAAATGATGTGGGAAAACAAACTAAAAATTTGGTAGGGTTTAGATTTGTAATTGCAGGTAAAAAGTTTGATAGGGTTTATATTTTGTATTTACAACTAAAAATTCTAGTGTGTATACAAATAATATTTTTAACTTTTATCAAATACTAATGCTTTACATCTTATAGGAACCTATCAAGACTCAATCTCTATAAGGGCATACCTTAAGGGGTACATCGAGAAAGGGGTGGGCAAACCTTTGGTGCTTCACATGATTGTTTTTTCTTATTATCACATTATAACCAATCCAACCAACTCTTAAAACCATTACCTTAGCTATTACTCATCCCTTGCACATTCCTCTAGTCTTTTTATTCTCTCTATCCCTATCTTCCTTACCTTGATCCCATTTTTATAGTTGACTATACTAAGACAATTAGGTTGACCTTGTACATTTGTTAGCCTCTGATTACTATATAGGGTCGACTAGGTTTTTGGGTATTTTCACTTGAGAATTTTTTTAGCCCTTCAATTAACTTAACTCGGGACCTAGTGATTTATATCTTACAAAAATTTAGGTTCAATTAGGTTGAACCTATATAGATAACATATTTTTAAGGGTTTAGGGTGAGATCCACCTATAAATACAAGATCATTTTATCATTATTTTAATATGCAATCAATAGTTACTATTTTCTCTCACTTCTTTACAATCTGTTCTTCTACCATTCTACCTAAGGAGTCTTAGCTTAGGGTTTCTACTTGGATAATATATTCTTATGGATAAGTATTGGATGATTTGGCCTTTCTTAGTGATCCTTAAAAACCATAATAACCTCATTCAAATCCCCTTTGTCCAAGGGAGAGATTGAGTCTCTATGGGTTTATATTTAGATAAGTATATTCTAACTTTGTTCTCCTCTCTTTAATAGATAGAAGTAGAATAAGTATTGGCTCAAATAATATTACTCTTCATATTCCATGTATTAGGGTATTACTCATACATAGCTTAATTGGGATTCTCTTATACATGTATTTATTTATTTACTAACCCCTCATATTGTGACATAAACTTTATTGTGCACTATATTAGATTTATTTATTTTATTAGATATATAGTGAACATTAAACCTAGGACTCTTATAGGGTTATTGAATGATTGTGTTAGACTGTAGGATTTATAAACCTTCTTATCATGGTATATTGGGGCAAGTGATCCCCTAATCAGGTCTAGTAGATCCCCATATTTGTCAAGCTCCCACTTAATAAATATATTCCTAATCAGAAGTGTAGGTATGCTCTATCTTCTTCGAGCCATTATTGATTTATTTATAATTTAATACATTATTTTGAATCTACTGTGAACTAAAACTTGTAGGATTTGTTCACTTAATTCAGTACTTTATGATTTTATTTTTCATATATTTACAGTATTAGGTTGACTCTATCGACACAATATTCTGTTTTGCCCCTTAGATATAGAACTAAGTCAACCTAGTCAACCTTATATATTTTCCTACTTACTTCCTATCCATGATATAGAATTAGGATGAATAATTTGACCTTATATTCCTATTTCATTAGTTTTTAAACCATGTTTATTATACTAGGTTGACCTAGTCAACCCTATACTATTTTTAGACCTTATTTTCTCCACTGGGTCAACCCAGTTGACCCCATACTATTTTATACCTTCCCTATTTGTCAATATAATTCAATATTTATTCTTGTTTAACATCCTCTTTATTTCTTGGAGCATCATATCCCCTACCAAAATCTTCCTAGATAGATTGAATCCATTTAGACACTATATGGGGTTCTCTTTGCTTATTATCTTTTGTTTTCTTTTCTTCCTCTTTTTATAATGTGGGCATCTTGTGATGCCCATACATAAATTTCTCTAAGCTTTGGGGCATATTGTGATGCCCACCCACCTATCATTTTAGACTTTAGGGAATATTGTGATGACCATCCCTACATACACCTACCCTTTGGGGCATCTTTTAATGCCCACTCTTATTCTCCATTACATGCTACCAAAATAATTCAACTTCAAAAAACATTCTGAGACACATAGGATTGTCTTTCACATGATCATACTTTATATAGACATTAAATTAGGATCATTTACATATTTTCATGGATTTTTATATAGATCTATCTAAAACTTTTTATAGGTTACTTACATGAGTCTTTCCCTTTGCAGCAAGTTCCTTCCTTTCACAAACCTTTAGTCCCCCCTTTTGGTTTTTTGGTTTCTTGATGTATCATAGTCTTCTTTATCTTATTGTATTTTATCTTTTGACACCCCTTAGGTTTTCTTTTTTTCGGTTCCTTTTTAATACCATGGATAAGACCCAGAATTCCTCACAAAACTACCATCTTTTTGCTTATCTCACTTTATCTTTCACTTGCTTGTTGGCATACCTTAGTTTTCATTTTTATGAAGTTACAGTGTAAGACTTTGGATAGGACCTAAGCCTCATAAAATTACCATATTTTCATGTTTATTTTTATGATCCTTATTCTCAACTTTAGCTTTTGCTTCTTTTGATAGATGAAATTTTCACAACAATCTATGCTAGCATATTTTCTTCCATTTCCCTCATTCTTATGATAAATAATCACACTTTAATATCATTGTATCCCTTTTCACCCATCATCACATTCTTTTACAATTTGAAGTAATTCAAATTGTTTCATGCATCACTTCTCTTTATTTCCCTTTCCTTTCACTCCATATTGGATAAAATAAGGTTGAAGTCAAGATAGCACTTTTATTTTACCTAGATTTATGAGACTCTTAGACCACATGCTCTTTGAATTTATCTCTCTCAGAAGCCAAGTCCCAAGTATTCAAATGAAAGTCATATTTAGCACCCATGTTTGGTTTTATAAATTTGTATGGAAGAGGAATAGAAAAAGCCATTAATAAATTTAAAATCCAAATAATTTGAATCAAAATGCAATCATATATAAAAGGCAACATATAAATCTCAAAATTCAACATCACACTAAAAGATGTGATTACAAGCACATATCCTATCTCCAATAAAATCTCAAATTCCATAGTTGGCCTCACATGGAGCCAAGTTACCTTGGGATGTGGTAGGATAGTAGATTAGAATAGGAGAATTCAACAAACTCTATGGTGATACCTACTTTCTCACATAAGTACCCAATCTTCATAATTGATTGATGACTCTATAATGGGTCCTGAAAAATGAGGAACACATTATGGGAAGGTAGGTACATTTTAATTTTTATCCATATATCCTTCATGGGATGATTTATATACTTCATTTTTTGACCTAAGACTTGTGTGGCTAAGATAAGTTCTTCATAATATTAAGGTTGAAAGTCTTATTGTTTTGACAGACCTAATTTGAGTGTCTTGACTTTGATAAAGAGTTCATCTACCTTGGTTTTTCCTTCATTATCCCCTCCACCCATTTAATTTCCTCCCTTGATATACAAATTGTGATTCTAAATCTATTTTCCCTTCTTCTTCATCTCTTAAAGAGCATGCTACCACTACTTTATTTCAGTTTTATCTATCCTTAGAGCAAAATAACATGTTTGTGTAACTATGGATTACTTGTTCATTTTTCACCATGATTTTACATGTATAGACTTATTTTTCTCTCTTTTTACCATTTATAATTTGTTTTACTATCTTATTTTTATTGATACCTGAGTTCATACCCTTTTTCTATTATTGAGTGAAGTTGGCTTGTTACTTCTCACTCATCAATGTTGTTTTCCCCTTTTTATGTACCTTTTTCCATTGTAGAGTGAGATAAGGATTGTTACTACTCACTCATCAATGTTTTTTTACCATTTTTTTTCTTATTTTATCATTAATTTATTTGATTACCATCCTATTTGACATGTATCCTTAGTTTCGCTTGATAATTTTACCTTTCTTACTTAATGACAGCTTATTTGAGTTTTTTGGTCTTTAGTAGCCTTGTATTTTAAGTTACCCATTTTACTCTTATTTATAACTTGGTCATTTGGTCTAACATAGCATTTATCACCCTAGCTTGCTAAATTTCCAAACTATATCCCATACTCATAGCACCAACTATCTTGGCTTTTCTTTCATTTGTTTATTCTCTTTAGTTTTGTATTTTTGGGTTTGTCAAAAGTAGTCTCTGTGCCCTACATAATCAAAACTAGCAACAAAGTAAATAACCATTCTATGATTAAGGTATGCCAAAGTATGCATTCATTTTTTTTTTAGTTATTTATTTTTTAGTCATTTACTTTTAGTTATTTTTTCTTTAAAATACTACAATTTTTTTTAGCATTAGTGTTGCATGTTACTATGTTATTTATTGAAGCACCATCCCTTCTTACACCTTAGTGACACATGATGAGATTTGAGTAGGGAATATGTATACACATAATGTTTTTATATTTTATCAAATAATAAAACTTTATATCTTGTACGAACCTATTGAGACTCAATCTCTCTAAGTGTATGCCTTAAGGGGTGCATCAAGAAAGTGGTGGATAGACCTTTAGTGCTTCATAAGATTATTGTCTATTATTGCCACATTATTACCAATACAACCAGATCTTAAAACCATTACTTAAGCTATTAATCCTCTAATATTTTTTTATCTCTTTATCCCTCTCTTCCTTAACTTAATCCCCTTTTACCAGTTGACTATACTAGGTCGATTAGGTCAACCCTATAGAGTTTTCAGCCTTTGATTACTATATAGGGTCAACTGGGTTGACCCTATACTATTTTTGGGTATTTTCACTTGAGAGTTTCTTAATCCATTTGACCAACTTAGCTCAAGATCTAGTGATTTATCTCCCAAAAACATACATGGTTGATTAGGTCAACCCTGTATAGCCAACACATTCGAAAGCATTTAGGGTGAGATCTAGCTATAAATACAAGATCATTTCATCATTATTTCAATATGCAATAAAGATTTATTATTCATGTGCACTTATTTACAATCTAATCTTCCACCATTCTACTTGAGGAGTCTTGGCTTAGGGTTTCTACTTGGAGAATATAGTCTTGGATTCTTTGGCATTTCTTAGTGATCCTTAAAAACCATAAAAACCTCTTTCAAAGCCTCTTTTTCCAAGGGAGAGATTGAGTCTTGATGGGTTCACATTCAGGTAAGTATATTCTAACTTTGTTCTCCTCTCTTTAGTAGATAGAAGTAGCATAAGTATTGGATCAAATAATATTACTTTTCATATTCCATGTATTAGGGTCTTACTCATACTTAGCTTAATTGAGATTCTCTTATACATGTTTTGATTTCTTTACTAACCCCTCATATTGTGCCATAATCTTTGGTGTACACTAGATTGAATTTACTTTCTTGTTTTTTTAATATAAAGTGATCATTAAACCTAGGACTCTTTTGGGGTTATTACATGATTATGTTAGACTGTAGGCCTTAGAACCATTCCTAACATGGTGAATTTAAATAAGTGATCCCCTAATTAGGTCTAGAGGATCCACATATTGGTAATTCTCCCACTTAAAAAATGTATTCACAATTAGAAGTGTATGTATGTTATATCTTCTTCGAGGCAAGATTGATTTATATACATGATGCATTTTTGATTGCATACATGGTGGGTTTTGTACTTGCAAATTATGATGAAAGTTTTGGTGGGGTTTAAGGCTCGCTATTATAGGTTATATCTCTAATGGGGATTTGGAGTTTCTTTTTCAATGCATATTCCCATGGGGTTTCAAATTTATTTTTGTAATGGGATTATCCATGGGGTTGGAGTTGCCTTTTAAAATGAGATTCTTCATAAGGTCTATGTAGGGAAATTTGAGGGAATATTCTATATTTTAATCAATTTTCCAAAAAATTAAATTTATAATAAGATAGGTAAATGTTTGGAAAGATATTTGACAAGAACTCAAGAATGTAAAAAAACTTTTAGGAAAATGTAAACAAGCAAAATGAAAACTATATGGATGTTGGTAATATGATTATAATTGATGTCAAAAGGGATATTATTGGCATTATGGATGTCATTGATGTTCAGGGCTAAGTATGGTGACTTGAGGATGTGCAAGGGATCCCATCAAAGGTTAAGGATGATTGGATTCTTGTGTGTATGAGTGGAAATAATTCACTTCTTCATATTGTTCATCTAGATAGTTTGGGTCTATGATAACAAAATCTGAATAGGTAGTTTGCTGATGTCACCATTACCATGTGTGGATGAGTTTGGGGGAGTTGGTCATATGGTTGTGATCACATTAGTCCCTAGTTGTTATGTACTATATTTGAATCCATGCAATGAAGTTAATTTGAAGATATGAGGATACAAATTTGGCTACTCAGACAAAATTCACTAAGTTTCTATACTTAGCCAAATTTGTAAAAGGATTCAAGTAGAGCCAAGTAAGCATGTTGAGGAGGTAAAAATTCACACACATGGAGGTGTCAGGATAAAATGATCATATGGGTTTGTTTATTTTTGTGCCTAGTTTCTATGCACTAAATATTTAGTCATGTGATTTAGCATGACAAAATATGAGCATATGTAAATTTGGGCTCCCAATCATTTTAACAGTTTTTCCCATACTTAGCCAAATTTGTAGGTTACAAGAATAGTTGAGAAGGCATTTTTATAATGTTATATCTTGAGGATATGAAGATTTCTAGATCATATGAATATATGTATGGAATACCCTATGTGAGAAAATTTTATTTTATATATTATAGGTCATGTGATGAAGTGCATCAAAAGTTATGCAGGAAGAAAGTTGTCCTTCTAATCAGTTCTAAGCATAGTTAGCTCTATGGTAGAAGAATCTGACTGAGTATATTAATGTTATTATATATAACATGTGAAAAATAATTATAAAAAGATGATCATATGGGTTTTTTCATTATCATGCCTAGTTTATATGGTCCAAATTTTAGAATAGGAAGATGAGTGAAGCAAAAGATATGCAGGTGTAAAGTTAGCCTTCCAAGCATATTGAGATGGTCTCCATAATTAGTCAAATGTACACAAGGTAAATTTTAAGATTTTTATAAGATATAATGGTGAGAAATTAATAATATGTTGAAGATTTCTTGATGCACAATGAATTTAATATGTCAAAGGCACCTATGAGTGAATGTGCTAGTGACAAGTGTCATAATCATTGAGCTTGAATAGTAAATCTATGGTATGGTTCAAAGTCAAATAGTCAATGATCAATAAGAGGATTACAAGTGTCTCAATAATAATAACCAAGAATAATGTGTAGAGGAAATATGCTAATTCTAAGTGTCACACTCATGGGAGCTCATTAGAGATAAAGTTTGAGCTTGTTAGAAGATCAAATGATGAGAAATTTATCATGAAATGAATGTCTAAAAAAGTGAGTGGAATCAATGGTATAAATTTCTTAATGTTTAATGAGATAGAGGCAAGTTAAAGACCTATCTAGTTTAACAATATTTATGGATTGAAAGTGTTAGAAGATGTTAGGATGTAGCAAGATGAAGACAACTGGTTTATGTTTAACCATACATAAAGATAACATTCATGCAACTATGAAGATATAATATAATGTGAGATCTCAGATCAAAAGATCTAATGGATATAGTTTAAAGTTAAGACACTAAATCTCATAAGCATACAAGGATCTAATGGAGTGCGTGAGACTGTTAGAGATTGATCTAACAGATGCATTTTAAAGTTGAGAATATTAAATGAGGATCATCAAATATTCGCATACAACTTAAGATCTATGGTCAATATTTAAAGATATGTTCATCCCAATAATCAAGTAGTGGAACATGTAGTTAAAGCATAAATTATAATATAGACAATGAGTTTGATTATCGTGATCAATCAATTTTACATAATAATGCATGTGCATCAAAACTAGAACCCAATATATGCTAAAAATAGTAATGAGACAAAGAATCATGTTGGTGAAGCATGTGTTCTAGACATGGGAAACTTTTAGTTAAAGAAAGGAACTATATTACAATATAACTAAGCATGATGTGTTAGCAAACAAGTTGGAAAATAGAGAAGATAGGGAACCCTAGATCAAATGCTTATATATATATATATATATATATATATATATATATATATATATATATATATATATGAGACATAGAATACAAAATATATGGCTGGTGTAGTTAAATTATGTCAAACAAAGAAATATAAGAGACACAAAACTAGAAGAGAAGATAGGAGAAGAGGTTGTAGAGAGAGATAATGTGTACAGTATGAATAGTTAAAAACTAGACCTATATCATAGAATTAAGATTGAATTCTTTTATGAATTTATATTGTAATTTAGATTTGTATCTCCATATAGTTCTAATTGGTAGGGACCATCAGATGAACTAAGTTAGTGTTCATTTAGGGAGTTGGTGCTTCCTTAGAGTTTGTGCTCTTAAATTAGGGAGTTAGTACTTCCTTAGAGTTGATGCTCTTAAATAAAGGAGTTGGTGTTTCCTTAGAGTTTGTGAACTCAAACTATGGTATTGGTGTCTCCTTTGTCAGGAGCCTAGAACAATAAACATGCTCTGATACCACATGTCAGGATCTTGTTCCACCAATAGAGCACATATATGATTACTTGTATTAGCAACTAAACACGGAATTTAACTAGAATCAATAAGTAATTGGAAATATGAAACAACACAAGAATTGAGAGACAATACACAATTGTATTAATAATCACTCAAAAGAATATACAATAAGGAAGATGCCACTTCTTCCTCCACCTCAAAGGTTTTCCACACCTCAAGACCTTCTTCCCTCTCTCTCTCAGTCCCAATAATCAACTCCAATACAGAATTGATGTTCACCTCTCCAACTAGTCAGTAACACGCTGCCAGTATGTCAAGTACACAACCATACTCCAAGTAGATCTCCTGCTCTCTGCTACTACCTGCAAATCACTAGACCTTACTCACCATTATAGATCTCTAAAAGAAGCCATGCTCATCTACTGACTAAGATCATACAAATATGAAGAACCCTGTTGATTCTCCAAACTAGTACCCACCTTGGTACTGTGGCACTAGGAGGAACACACCATTGCTCTCTTCTCTTAGAAGGATCTTGTATCTCTCTTACTCCCTAGTTACAAGTTTACAATACATTCCAATGGGTCTATAAATAGATCCCAAACTTGAACAATAACTTAGACTCTTAGTTTACTATAATTATCTATGCAGCTCAAGGCTCGAAATAGCCTTTACATGCAAACACTCCATTCACTAAACTAACTTCTCGTGCAACGAATAGTTCTAGAACACACAGGCAACTGACACTGGTCCCTACTTACCTGGTGCTGCCAACATCAGCCAACTCCCTGCCATCACTGGTGGCCTTCTGCTCTAGTCACGACTGATGTCGATCATGCTGCTGATGCCGGTTCTTCTAAATCTTCAGCAACCTGCTTTTCTTCATCTGCATCAAGTTAAAGCTTTTAGCTCCACATCCTAACAATCTCCCACTTGGAGATAAATAGCTACAACTGTACCTATACCTGTACATCATCTAGTTTGTTCCCTTGGCTCTATATCCCTCTTCAAGATCACTCTTGAAGACCAACCACCACAAAACTTGTAGTGCAAAACTTGTCATCCAAATCTCTTGCCATATCTGCATCTATGAAAACATGTAGAAAAGAACTTGACCCTGCATAGCATGTGTACCTATTACTGGTCCCTCTAAGAATCCACTGAACTACCCTCCATTACTTCTTTCCCCAAATTGGCTCCAAAATTTTTGACAACTCCCACTGCTTGGGAAAACTCAGGTCTACACTAGACCTCATGTGATTTCGAACACTTGTTCTAAGCTCTGCTTGAACTGTCCAGCCCTTGGTGTGCTTTCTGATTCTGCATCCTGCATCATGAACCCCATCAACATCATCTTCATACCAGCTCCCATTGGAGATAAAATCTCCATGTCTCTTATGCCAAAGAATTTTGCTACTCCAAATTCTTCCTGACATACCTCTGAACTAACCTTACCCTTAGCTCAACAAATCCCTGTATGTACAAAACCTGCTAGCAAATTACCCACATGCAATAACTAGATAACGTCGTGACTCATTATCCACGTGGTAAGACAAAACACAATAGTTACACTGACATTGACTAAAGCCATGCTTAGTCATCCACCTGTCAAACTTGTACCACTATCCCGCAGCTATCTCAAGACCATATGCCTTGGCCTTCCGTCTCACGTATCCATCCACTCTCTTCTTTAACTTGGGAATCCATTCTGTCTCTCAGTGCTTACTTCCAGCTGACAACTCTACCAATGAACTCCTGTTTGGTTCTTCTCCAAGGACTCACTCCTCATCCATGCCAAGCTCCCACTATATCTAGATTCTACTTGCATTGCCTCTTCCATCTTCCTGGTTCTTGACCATCAATAAGCAATATAAAGAAGGTGAACAACGAATATGAGGTTCACTTACCCTTTCTAACCTCGATATGAGTGTTTGAGACCTGTTGACAGCTTACTGTCTGACCAATATCTATTTCAGTGATCGATCTCGACCATCTCCCAGTTTGCAACTGACTGATGTCAGTTCCCTGCACTGACCCTGACTGCCGACATCATTTCCCTAGCTAACGCCAGTATCCTTTATGCTGACGTCAATTCCTTCATGATCGATGTCAGTCTTCCTTCTGCCGATGTCAGTTACTGTATGACCGATGCCGGTACCTATGTTTGACTGAGTGATAACTTTTTACCTGCAAGCTCTCCATGGATCAAAACCCTGTTCAAATCAACCCTGCTCTACTCAGAATAACTCAGTTCCCTCACCTGATCTCTATCCATCATCTCCTCCATGAACACCAAGGCTTTCTAGTTCTTTAGCTTGTCAAAAACATCGATCTTCTACTTAAGAACTTGCATTCCCCTCCTACATATGTGACCAAGCCTACAAAGCCACATCTCTATAACAAAAGGTGAATCAGTAATATAAGTAGATAGATAAAGGATACCTACTTTCTTACCACCATCTAATTCAAGTGTATCTACTATGAGAGTTACAGTGCATCTCTCATCACTCAAATTTCCTAAATAAATTAGAATTATCTCTAAGACCGGAACCTACATGACCTCCTTCAACACCTGTGTGTCATCCGTCTGTAATTTTAGCTTCACTTCCCCTTCGTCATTCATCTGACAAGGCTCTCCAACCCCTAAATAAATCTCTCCAAAGACATACCCATGAAAATATGCTCTATTTTGGGCTGCATGGAAAGAGGCAAAAAAAATTGTAAACAAAGATTCTACTTTATCTAGAGCAACTTGTGCAACGACCCCTGCAACATTTGCTTCTACACGTTGATCTTCTACCGACCAACAATCTCCTTTTACCTATTCTTTCTTTCCATCAATCAGACCATTCATGCTATTCAATTTCTCCATTTGTAGCTTACTTTATTCTACCATTGCTATACTCCCACTCAATCTGAAACCCTTGCAAGTGACCTGTAATGAAAAACACTTCCAGATCTAAAACCACCTATTAGTCAACCCAACCAAAAGCTTTGATACCACTTGTTGGTATCAGCTCTTGAACCTACAACCAAGGCTCTGATACCACTTGTCAGGAACCTAGAACAATAAACATGCTCTAATACCACATGTCAGGATCTTGCTCCACCAATAGAGCACATATATGATTACTTCTTGTATTAGCAACTAAACATGGAATTTAACCAGAATCAATAAGTAACTAGAAATATGAAACAACACAGGAATTGAGAGACAATACACAATTGTATTAATAATCACTCAGAAGAATATGCAATAAGGAAGATGCCACTTCTTCCTCCACCTCAAAGGTTCACCACACCTCAAGACCTTCTTCCCTCTCTCTCTCGGTCCCAACAATCAACTCCAATATAGAATTGATGTTCACCTCTCCAACTAGTCAGTAACACGCTGCCAGTACGTCAAGTACACAACCATACTCCAAGTAGATCTCTTGCTCTCTACTGCTACCTGCAAATCACTAGACCTTACTCACCATTGTAGATCTCTAAAAGAAGCCATGCTCATCTGCTGACTAAGATCATACAAATATGAAGAACCCTGCTGATTCTCCAAACCAGTACCCACCTTGGTACTATGGCACTAGGAGGAACACACCATTGCTCTCTTCTCTCAGAAGGAGCTTGTAGCTCTCTTACTCCCTTGTTACAAGTTTACAATACATGCCAATGGGTCTATAAATAGATCCCAAACTTGAACAATAACTTAGACTCTTAGTTTACTATAATTATCCATGTAGCTCAAGGCTCGAAATAGCCTTTACATGAAAACACTCCGTTCACTAAACTAACTGTTCATGCAATGAACAGTTTTGGAATACACAGGCGATCGACGCTGGTCCCTACTTGCCTGGTGCTACCAACGTCGGCTGACTCCCTGCCATCACCGGTGGCCTTCTGCTCTGGTCATGACCGACGTCAGTCATGCTATCGATGTCGGTTCTTTTGAATCTTCAGCAACCTACTTTTCTTCATCTGCATCAAGTTGAAGCTTTTAGCTCCACATCCTAACATCCTTAGGGTTAGTGGCCTTGAATGTGTAACTAGTGAGGTTTTGACTATGAGGCTAGATTATAAATATAGATTCTATAAGCTATTACCACCATGGTTTTCCCTATATTGGGTTTTCTACATATACGTATGGTGTTATGTGTTTTTGTGTGTGTGATATTTGCATATATGTTTTAATATTCATATCCTTTCTAGTTTGTTTTTAAAAAGGATGAAAAAGGACTAATTTAGTCAATCTATTGATTCACCCCACCTCTCAATAGATAGTTGTGTTCCAATAATTGGTACCAGAGCCCTAGTTCTTTAGGAAAAGATTAATCACCTAAAGTAGATCTTGGTTGGTGAACACAAATGCTAGTCAATAAGGATCTTCCTCAAATGAAGCACCTCTCTTTGATGGATCAAATTACACATTTTGGAGCATTATAATGGAAGAATATTTATCTTCATTAGGGTTGGATGTATGGATGTCTATTGTAAATGGATATATAGCTCTTGCTATAACTCCTACTAATCAGGCTACCAAGAAAGCATATGAAAGCAATGCTAAGTCAAAGAATGTTATTCTTTATGTATTGTCTAAATTAAAGTTTGTCAAAGTGATGCATTTTCAAAATGCACAAGATATCTAGAAAGAATTGTAGATAATCTATGAAGGTAATGATAAGGTAAAGCAAGCCAAGCTATAAAATTATAGAGGTATGTTTGAAAGTCTTAAAATGAATACATAAGATAAAATTATAGACTATCTCCTCATAGTAGATGAAATAGTCAATGCAATTAGAGGCCTTGGAGAAGAGATGAAAGAATCAATAATTATCAAGAAGGTTCTAAGATCTTTGCCATGAAGGTATCACTCTAAAATCTCTACAATAGAGGAAACAAGAGATCTGCATAAACTCATTATTGATGATTTACATGGAACCTTCACTACCTATGAGATGAGAATGGGAGAAGTATATGCTTCCAAGAGAAAATATGCATTAAAAGCATCCAAGAAAGTAAAAGTAGAAGCATCTACATCTAGATATAAGGAAATTGATGAAGAAGAAGCCATATTTGTTAGAAGATTAAAAAGAGGGTCTAGAAAGTATAAAGGTAAGTTACCCTTTAAATGCTTTAACTATGATAAGGTAGGATATTTTGCTGATTAGTGACCCCAAAATTTCACACTTAGAAATTTTGTGTTACTTCTATTGAATTTTTTGCCTTTTATCTTATGTGAGTTAGTTATCCTTATCAAAGCTTAGTCCTTTCAATAAGACTTAGATTTTGGTAGTTTTCATTGTGATTTCTTTCATTCTAAAATTTGATTCAAATTATTCCATAAGGTTAGAAAATGTTTGCTTGGGTCATCATAATACAACCCATTTATCCATCTTTCCAAGAGATTTAAAAAACTAAGTATGTGGAATCATTTCTAGGCCAACTCAGGTTCTCTAACTTGCTTGTATTATTCATAAGGGTGAAGTAAGGTGTCTCAAAAAAAATTGAGT
The DNA here is from genome assembly GCA_037957365.1 of Torreya grandis. Taxonomy (NCBI): domain Eukaryota; kingdom Viridiplantae; phylum Streptophyta; class Pinopsida; order Cupressales; family Taxaceae; genus Torreya; species Torreya grandis. Next base: position 261,352 of record JARHVA010002137.1, on the reverse strand, counting down.
TACACCATCTGGTTCAAATCAAAATTGTGTAATGACTTTACTTCTTGTTAAAGTTAAAGTAAAGTATTTTCATAAATTTTCAAGGCACTATTTATAACAACCTAGGGTTTCAAAGTTACTTCACTTTCTCAAATTCATAAGTAAAATAAATAATGGTTCTCAATTCTAAAGTATTCATAAGCTTAGACCAAATCAGGGTTTCAAAATTACTTGACTTTATAGACCAACTTAAGCAAAGCAATTCATGAAACCCAACAATAATTAAAATTATTATGTATCCATTATCTCATGTTTCACTTAGTTTTCATTAATTTATGGGTTAATATAAATATTTAAAATTCCACCTCATTTCCCACCTAGCTTTCAAGTTTTCTAGCCTAGTTATTACTCTTATGAATTTTAAACAACATTATTTCAACTTTTGGAGTGATTTTATAGATAATTATTCACAACCCATTTGTATTAAAGGTATTTAGATTGTTTTCCATTTGTTTTCATGTTTCAATTTTGGGTGTTTATCTTGTTTATCCTCTAGTAAGTTTGCATTCACTGCTTTGAAAGATTTTCTATCGTTTCTTGCTTTTCTTGTAATTATTTGTCATTTTTTGCATGCATAAATGTTGTTAAAACTTGTAAATTATTAAAAAATGATTGGTATGTTAAAAATTAAAAAAAATCCCAAAACATTGAGTTTTTCTATAAATTCCTATCATTTGACCTAAGACATCACTTATTCATATTTTGAACAATTGATTACTTACCCAGAGTTTTGATCACCCATTTCTTTTGATTCATTGGGTTTTCCAACCCAAGTAACATTCCCAAAGAAGCTTTGAGTTGTAAATGCTCACCACTAACTCAAATTTTTCAACCTTGAAGACATTTAAAATACCTAGACCTTTCCATAATTATGACATCTTATTACTTAGAATGAGTTTCCCAGAGTTTTTAAATCTTTCTATTGCTCGAAGTTCTTAATACCTAAAGATTGCTTAGAATTGTTACTCTAGAAAATAACTTAAGTTAATTATTTAACCTTTTCTAAACTATAAAGAACAATCATTATGTTTTCAAGAGCATATACCAAGTCTTCCTAGTGTCAATCACAACAAATGTCAAGAGTAGAAAAAGAAACAACTTTGATTGAATAATTTATTAAGCTTTAACTTGAAGAAGTTATAGGGTCAAGTAGGAAAGGTAATATAAAATCAAAGAGAGTTGAGAATCCAAAAGAAGCAAATATGAAGTATGAACACAAGGGATATCCCATTGAGTCCTACATTGCTTCTAAATTATCTAAAATTAGTGATACTAACATGGGACATGTATTCATAGATTATTTATTGGAAAGATCCAAAACCATATTATAAACACCACTTATGAAAGCAATGACAAATAGTGGAATCCCACAAGCTAAAAATCTCCCAAGCTCTACATAACTTCTTGATTTTGTCTTAAAATGTGCTAAGCATTATGAATCTCTTACTAGGATAGTTAAAGAAATATTGTGAAATGTGGTGATCATATTAGATGTTTAGTATTTTGACTATTATTTGAATATCCCAACAAGATAAAAATTTTTCAATGTATCAATGGAAACATCTAAAAATCAATCGGAGGATAAGATAATAGATTACATCAAGATAATGAATACAATTTATTTGAAGAAACTAAAGTAGCCCTCAAGGTTTCCAAAGCAAATAGTTAGGTTTGACTTGGTCCAAGAAGTAGATAACATCACCCAATTATTGTGTAGAATCAATGGAGAGAAGAATTCCAAGTGATTTTCCACCTAGATGTATACCTACGTAAGGACTATTGATGTCAATAAGAGTTCTTATATGATTGAATGGTCAAGAATGATAAGCGATAACATTGATTAGTAGCAAGAAAAAGAAGACCATCAAGGAGGATATTAGTAAAATTCAGGAAAAAATTTAGCAAAATGGATATACCTCAGAATCCCATAGAGAAGAAAGTGAACAATTGGTACATTATCAAGACATTATATCTAAGGAGGAAACCTTGTGGAGACAAAGATCTAGGGTGCAATGGTTGAAAGAAGGAGCTAAAAATACTAAGTTTTTCCATCTTTCCACTTTGAAACACAGAGCGAAAACACATATTCATCACTTGAAAAAAGGAGATTAGAAGATAACAAAGGAAAAGGAAATAAAGGAGGAAATGATCTCATTTTTCTCTTCCCTAATGAAGGCTGACAGAAACATCAACTTGAAAAGCCAGGCTGATATCCTACGAGTGATTCCTCCATTGATCTCGAAGGAGCAGAATAATATGTTATGTTCTATTCCTAAGGAGGAGGAAATCTTCAAAGCTGTTAGATCTTTAGGAGGAGAAAAAGCACTTGGACCAGATGGTTTCCCCATGTTTTTTTTCAAAAGCTCTGAAAAATTATAGGTAAGGATGTAAGCAATGTGGTGAAGGAGTTTTTTAGAGCTAAACAGATGTTGAAGGAAGTTAATGCCAATTTTTTGTGCCTTATTCCAAAGAAGGCTGGAGCTGAATGCCCTGATCAGTTCAGACCGATTAGCTTGTACAACTCCTTCTATAAGATAATTTCCAAAGTTCTTACGGCCAGACTAATTCAAGTGATCCCTTTGTTAATAGCTGATCAGCAAAATGGATTCATTCTAGGCAGACAAATCCTCAACTCTATTATAACGGTGCATGAGAATATTCACTCACTGTTCAGCTCAAACACAGAGGGGTTCCTAATGAAAGTGGATATAGCTAAAGCATACGACAGGGTGGATTGGCTATTCCTTTCAAATAGCCTTATTACCTTTGGCTTTGAACAAAGAGTGGTTGATATTATCAAACAACTAATATCTACAACTTCTATAGCTGTGTTGGTAAATGGGAGTTCGTCTCATTTTTTCAAACTGTCTAGGGGATTAAGATAAGGGGATCCTATCTCCCCTATTCTATTTATTATCATGGCTGATAGTATGGGGTGATACCTAGGGGACTTAGTTCGTAGAGGATTATTTAAAGGCCTGAAACCCTCTTCGCATCCTTTAATATGCTCCCATGGTCAATTTGTGGATGATACTATTTTCATGGGGCAGTCTGAAGTCACAGAAGCTAGAATTCTAAAGGAAGCTATAAATTTGTATTCCTCTGCCTCTAGACAGCTGATTAACTAGAACAAAAGGACAATATTCTTTACTAATACCATAGATTACAGATAGAACAAAATAGCAAGAATCTTATAATGCTCCATAGGTTCTTTTCCCTCCTCTTACCTTGGTCTCCCTTTAGGGTCGAAAGCTCCTGAAGATTTTTGGGAAGGACTTATTAACAAATTTAGTAAGAAATTGGTGGGATGGAAAGGCAGTCTTCTAAGCCAAGGTGGAAAGCTCACACTCCTCAAAGCAAGTCTTCAAATCATACCTACGTACGCTTTGAGTCTTTTCAAAATCCCCACTAAATTTGTTGAAGCTATAGAAAAAATCCAGAGAAACTTTCTTTGGTCAGGTACTGAGGAGAAAAGGAGAATGCCTCTTATAGCATGGGATAACATTTGTAAACTTGTCAGGGATGGTGGACTTGGTATAAGGAAAATTAGAAGTATGAACATAGCCCTCTTAGCTAAACAGGGTTGGAGGTTTATCAAGAAAATAAAGAATGGAGTAAAATATGGAAGCACAAGTACTTATTCAAGGCAAAGTCACTCCATGAATTCTTTACTACACTAGACATTTCTCATCCTTCTGCCATATGGGGGGTAGTCCAGGGAATAAAACATGTTTTAAAAGAAGGAAGCTCATGGAAAGTTGGCAATGGTAAAAAGGTGAAGTTCTGGGAAGATATTTGGTTAAGAGGAAAACCATTACATGAAGAAATCCAAGATAAAGATGTTATAGATAGATGCAAGCAAAGAGTGGGAATAATGGTTAACCAATACTGGCAGAACAACTCTTGGGTAAACCTCACTGACTATGATCAAGATCTCAAGGATATTCAATTATCCCTAAATGCTATATCTCTATATTCTAACCATGAAGATAAAATTGTTTGGCACAATGAGCCAAGTGGACAGTTTAAAGTTTTTTCCATTTTCACCTCTAAGGGAAATGGTAGCAAACCGTTATGGACGAGAGCCTAGATTAAGGGGCTCATCCCTAAAATCAAATTCTTTTTCTGAACCCTTCTCCAAAACAAAATATTGACTTTGGATAATTTATAGAAACACGGAATTAATATTGTAAACAGGTGTATTCTTTGTAAAAAAGACCTTGAAGATAGAGATCATGTGTTTGTGAATTGTTCCTTCACTCAACTAGTTTGGAAGGAGATTCTCAATTTGTGGGGTATTACATGGATTCACCACAAAAATGTGGAATTATCTCTCAAAAGCTGGTACTGCCCCTCAAAGAATCCCAAAGTTCTTTTTTTATGGAAACTTACTCTTCCCCATATTTGGTGGGGAATATGGAAGGAAAGAAATAATCAAATCTTTAGAAATAAAGAACTTCTCGGATGGATGGTAAGACAGAATATCATTAGAGCTTTAAAGGAGAATTTTTTATCACAAAAGAATCCAAGCTCAACTTTCCAAGTGGATAATCCCTTAAGGATGGATAATCCTATTGGTAAACCTGATAATCCCAGATCAAGAGTTACTTGGAATGTTCCCCCTCAAGGATGGATTAAAGGAAACTTTGATGGTGCTACCAAAGGGAACCTGAGGAATGCAGGTTATGGTGGAGTTTTGAGAAACCATATGGGAAAGGTAATTGATGTTGTTGCAATCCTCATTGGTAAATCGAATTGCCACATTGCCGAAGCTACAGCTGCCCTTCAGACTCTCAAAATAGCTGTGGACTCGGGATATCCCAAATTATGGCTTGAAGGGGACTCATTGAATATTATAAATATTCTTAACAATATAAATACTGTGTCTTGGACCATAGAGGATAAGGTAATGGAGATGAAAACATTAATAAAAAAATTTGAAGAAGTGATTATAACCCACACCTTTTGTGAAGCCAATGGTGTTGCAGATTGGCTAGCTAATTGTGCAATCCGGGCAGGTTAAATAGTGAGGTGGCATGAAACATTAGAAAAGAACGTGGATTTGAGGGCACTCATTCTTCATGATGTAACCCATGTAAAGTAAGGAAAGATTGGAGTGTAATAGAAATATAATGAGTAGGAGGAGTGGCAGCATGGGGAAAGGACAATAATCATTAAAGAGGAAGGCCCTCAAGAGTGAGAAGCGGATCCTGAATAAGCACAAACAAAGCCAACTTTCCAATCAATTTGGCAACAGGTGGGATCATTGTAAAGACCATATCAACTGGGTTTCAAAGAAAATGAGAATGGCATGCAAAAGGAAGGGAGAACCTCAGAAATAGGAACCCAAGAGCTGTGATGAATGGAAAGAGAAACAAGAAGTCTGGAGAATTTTGCAAAAAGGAAAAGTTGCGAGCTATATGGAAAGACTCCATGGGTCAAAACCACATATCACTATGGATTTTTTCAAAAATTGGATTGATGAAAGGGTCACCCTGCATGGTATCACCGTGAACTTAACAGAGGATTTTATAGCTGAGGTTACAGGGCTACCTACGGATGGACTTAAATTCTCCAAGCAGACAAGCATTTCGAATGAGGCCTTTTGTAAGTTCCCCAAAATGGATGAGGAAGAACAAAAGCTGGTAAAGAATGGGGATTTCTATGAATTGGATCAGATTAAAGGGATATGGAGGGATGTCTTAAGCTGCATAAGGGAGTACTTCATCCTAGATGGAAGAAGTAAGCGAGTGCACAAATTCCACTTTGTCTTCCTTAACCATTTCAAGCACAAGGTAAGTTTGTCTTTTCCCTTTTATCTTCACTTCTCCTTGGTCCAAAGTTTATATGCTCATAGGAAAAAGGAAACGTGCCCTATCCTACATGAAGGCCTTATTCTGCTAATCGAAGGCTATTTCAAGAATAATGCAATGGTAAAGCACCCTAAACAGGGGAAAAACAAGGAGTCACGAAACAGAAAGAGTGAAAGTGTAAATGGGAAAGGCAAAATCAAGCTCCCTAGTGCTAAAAAGTAGAATGTAGAAGAAGATACGGAATGGGAGAGAATTGACAAACCCAGGGAGGAAAACTTAGAGGAAGAAGAAGGAACTCACAGCTGGGATACAAACTCTAATGAGGATGAAGAATGTCTTGAGAAGAATGAAAAAGATGATGTCAACATAGAGGAGGATTCTGCAAATAGAACTGAAGATACGGAGGAAAATCAAAAAGTGTCGAAGGATGAATTTGTCCAGGATGGCCCTGTTGAGGACCTAGCTTCAAAGAATGAAAAGGAAACTACAGGTCAGGATGATAATCAAGATATGGATATGGAAATTCAAACTGGAATTAAAGAGCGGGAACAAGAGGGTCGAGAGGATATCTTTGAAGAAGCCAGGAACAGTCCCAATAAAAATTTTGAGGAATGGAGAGGGAAGAAACAGAATGATGAAACACACACACCAATGACTTGGGTTAATTGCAAAGCAGAGGCATCTTCCCAATTTGATTCTTGGATGTGTAGGGAGATTATGGATCTCAAAAGGAAAGTGGAAACTATGGAAGATACCCTGAAAGCTATATGGAACAAAATTAACAATATGGAAAATTAGATAAGAGAGATCCCAGTCAAGCTCAAAGCCTATGAGATTAACCTCCGGGAACTTATTAAGGACAACAGAATGAAAATGGAGGAAGTTACGTCCAATATTTGTGCTGCTGCTGTCAATATTGGAAAAAGAGCCAATGAGGAGACCAAAGCCTTGGAGGGACCTAACAAAAGGATGAGACAAAGTTCAAGAAAGAAGGTGACACAAAAAGGAGCCATGATGGCGGCAACCACTACCTAGGATACTGTTATGAAAGGAAAAGAAACTATGTAAATGATATTAGAATTGGATGAATAATCGGGTTCCTCTTGTTGGTTATGAAACTGGTCCTATTCTTTATTTTCTTTTTGTAATCCTTTGCCTTTGGTGTAACCAGATCTCTGTTAAATCTGGGTTTTGACTGGTAGTCTTTTTGGTGGTTTCAGGTCCATTAAAAACCTGTTTTTGCTACTTCCTTGTTGTAGTTTTTTAGGCTTTGCCTGTGGTTTTGGATGATCTTTCTTTCTTTCCTTGTACTAGGGTTTTGGGGCCCCTTCAAAACTTGCTTTTTCCATAATCTAAAACATTAATTAGTAGCTAAGTAATGTATTTCAAACTCTTGACTTCAAAATGACTTTACATTTAATATATGTTGTAGCATATAATGGATCATTTTATAGGATGACTATAAAAGGGATGTTGGCAATAGAGCCCATCTATGAATATTACCCTTAATTAACTCTTTCTGATTACTTTAAGCATTATAAGAGGGTAAATGATGCTTTCTTTTATAAAGTCATTTTAAAATTGAATGTTGATTTAAAACCAAAGAGAGTATCTAATGTAACTTGGGAGGTAGTTTCCCATTTTAGATGTATTTTCATTCAATTCTTGTATTTAACATATATCAGAGTTGGAACCTGATCCATAAAAATAATGATTAGGGGGAAATAATATATGCTAAATACATGCATAACATTGATGATTCCAACTTTCTTCAATAGATGGGATTAACCCAGGGATCTATGATATGAAATAAAATGCTAAAAAGTAGAAGCCTTCTTAAACAGTGAATTAGATGGAAACATGGAAATGGATAGCATATTAAATTCTAGGATGAAATCTAGTTAAAAGACAAGGCTCTCATCACCCAAGGAAACTATGGAGAGATTGCTGATTTGGCTACTCAATTTTTTGGAGATAGAGTTAGTGATTATAAGGAAAATAACAATGGGATGCAGAGCTAGAAAAATCTATTGGATTGTTGTGATCACCAGCTTGAGATTTTCCCTAGAGTGTGGGAGATCCAATAGTGCATTTGGGAGATTAGAATCACTCTCTTCCCCCGTGAAGATGAATAGTACTAGTGGCCAAATAAGAATGGATCATTCTCTGTCAAATCTGCGTACCATTTGCTCATTCCTAAAGCTCAGAATAAAGATGTATGGAAAAAGGTTTGGAATTATAAACTTATTCCAAAAATTAACATGTTTTGGTGGGCTACTACTCATAACAAAATTCTAACATAGGATAACCTTCAAAAGAGAGGGTTTACCCTAGTTAAATTTTTTTGTATGTGGTTCAAAAGAGGAATCAATTTCACACCTCTTCATCCACTATGATTTTGCCCAGGAATTATGGGGCATAATACTTAATAACTTTGGTATTGAATTGGTCTATAATTCTAACCTTAAAGAAGTAATCCTTAGCTAGAATCCAACCTTCACACATCCTTGGCTTATGGAATTATGGAAGCAAACTCTACCATTTTTGAGCTAGATTTTATGGAAAGAGTGCAACGATAGAATTTTTAGGGACACTGCTAGAAATGCATCTTAGGTGTTTCACCCCTTTGTTAAGACCATTATGGAAAGTGTCACAACTCATATTAATGCTATAGAGAAACCCCTATCTCAAATTGAAAACCAAATTTCAGCCAAATGGAAGGTTTTAAACTAGATCCCTGGGTATAATAACTCCAAAATTCTACAAAGACTAAATACTAAATGGATCCCCCCATAGCCTAACTAGATGAAACTCAACTTTGATGGGGCATCCAAGTTAGATGGTAAAGCTAGTGTAGGAGGAATTATAAGGAATGATAAAGGATGGATGACTGCTATCTATGCTGGTGGAATAGGATGTTAGAGAAATAACTATGTTGAAGCAATGGCTCTACTATGGGGGTTAAAGTTGGCTATATCCCTAGGAATAAGGAACTTGAGTATACAAGGAGACTCTAAAATGGTCATAGATGTAATTAATAAAGTATCAAATGTGGGAATTAAGCTAAAATACATCATTACAGATATTCAATTTCTTTTGTAGAAGTTTTTTGGAGTAGAGATTTCCCATATTTATAGAGAGGGAAATAGGGTTGTTGATGCTTGTGCCAATCTTGCTCAATAATTTTCAAGTTGGAGGGTGTGGTGACAAGGTGTTTATATTCCCTTAAACATTAGGGATATTATTTAAAAGGAGATGACTTGTCAAGGATGAGGCACATTTATGACAAGGATAACTCTCAGAGGTAGTCCATTTGGAGAGGGCCATCATGGATTTTAGAACTTGATAAATTTTGTATTTGTTTGACAATCATTCATGATTCATTGTATCATGAGTTTGAGGCATGTGGGTCTCATTATGAAAATCAATGGGAAATAATTTCCAAGCATGGGAGTAGACAATGTCATCGTTATAGGGTATTTCAAATAATGAGCCATCACATCTTCATTATGCATAAATGGAAACAAGGGTTAGGAACCATTTCAAAGCTGAAGGCTGAATTTAGGAACTCCATGGTTTGGGTTTGAAAATACAAAATGGGAGGAGACCATATTTGAATAGAACCAGTCTCTTACTATGAATTCAAAGATAATCCACTGGTTTGGCATTATTGTAAAGAAGGGGGAATCAACCCATATCTGGAAAGGCTTAATGGGTTCAATGAAAACTTGTTGGAGAAATTTGTGAGATCTTAGTTAAATAGGTTGGTCATGGTGGGCAAAATTAGTTTTGAAATATCCAAAAAGGTGATTGCTATGGCCATATGAATGGTCATGTAGGGAATAAAACTTCAAAGGAAAATAAAAATTATGGATCTTGCAAGCTGCAAACTATTTTTAGGAGAGGGAGAAGAACTCATCCCGTATCAAGGAGGATTCAAGTGTACTAAACTTCTAGAGCCATGGGATGGAGTGTGCTTCATTCTCATGAAGTAATTCATGCTTGAAGGTTGATTTACCAAGTTTTAAAATTACCACCTCCCTCTGTTAAATCACTTCAAGTGTAATGTTATTATTAGTTTCCCTTTTTACCTACTCTCCTCTTTAGAACACTCTATCCTTACGGTGAGAGCTAAAATGGCTATTGTTGATGACTAGAGATTGCACTTGGTAGCAAGAAAATGGGTTCCTTGCCATCTCCCTACAACATGGAAAATCCTCTCTCACCTGTGGGATGGCGAAGTAGGAGAGGAGAGTCTCTAGGTATGGGCTAGTTCCCTCTTATGTATCTTGTTTGTTTTAGGCAGTGCAAAATATAGATATATAGATATACTAGGGGGATGAAAAGGGGGAAGAAAATGCATGAAAACAAATAGCCTACTCTAAAGAGGTGATACACCAAAAAATGAAATGACCTTACCACCTCCACACTCAAGATCAAACAAAAACATACATACACTCAGATTTGGCAGAAAAGACCAGGCCGTTGGGATGACAGGGAGGTTCTTATGGAAAGCACAGGAATAGGGACTCATCAAGATGCTGTGGAATACATACTATAGGTGACCTATCCTATTCTATACCTCCAAAATAGAACTCTACTCCTAGTAGCAACAGACAATGGCACTTTATAGATCACAAATTTGTTGGTGTTGAACCTGTGAGAGCATCAAGAGACAATGACTGGACACAGACCAACATTCAAGGCATACTCTACACAATCTATCCAAATAGAGGTAAAAACTGTCTTTTATTGATTTAGGTGGAAAATTTGTAGAGCTGTGCTCTTTACAAAATTGGAGAAGATCTTTTACAAATGACCAAGTCTGCATATTTATATGGAAAGAGCCAAGAGGAGTCTCATTGGCCTTTGCTTGCAAGTTGTAGCTTGCGTCTTCATTGGGAAGAGAGAAAACATTGTAGATGACATCATAAGTCTACTGGGACCATGCTTGCTACCTCATTTTGCATGTTGGTTTGCTCCTCTACCCACTAGGTGGGCCTTTGTCTATGTCTTATAGGGCTTTTTTCTGCCTGATGTTGTGAGTCGTAAATTTTCCACCCAATGTCATGGATTGCATGCATCAATTTTGCCAACATCGGCTGATTTACTGCCAAGCACGGTAATTTTGCCGACATCGGCCGAGTAGGCTGTCGAGCATGGCAATTTTGCCAACATCAACCAAGTTGGCTGCCTTTATTTTCTCCATTTATGTTATGAGCAGAAATTTTGCCACTGACTGCATCTGTTTGTGGTCTCTTTTTACCTGCCAGTGTTGTGGGTAGCAATTTTGCCACCGACTGCATTGTTCTTGTAAATGTCTGCCCTCCTTTTGCCTTAGTGTTAAGCACCCTAGCTTTTCCTCTCCCCTTTTGTGAACATTTGAAGACTCTGCCTTATGCTACCGTGAATGCCAATGAATGAGGCTGATGAGCCAATTCTTTGAAACAGAGCTGTTAAACCTTGAAGGTGGACCTTGCAACCCAAAATTAACTGGGCATGCAAGGCAAGTGCAGAAGGTGACTAAGATTTTGCCTGAGGGGAAAAATTGGGTCAACAACTAAGAATCCAGATATGAACCATATTCCCCTACACTAGGGCCTAATTTTCTTCTTATACAACTTTCACCTAGCCTAAGATCCATCCAAGACTATCAAAATTGATAGTGGAGACATTCCTTACAATTTGGTGTCTAGTGATGATATTGATGAGTCCTATGTTTCCCCTGCTCCTACCAAAACAAAAGATGTTTCTTTCTCCACCCTAGAAGAGACCCCTGTTGACACCCCCAACTCCTTTGTGAGCAAGACGGGTAAGAAGAGAAAGGTTGATGAGGAGGAAGAGAATATTAGAGAGACCATGGAGGGGACCCACAAAAATCTGGGTAGGGCCATGGGGGGCCAAGGTGGTAAATCTTATAAGTCTTCCAAAATTAATAAGGAAGGATTCTCCTCTAGAGTTCAAAGGTTAGGGTAGATTGTTGGTAAACCCACCCTAAAGGCTAGACTTATTGATTACTCATAAAGTGATTCAGAGGAAGCAACCCAGGAGGAAGAGTCTAAGGAGCTGGAAATTCAAGAAATTTTTGAGGACACTAGAGGGAAGCAGGAGACTAGGGATTTTGAGGCTACTGAGGAACATGGTGCTGACACTATGGAAACTAATAACAATAAGGGGAAAATGTATGTCAAGGAAGATGGTGAGGAAATAGAGAATGAGAGTAATTGGAAATCTAAAATTGGGGCCTTGAAGGATCGTATTCAGAGGCTAGAGCAGAATTTCACCAAGGGACTCTAGAATACAATTCTCTTGAACATGTCTATGCTAAAAGATGTGGGTAATACTGGGCATGATGAAAACATGGAGAATACTAAGAAACTTAATGATCTTCTCAAATCAATGGTTATGTAAGGAGAGTCCTCTCTGACTCTGGTATTTTCATTTCTTGTGTTTTTTTCTATGTCTGTTGTTTCTCAGCTAGTGCCATCATCTCTCTGAAGGCATATTTTGTTTGATTTCCTTCTTGTATTTTTTTCTCTATGAAGGGTTCAGCCCCTAGTTTGCCACCTTACCTTATCAAAAACATATATCAGATTTGGTGTTTCACATGGACACTAGTAAAGTTTCCAAGGTATCCTAGTGATAAATGGATTATTATGGAGTTGTAATAGGTAAATGGTGGAGTTGTCTGATCTTCAGTCTAAATTTCACCATTATTTAGTTGGTTTTCCTATTATTATTAGCCATTATCATTATACAAACATTTATAAGGCAAAGAATGTACAAATAGAGATGAACCATAACTACAATCAATCACATTTTGAAGCTAGATAAAATTTTGATTATAGAGGCATAACTCAAATCATAGTTTCTCTTGGGTATATGTATATCCCTAAACTTGAAGACTTTTGGATTTATTACAAGGATTAATTTGAGATGAGAAGAAGAGATAATAATAGGATAACTATTGAGAAAATTCATTCTTTTGATTTGGCTATAGTTCTTGAAGACATGGAAGATGATGGGAAAGTAATTCATGAATTTTATCATGCAATGGGAGGAGATAATGCTCCACTTATAGAAATTTACTATAGGAAGATTCAAGTAAAGACTATTATTGAGAGGACTTTAGTGGTTCTCTTTATGACTTCAACATGGGTTCTTGGTAAGGGATACTACATGAAGGAGACAATAATGATATAAAGGGGTCAAGTAAGTCAAAAGAGGAATCAAATATAAGGATAAATTAGTAAAAAGATAATAATAAGTTTAAATTGAAGAATAATTTTGATGATACATACTCCTCAGTGAAAGAAAAGGAGCTAATTCAAATAGTTACCCCTACATCTCCATTGGTCTCTTCAACAATCATTCCTATTTATACCTCTCCTATTTATACCAAACCCACCACATCTTCATTTTAATTATTGATAAAGAACATAAAACTAGTAGTGAAGGAAATAAATCTATCCACACTCATGCCACCTCTAAAGTCTCCTAGTTTCAAACCTTTTAAGAAACCTACTCAAAAAGAGATAGATGTTCCTCCTTCACTCCCATATTTTCCACCTTCTACTCTTTGTCCACCTCCTTGTGATGATCATCTCATCATTCCTCTTGTTCCTACCCAAAAACATATAGAACATGTAACTAATGAAGAGGTGATCACATCTAAGAGATATTACAATAATAAGTAATAGCTAAAATTGAAGAGATAGAGAATCAAACATAGAAAAAGCTAGAGAAAGTGGCAAAGAAATATAAATAAAAAGAGAAAAAGAAAGAAAAATATGAAAAAATAGTTTCCAATTTTGTTTAAAGGGTTTTATATGTAGAGGAAGTTCCTTCTCAAGATATAGTGGTGAGAAATAATAAATAACAAATGGTAATTCATTTGGCCACTTCCACTAGTATAGATTTTTATTCATGGTTGGCATTGAAAATAGATCATAAGTAAAAGGAGGAAATTAACTTGGAGGAGATAGACTTATATCTTATGAAGAGTCTTGATCATAAAGTTAAAAATCCCAAGAGTACCAGAGTGACTTCCAAGATGATAATTGAGCCTTCAGGATAGAAATTTATATAAATATCAGTTCCTCCATAGGGTAAGCATAAAAGTTAAGTCACTAAAAAAGACTTAGAAATTACAAAGGTATCCCTTGGAGAAGTCACTACAAAGGGCCTGAATTAGGACATGCAGATCCTTATCAATAATTTTTCTCACAAGTTTGATGAAGAGAAGGCTGATAAAGCCAAGCTAAAGGAACAAATTTCTAAATTGTGTAAAATAATTTACAAAGTAGCAATATCTAATTCTCAATGGCCATTACTTTTTATATACATTTTTAATTATCAAACAATAAATAAGGCAGAGGAAACTAGTGACAAGGCCAAAGCAGTTGATGAAAGGATAGAGAAAATGTTACAAACTGCATAGAAATGGTTTTTTGAGGTCCTAGGTACTTTAGCTAATATTGAGAATAAATTGGCACACCTAAAATAGTTATGAAAGAGATGGAAAGTGAGAATGGAATATTTTAATTACAATAGGAAAGCCTTTAATGAATAAATTCCTTAATTGAAAATATTTTGATTGAAGAAAAAATTGTTCTAGAGGGATCAATAAATAAATCAAAGCAAGGGGAATACATCATATATTTTCACATGTGCATTTTTAGGAAAATTATTGAATAAATGAAAACTCTAGAATAATATGCTTGAAATGTGAAATTATATCTAGAGGATTGTATTTTCTATCTTATAAATATTTGGTTTGACTAAACACGAAGGATGTACAAGTAATTACATCATCAATTTGAGTAATTAATTGAAAAGGTCATGACTCCATTCACAAAAATATCTATAAAGAAGTTAATAAAAATTTAAAAATAGGTCAAAAGGATTGAAACCAAAATTGAGAAGGTGAAAGGTTATTTAAAGATGCTGGAAAGGGAATTATTGAGAATGAAAATAGAAAGGAAATTAGTTTCCAAGTTAGATGATGCAGTCATGAGTTCATGATGTCTCAAAACATTAAGTACAGGGAAAAGTACAAACCAAAAGTTCATGAATTATAATTATTATTATTTTTTCTATTCTCAATAACTTCTTCTATTTTCTTCATAAATGTATTTTAAGTAATTTTGTTTTAAGTTGTTACTTTGTAAGCAATGTCAATTAGAGTAGTTACTTGTAAAAGTAAGTTGTTTTGTAAAGCGTAAGACTCAAGTAACCTAGATATATGTCATTACTTGAAATCATTTTTTTAAAAAAATTACTTGAATGAACTTTACATAGCATACAAGGAAACTATATTTGATCCAAATAGTGAAACCAAGAAACACTACATATCATTAGTTGTTGCACGCTACATAGGATAAATTCTAGGAGGAAGTCTTTAAATGGTTTTCATAATTTAGTGTAGAAAATGGGAATTAAATGAGTTATATCATAATTTAATTTTAAATCTAAAATAGTATAAGTAAGAGTGAAGGCCTATGTGCCACAAGAGGGTAATTTTTGGAAAGCAATTGTAACAATTATGCAAGAAAGTTTAAGCAATATGAAACTTTGTGTTTAGATTTCTCTATGTTTTTTTATGAACTTCATTCAAAGTGAATAAGAATAAAGTTAATTTTTGAGGAAATTTACATATAAGGATATATTTTGGTTCATTTTTGAAGATTAAATGTCAAACTTTGTGCTATTCTTAAATCTGAGCATGAATTCTAGTTTTGATTAATCATTTGATGAAAGAATTATCATATGTTATATATTTATCTACTTTGTGAAAATACAATAAGCTCTATAAAATTACTTATTTTATATTAAAACTTATTTATTCTCACATAATATAGTCATTTAATTCTCTATTTCTTATAACTTCTTTACATATTCTCTGAATCAACTACTTTCTTGCTACAAAATCACTCTCTTATGGTTCATGAACTTTGTCATTAAAGTAATATCCAAAAATATGATAACTTGTGCATAAATAAAATTGTAAACAATTTAAATTTTTAATAGTTAGAATAGATAAACATAAGCATATGGGGGCTTCACCATTAAATGAATGGGATTTAATCCCATGAATACCTAGGTACTTTTGCTATCCTACAAAATATCTAGCCAACAATTTTTGGTGACTCCATTGGGGAACATGAACTTAACTTAACCAAATACTATATTTTATTATCCACTCAAGAGTAAGATAGATGCATACTAGTTGTTAGTTATCCAAACTTACATGTTTTCCACACTTTCATATAAAAAGTTGCATGCAAAATAAAGGTGCTCTTGTGATTAAAAATGCTTTGCTTTTCTTGAGTTGTTACATGTAAAGATAAATTATTTATTTGTCTTAAGTTATTGCATGTAAATTAATAACTTCTTGAATATTTTCTTATAAATCCAAAGTAACTTAAACAAATCCTTAGAGAAGCATAAGCACTTCAATCTAGAAAATCAACCTTTCACAAGGGCAAGAAAATCTCAAGGCTAAACTGATGACTTATTTTAATTTCAAGAATGATTTAATATTATATTTACACCCCAAAACAAATTAATAAGTATCAAGTCTTTCACCTATCAAACAAGTGCATACTCCTATGGATCAACTACAACACAATTCATTAGGAATAATCAAAACTATTATTCCTCAATTCCTTATTTCCAGAAGAATGGCACAACAAATTTATATCCTTTGGGGGGTAGTGATTGTCCCATTGAATTTAAATCCTCCTCTTCATGGATTTCCTAAGGGGTGAATAAATATTTTTCTTAAGTTTAAAAGGGATGGAAATTAAAGTCTAGACGATCACTTAGTTGCTTTCTTTGTAGCCTGTGGAGTGACTGGCATTGAGCATGAAGATGTCTCAATAAAGCTCTTCATTTAAACATTTTATGACTTAGTTATAAAATGGTTCTACCATTTGGATCATGAAACCATAACCAATTAGGCCATTATGCATTAGAAATTCAAAAAAAGGTTTAAAGTTGCTAAAGACTCACACATATTGCTCATCTAATTGACTCAGCTTAAAAAGAGCCACAAGAACACATGTAAGAATTCATTTATAAATTTAATAGAATACTCTACAAGATACCTTAGGCTACCCAACCAATTGGTGATAATCAAAAATGATTTTTCATCAATGCTCAGTTACTAGAGGTTAGCTATTAGTTGTGTACAACATGTCTTATTGATTTAACAACATAAAACATTGTTATATAGGTTTAAAATGAACTTATTATGGATATAAAGATCAATAATACAACTTCCAAGGTGGATGGTTCTACTTAGAATACATCAAAATCCACTACTAATCCTCTACTAAAGAAATTATCTAATGGATTGTTGCAAGTTAAAAGGCAAATTACTCAAGGTGCTCATGTTTCTCTTATTAGGAATGCACCTACACATAATTTCAATAATAAGAACTAGAATAATATTATTGGACCTCGAAAAATATTTTAAATTGAATATGATTTTAATAATCACATTGAAATGAATCAAGAAGATCATATGGCCACTAATCTTGATCAAAGATTTATTGATGAGCATGATTTTGTGGATCCTACTAGTGACTCCAATATAGGCTACCTTGAATATCAATCAAAAAGTGATTATGAATAAATTCTTGAAGGTGATCATAGTCACTCTTTTTTAGTGTTTAAAAGACCATAAGTTTGGTAAGTTGGTGAAAAATATTCCAAATAATAAGGGAAACAGAAATAAGATTATATGTCAGATGTCAACATTCTCAAAAGAAGTAGTCCTTTGCCTACTTATCTTGTTCCAAAAGATAAGTATGTATCATTTTAATATTCTCAGCCTCATAATCTAGTCACTCATACTTTTTAAGCTAATACTACTTTTTATACATCTATGATTTCTTTTGACATTATTAAACACATTGAGAAAACTAAGATTCACATGTCAAAAGTTGAATACTTGAGGTCCTATCTAGATCAGCTGAATATATTAGCTAAGTATGTTCAAAGAAAAGGGTAAAAAATATATCCAATGATTCAAAATTCATCCTACCTACTCCTAAACATTTACCTTTCCAAAAAAATTCTACAACTACTTCTCCCATATCTACTTCCACCTTTGAAAGAATAGAACCATTCTATGTGTCTTTCTTGATCAATGAGTTCAAGTTAAGAAATTGTATCTTAGATTTTGGAGATTCTAACAATGTCATTCTAACTAAATTAGTTTATTCCTTTGGAATCACTCTAACTAAGTTAATATGGATATGTTATTCAATGGAGAGACATGTTCCCTTGATTAAACAAATCAGAGATGGTCAAATTATTTGAGTATCTTTTCCAGATAAAAGGATTAAAATAATAATTTTGGTAGTAAATATTCCTATTTATTATGGAATATTGATAATTAGAAACTTCTAAAAATATTTTGGGGGAGAAGTCAAGATGGATTGACCTTATGTTCATATTCCTATCAAAGGTGTAAATCAAAAACTTAAGCCTAAGCAGATTTCCAAGTATACATTTTCCAAGTTAGATTATTTAAGATCAAATATCCTTTTTGAAGAATTAGATCATGGAGTCTATTACCTTGATTTGGGTAAGGAAATACTTTAACAAGAGAAATAATAAGAGGAAGAAAAAATAAGGATGCTAGAATTTGATGGTAGTTGTTATTCTCTTATTTTGGGTGCAAGAGTTGTATTGATATCACCAGATGGTAAGGTATATCCTTATTCTTACAAACTAATGTTTGAAAATACTAACAAAATAGTAGAATATGAAGCAATATTTTTAGGACTAGAAGAAACAAAAGGAAAAAAAGTGAAAGTTGTAAAAGCACAAGGAGATGCTAAATTGATAGCAAAGCAAATTTGTGACCAATACCAAGTGAAGAAGGATAAGCTAAGGCACTATCATGACTGAGTCCTAAGTGAAACACTTAATTTTTAAACCTTTTCAATCAATTCCATTCTTCATGATCAAAACTCTAGAGTCTATTCTCTTATAGTTATTATAGCTATGCTCATTCTAAATCAATAGCTCACACTTTTTTAAGAAAGTGACTACAGAGTAGAGATGGTTTTCCATCCAAAGGCTCCAAACAATGTAATTCAATGATGACAATAGATAACTACTTTCCTTGAACATTAAGATAATTTTGAAGAAATATATTTTGAAATAAGTAGTTCACTTCTACACCAAATAATAAAAGATAATACTGACCCTGAATATGATCATAATGAAGATGTGATTCAATTAAAGGTAAATAAAATTCCAAAAGGGTTAGTATCTTTAGAAGAAATTTTTGATTAGAATGATCAATTTCTAAAGAAAAATAAAGAATATGGTGACATTTCTTCTCCAAAAGTACAATAGGTTAATTTGGGTATTGAGGAATAGCTGAAAAATGGTAAACATTGGAAAGTGTTTTTCCCAAGAGGAAAAATAAGGATTAATTAAGATTATCTAGAAATATATTGATGTGTTTTCTTGGTCTTACAAATAATGTAAGTCATTTCAGGCAAAATAAGTACAACATTATATTTCACTTTATCCAGAAGTAAAGCCTTTTAGGCAAAATCTTCACCATCAAAACCAAACCATCTCAGGTACTATTTTTATTGAAATATAGATGCTACTTGATGATAAGATCATTTACCCCATTCATCATTTATAATGGTTAGGTAAAATTGTCACAGTAAGAAATAAGAATGGATAAATATGTTTGTGTGTTGATTTCCATAAATTTAATCGGGCTTCTTTGAATGGTAACTATCCATTACCCATCATGGATCATACCTTGCAAGATGTATAGGTTCATAGATGTTTTTCATGTTAGATGTATTTTCAATATATAATTAGATAAAAGTGGTGGAAGAAGATCAATACAAGATGGCTTTCAAAATCCCATGGGGGAAATTTGACTATCAAAAGATTGTATTTGGGCTTGTTAATGCTAGCACAAATTTTCAACAAGAAATGGATCTATATTTTAAACATCTAAATAATAAGAGTATTTTTATATATCTTGATAACTTGATAATCTTCTCCAAGGAAAGAGACAATCATATAGTTGATTTAGAAGAGGTTCTCATCCAGTGTAGAAAACATGGCATCTCATCGATTCCCAAGAAATCAATATTTTCCTTGACTAAAGGGAAGCTTCTTGGTCACATCATCTTAAAGGAAGGAATTAATATTGATCCAAAAAGGGTGAAATCCATTCAAAGTCTACCTATGTCTACATCCAAGAAAGGAGTACATCCATTCTTTAGTAAAATTAAATTTCTCAGAAGATTCATTCCAAACTTTGTTGAGTTAACTCACCACATTTCTGACATGATGAAAAAGAAGCAAGATTTCAAGTGGAATGTTGAAGGTAAGATGACATTTAAAAATATTAAAGTAGAAATAGATCAATACCAGTGCTACTTTCCCTAGATTTTAGTAAGGAATTCATTATCTATTGCTATTCTTATGAACATACCATGTTAGCCATACTTCTACAAAAAAATGATGAAGATATTGAATTTTTCATAGATTTCATGAGCCATCCATTGAAGAGTTATGAATTTAAGTATAATTAAATGTAAAAACATGCCTTTGTTGTAGTCAAATCATGTAAAGCCTTTAGGTACTATATCTTGTCTTCATATACTATAGTATATGTACCTGACATTTTAGTTAAATCTATTCGAATACAACAAGAGATAGGATTTATAAGAGGCACATGGGTAGCTAAGGTTCAAGAGTTTGATCTAGATATCAAACCAACAAATATAGTGAGAGGAAGAGGCTTGTGCCAACTAATTATATAAAGTAAGCTAGATGACACAGATATGATGGTATCTTTGCTTCAAGATGAATCAAATCAAAATTTTACCATAGTTATTTTTGTTGATCTTGTTGATGAATGGTATAGTAAGATTGTTTTTTTTCCTAATTGATTTAACATTTTTGGGAATATTAGTGTATTATTCATAATTTAGTTAAAGGGTTTGAGTATTGAAATTAGTAAATAAATAGGTAATAATTAATCTACTAATTTATGTAAATTAATTAAAATTTAAACTTTTAAAAAAATAGTAATAATGAAAAGAAAAAAAAATAGATGGAAACTAATTGATTTGACTAAGATAGAGGCTAAAATTCACTATGTAGGATGAGACACTATCACCAACTAAGATCTAAACTTCATTTTATGATTGAATAGGAACACCAAAACTAGAGAGTAGTGGAATCGATGTTATATTCTACCTCTACCATTGTTGTCTTGAGGATATGAGCTTTATAAGTTTTTTTTTCTATGTCTATGTGACCCTATCTACAAAGTTTCAATACTTGGAAGTATGTAGAGCTCCCTATAGAGCAGATTCTTTCTTTAAACCCTATCTTCTATTGTGATTTGACCAATTTTGATTAAGAGTGGGGGTTAGTGTGTGTAAGATTAAATGAACGTGGATCCACACCCCTTATGTGGGCACACTACCTAAATACCAATAATTTGAAGAGGGATCAAGCCATATGTAGTTCTTCCACTTGATGTGTTTTATGCAATTGTGTATATGAAGATACAAAATGCTTAATTAGATGTGCTTATGTGTTAGGGACTAGTATAAGGATTTGAATGAGCTTGTAATTTTATTGGCTAGCTATATATATAGAATAGGGAAGATTAATTAAATAGTCTTGATTTTATTCTTACTTAGTTATTGATATTTAACAACCCTTTCCAAATTATCTTTGAATGGTATTTTATACGGATCTATTGGTCATGGGTTAAATTTGCTCATGTCATGTTGATAAGGATAAAGATGGGGAACTAGAATAAATTAACCATTGGGGCCATAAATATACTTAGAAAACAATGTAAAAAGTAGACAAGGGTGTCACCAGTGATATAGTCCTAGTTTGGTGCTATTGTCCTAATTAGAAGGGACCTAGGGGATTGATCTATCATGGAAAGAAGAGTCTAGCTTAGCTAGGATCAAGTTTGGAAGGCTATAGATGATTGTAAATTAGTGAAAATGATGCCTATAAAGGTTATGATAATAAATAAGAGGGACATATAGGTTGGGTGTCATTATCCATACTCAAGTTATCAATTTTCATATTTTATATGACTACATTTTCCCCCCTTTATTCTAGTGATGCAAAAAATCAAAATACTAGGATAAAGGAAAAATAGAAGGTGTACTTAAACTTACCTATAAGGGTGAAGCTCATGAAGTTGTATGATGTTAGGCGTGCATAAAGAGAGCAAGTTATGAAGTAATAAACTAAAAAATAAAACAAAGAGTGGATTAGTTCTTACTAGATATTATATAAATAAAATAAGAATGTATAAAACTCAGAAAGAGAGAAATGAAGAGAAAGGAATGAATACACCTTATTGGGTACACAGACCAATACAAAACCTATTTTGATTCTATATGATGTTGAGTAATGCTAAGTAATGCTGGATGATGTTGTACAAAGATTAATATCATGAATGAAGTTGAGTGCTCAATTTCCTAAAAATGGACCAAGAATGCAAAGGTTGGCCCTTTGGCTCCATCATCACCCAATAAGTAAAGCTAGGTGGTCATGCATGTGTTTATCAATGTTTGGACTATGTGTCTAATTTGTCTTAATAGGTGGCTCAAGAATATAAATGCTAGCTAGTCCTTTGGCTCTATCATTGCCCTATAAAGTGAAGTTATGAACTGATACTTGTATGAAATGTATTTCATGTGAGATGGCTCCTGATCCCATGAATATATTATGATTTGAAAATATTATCATGGATAGCCAAATGTATGTTAGAATCTAGGCCACTCTTGGGCACTTCAAAATATGGATATTAGGCTTGTATGAAAGCCACTCTAAAATTGGTGTACTAAGCTTGTATGAAAGCCACTCAAGAACTTTGGTAATTAGGAGTTTGGAAGTTAGGCTCATATGAAAGCCATTCTAAAATGATGCCAACCACCTTTAGATGGAATAATTCATGCAACTAATGAGAATTCCTATGTAATTCTAAACTCAAAAAGAAAAGAAAATAAATGTGCCATGCAAATTGGCCCCAATCATTAGTGTTTGAAACATGGATTTTGATCTGGAAGTTATATCAACTATCAATTCTAAAACTAGAAGTGAGATCCATCATGTCATGTATAATGTCCCCTATATCTAGATTCTCTGAGCAAAAGTGTGCTGAAAACTATTGATTTTGAACAATTCTAGCTATGCAAAACTATAATTAAACCTACTTTTTGCCTACATTTAGAAAGTTTATTTTTTTGGATAGGAGCATCAAAAGTGGAAACTAATGGCACTAACATTATGTTCCAAGTTGGGTGTTATTATCCTAAGCCAAATATGGTGATTATTCTAATATTTTCACTATTTGCCTAGTCTGTTCTAACTATTTTGATGTCTGGTTTCTATTTTGCATGTGTTAAATTCTAGAATTTTTATTGTTGGAGGTTTTATCCTTGAGATAAAACCCATATTTATTTCCCCCTCTTTTGGGGTAGGATTGAAGAACCCATAATGACTACCCTTAGAATAAATATCCCTACAAGTGTGTTATGCTACAAAGATACATGATATATCAATGATTTGATAAGATATCTCAAGATATAGCATAATTTATATTGAGAGATTGTTAGATCAATAGGGGTATGCCTAGATGGATATAATAATTTAATAACATGTGCAATGTACTAAACTAGAAATGAAATTTTTGTTAGTTTTTAGCTATTTAGTTATTTAGTTGGAAGGATAAAGCATGATGTCTATCATGACATCTAAGAAAGAAATATAAATGCATGATGTAGATCATGGAATTATATACAATTAAAATCAAACAAGTAATAAACACACAAGGCAATAAGGAAGAAGCATACAAAGGTGGCCAAGGGACCACACAAAAAAGGGACATGGGCACATGCCACTCAAATTGGAAAGAAAGCATACAAGGCATGTTCAAATGATGTATACCCATATAATTAAAATAAGTAAGGGTTAGCATGAGGTCCACAATCACATACAAGAGTACAGACAAGGGAAATTAGTAAATGTTCAAAGGTACACACATGAATAGAAATATATGACATTGGAAAATGTCCTAAAGCACATACAAGAGATAAAACATGAATTGAGAAATACAAATATCTAGCTACTCTAAGAAAGAAAAGAAAGCATGTAAGGAATTGAAAGTACAATCACATCTAACTAATCAAAATAAGATGGAAAATATGCAAGACATGGTAATATAAGACTAGGTATATGCTAAGAAAGACACAAGTGATATATAATAGTGAGTGTCGATAGAGTAATCTATGTAAGCGAGTAAATAATGTACATCAACATGTTAACTAGAGTGTCTGGTTTAGGAATGACATAACCCAGATGGTGTAGTCATGTAGAATATGTCCCTAGTAGGTATATGTATCGATGTCTTGAATGTAGAAGTAAGATGCCCCATCAATGGGTAGAATGAAGCAATCAAAGAGCTAAATGTTATTTTACACACTCAAAGATATCAATTTAAGCATGGTAATATAGATAAATCAATAAAAAATATCATAGAACAACAAATGTAAGTCTAACATAGTAGTAGAAATGTAAAGCATGGATGATGAATACGATTGAAATGTTTTTGAGTTATTTGAATGTTTTTGGTAGTTTTACATATTTCAATTTTTAGTGGTATTTTGACTCTATGAGATATGTACCATCAATCATGAAGATACTATTTACAAGAAGGCTAAGAAAATATGTACAAGTAAGCAAAAAGAAGATATGTACAATAAATACCAATAAAAATGATAATAACCGATGAGTCTCATGGGAGAGTCCATATTATGGTGTCCTATATTGAAAGGATTCATGCATGATTTTGAATCATGAGGGAATGGTTTCAAATATGACTCTAAATTTTTAGATTCATTGTCGGTATCTTAGAAATCATAATAGCCTATATTGTTCCACTCATCATTATCATCTTGATCTTGAACCAATGGAATGTTAGTGTTGACTTTTGTTGTATTTGGAACTTTTCCTTTGATAAATTGTGTCTATGAATTATTTTCCTTAGGATTTTAAATAAATCCCAAACCTTGGTGACAAACATTATCAACTACTAGAATCAGAGTAGTGATGCTTTTAGCCTGCTTGCCCAACCCTTGACCTAAATAATCAAATTGTTATAAATATTTTTGACCAAATCCATACAGCTTTGAAAGTTTAACCTCATTTTAGAGAGGTATATTTAAATATATTTTTTATTTACTTATGATTGTGGTACTATTTATTATTCTGATTTTCCTTTTTGATCCATTTGTTGTTCTGACTTATGCTTTGGTAACCACTTTTGTACTATTTCTAAATTTTACCCTTTACGAATGTGTTCCTATGTCAATGTTTATTTCTTGACTGATTTACCTTGTATAGGGTCCTCATGAGAAATTATCTATTGTATATGTTGTTTCAATGCCAAACATGAATCTGTGTGATGCCCATGCATTATATGATATGCACAATAATATCTAGATCTTCTCATTGGATGTAGAAGAGGTAGTTTGATCAAATTAGATTTAATAATTTCCCATAGTACCTCAATTGAACTCTTATTTGATATTTTAATTCTTTTTGAATCACTAGTTGTAAATTTACTTTGTTGTAATTTCTTATTTTGATATGTAACATTGCTTGCAACCAATTGACTAGGTGATGGCACATATACATGATTGGCACTAGGATGCCTTTAAGGATTTTGTATTATAATATTATATTCTAATTTTATGATCTTGTCATGTAATATTTGATTCTACTTTTGTAAATCTAAAAATAACTTACTCATATTGGTGATTTTATCCCTTAGAGTCTCATAAGTGCAAACCCTAGTTACTTTTAATTGAACATGTAAGCATATATGTTGAAGAGGTTTTGAATAACCTATAGGCTAAGTGTATGCATTAGGAACAATATTATGGGATGCCCCACTTTTTTGAGGGGTGATAGGATGGACCTGGCTAGAGGGAAAGTATCTATCACCCTCTTGTAAGAGAAGAGGAGAAGGAAACTATTTCCTATGCATAAGATATGACATTGAAACTTGATAGTTGGTTGTTAGCTTATGAAATGGATCGTCTAGGTAGAAATAATATATGTGGGATAAAATGCATGAAATTGGAATTATAAGTTATATAATAATGTGTTTATAAAGAGCATTCCAAATGAGAGATTGAAAGTAAGGTATGGAGAGCATGAATTGACGCATTAATGCATAAAGAACTTTGGCATGTGTTATGACATTTCTAATGTGTTTAGCATGATAAAATTGAAATTTTTTCCATATGAGAGATAGAAAGTAAGAAATGAAACCTTGTATTAAATACAAGTAAACTTTGTTTTTAAGGAGAGGTATCTTACTATGTTTAACAATGACTTTCTTAATATCATCCCATACTATGAAAATTAGGTATGAAAATAAAATAATGAAGTTTTTAATTAGCATATGGTACACTTCATCATTCATGTTCATGATAGGACCAAGTATGGTCTCCTTATAACTTGCTAAAAATGCAAGAAATATTTGAAAATAAGCAAGATCCATTATTGAAATCTTATTTTAGATGTAAGGTGATACCTCAAGAAGCAATGGGACCTAGTATATGTAGCAAGGGTTTGAAAGATGATTATTTTGAAAATTACTATGAAAATTTAAAATTTAAAGTGAATTTTTAAGTTAGATATGCAAGTAAAGAATAAAAAAATTATTGGAATTTTTTTTATTTAACAAGACCTAGTAGATGTAACTAGGGTTTTGAAAAATAATTTTTTTTGAAAATTACTATTAAATTTTGAAATTTGAAGCGAATTTTATATTTTAACATGCTAGTTAAAAATTATAAAATTAATGGGAAAATACTAGGACCTAGTATGGGCAACTAAGGTTTGAAAGAAAATTATTTTAAAAATACTATGAAATTTTAAAATTTAATGCTAATTTTTTATTTTATTATGTAGGTAAAAATCAAACAAATATAGGAAAAATCAATAAGAAATTTATCCTAAGGTTTCAAGGGTTTTTATACAAAAATGAAGTAAGTCGGGTTCACCAAATGATTGAACATTTTTGGGAATATTGGTGTATTATTCCTAATTTAGTTAAATGGTTTAAGTAGTAAAATTATTAAATAAATTAGTAATAATTAAGCTACTAATTTGTGTAAATTATTTACAATTCAAAATTTTCTAAAAATAGTTATAACAAGAATAAAATAAGACTTAGCTAGAGACTAATTGATTTGACTGAGATAGAGGCTAAAATTCACTATGTAGGATTGAGACACTATCACCAACTAAGATTTTAACTTTTTTTTATGATTGGATAAGAGTGAAAAAAAAGGATAGTAGTGGCCCCAGTACTATATTCCACCTCTGCCACTATTGTCCCAAGGATTTGAGCTTTATGGGTTTTGTTCAATATATGTATGACCCTGTCTATGAAGTTTTGACAGCTAGAAGTCTATAGAGCTCCCTATAGAGTAGATTATTTCTTGAAGCCTATCTTCCATTGTGTTTTGAATAATTTTGAGAAAGAGTGGGGGGGGGGGTGGAATGTGTGTAAAATTCACTCGACATGAATCCACACCTCTTGTGTGGGCATGTTGCCTACATATGAATACTCTGAAAGGGGATCAAGCCATATGTAGTTCTCCCAATTGATGTGCTTTGTGAAATTGTGTCTATGAAGATGTAGAATGCTAAACTAGATGTTCTTGATGTGGTTAGAGACTAGTATAAGGATTTGAATGATATTTTAAGTGTATTGGCTATCTATATGTAGAGAATAGGGAAGATTGCTTGAATAGTCTTGCTTGTATTCTTGCTTACATAGTGATATTTTCCAACCCTTTCCAAATGATCTTTGAATGGGATTTTATAGGGATATATTGGTCATGGATATAATGTGCTCACATTAGGATGAAATGGATAAGAATGGGGAACTAGAAGAAATCAACTGTTGGGGCCAAAAATGGACTTGGAAAATAGTGCTGAAAGTGAACAAGAGTGGCACCAATGCTATAGTCCTAGTGTGGTGCTATTTTTTGGAGTAGATAGGACCTAGGGGGATTGATCTATCATGGAAAGAGGATTATATATTATATGGGATCAAGTTTGGAAGGCTAAAAATGATTTGGAATCAATGAAAATTATGCCTATGATGTTCATGAGAGCAAACAAGAGGGACCTATGCATTGGGTGTCATTATCCACACTGAAGTTAACATTTTTCACATTTTATATGACTACACTAACTTATGGAGAATGTTTAGCTCATCTTACACATAAGGAAAATTGGACCATCAAGTTGAAGTTAAAAGATTATGTCCTTTGGGATAATGGTTTGCATAAAAGAGGAATTGATGGTATCTTCCTCCATTATGTAGATAAACAACAATAGAAGAGGCTCATGGAATATTTCCATGATAGAGCATGTGGAGGTCATTTTTTAACATGAGTTATAACACATAAAATATTATGAGTAAGGTATTATTGGCCCAATATTTTCCAAGATACTTTGGATTGGGTTTTTTAAATGTCAAGCATGTCAGCATTTTGTGGGACATTTAAAGTTTCCATCATTACTTTTAAAACTAGTCATAATCAATGAACCATTCTACTAGTGGGGCATATATTTTATTGGCATATTGAATCCCTCTTCAAGTATTGGCCATTGTTATGTTTTAACTACCACTAATTACTTTAGGAAGTGAGTAGAATCCATTCTTTTCAAGCAAGCTAATTATGAAATTGTATGCTATTTTATCAAGGAAAACATTATAATGAGGTTTGGAGTTCCTCACAAGATAGTAAAAAATAATGTACCTAAATTTTATTTAGCTAAACTAACTCATTTATATTTCTACATATAATATAATTAGTTCACACTTAAAATTACTATCCTTAGGGGAATGGCAAATTTGAATCAAGTAAATAGAACTTGATGGCTACCATTTGTAAGCTCATGGATGGTAATCAATGTACCTGACACAAGAAGCTATTTGATGCATTATGGGTGATAGAATCAATCCAAAGAAAGCCATTAACATGTTACCATTTTAGTTGTTTTATGGAATAGATGTTGAGATACCCATCACTATAGAGTTTCTTACTTTATAACTGTCCAAGTCCATTGAAGATGCAACTTATCAAGATTCAATTGATAAGAGAAATATGTTTTTATCTGAGCTACAAGAAGTTCATACTCAAGTTGTTGACCATTTAACTAATCATCAAATGAAAGTAAATAATATTTTTGACAAAAAAGATAATGAAATAAATTTTGAAGTTGGTGACTTGGTCCTACTGTGGGATAAGTGAAATTAACCAAAAGGGATGCATGATGAATTTGATTTACTATGAAAAGAGAATTTCATAATAAAGATTTTTTTTGGAAAAGATAGATTCATCTTAGCTTATTGGGATGGAATTAAACAACTGCTACCTTAAAATGGACAACACTTGAAGCTTTATAAAAATTAAACAACATGATAACACCTTTATGTATATAAATAAGACCTCAATTTTTCTTTTGTACAATTGTTTTTTATTTTTGTGTTTGTTTGTTTTGAAGTTTTTTGTGATTGATTTTTATGTGACTCCATACCTAATAGATAAGACTCAAAACTAGAGATACTTAGATCTCATCCTTGTTTCACTCTTTTTGATAAAAATAAAGATATCCTCAACCAAAGCCAGTTGGTGTCCCTAAAATTTCACACTTATAAATTTTGTGTTACCCCTATTGAAAGTTTTGCCTTTTATCTTATGTGATTTAGTTGTCCTTGTCAAAAATTAGTAAACTGAATAAGACTTAGATTTTAATATTTTTCATTCTTATTGCTTTCATTCTAAAATTTGCTTCAAATTGCTCTAGAAGGTTAGAAAATGTCTACCTAGGTCATCATCATAAAACCCATTTGTCCATATTTCCAAGATATTAAAAAAACTAAGTGTTTGGACTCATTTTAGGCCAACTCAGGTTCTCTAAATTGATTTTCTTATTTAAAAGGGTGAAGTAAGTTATCTCAAAAAACCTGAGTTACACCATCTGGTTCAAATTGGAATTATGTAATGACTTTGCTTCTTGTTAAAGTTGAAGTAAAGTAGTTTCATAAATCTACAAATAATTATTTAGAAAAAACCATGGTTTCCAATTTAATTCACTTTCTTAAAGCCATAAGTAAAATAAATAAGGATTCATAAGTTTGAATTGTTCATAAGCTTAGACCGAATTGGGGTTTTGAAATTACTTGACTTCATAGATTAAATTAAGAAAAGTAGTTCATGAAACTTGACAATCATTAAAATACTTACATGGCCATTATATCACATGTTACTTAGTTGTCATTAATATATGGGTTAATATAGATATTAAAACTTTCACCTCATTTCCCACTTGGTTTTTGAGTTTTCTAACCTAGCTACTACTCCTGTAAATCCCAAATAACATTGTTTGAGCTTCTGGAGCCATTTTGGAGCAAATTATTCATAACCCATGTGCAGTCAAGGTATTTACATTGTTTCCCCTTTTTTCACATTTCTATTTTGGGTGTTTATCTCGTTTCTCCTCTGGTAATTTTTCATTCACTATTTTGAAAGATTTTATGTTTTTCTTGTTTTACTTATAATTATTTATCATTTTTTGGAAACATAGGTGTTTTTAAAAATTGTAAATTATTAAAAAATGCTTGACATGTGAAAAATTTAAACAAAATACTAAAACATTAAATTTTTATGTAAATCCCTAGTGTTTGCTATGTACCTAGGGATATGATATATTGATGTATATGGGTTGATGGAGATGCTAACATGTGGCACACATCCCCTTAGTAAGTTATATGGGTACAATATATTAGGATAATAGAGTAAATTGTGGAAGTAGTACATTGGGTAATGTTTGGCCTACATTGGGATTAGGAGGTTATCCATCTATGGGTTAGATAGATGTATATATATAAGAGATGATTATCATGGTAAAGATATGAGGTAAGCATTGAGTCTTCTATTGTAAGAGGATATTGGAGGTTGTCCCCTCGAAGAGACATTGTGAAGTTATTCCTTCCTAAAGGAGTATTAAATGGTGTTTCCCCTACCTTAAGGGTATTTCTAAATATATTGAATATCAAGATAATATCAAGTGGTATCAGAGCTTCACTTTGGGCAATTTGTGGAGCGAAACCCTAGTTTTTTTTTTTTTAATCGTCAATAAATTTTGATTGGTTGCAAATTTTTTCACAATTTTTTTTGGATATGGATAATATTTCATATAAGTCATAGTAAAAAAATTGGTATTTTTTGATTCGTTTTGAGGGAGTTATTGTTATTTTAGGGTTTATAATAATTTCACTGTATCTTTTGAAATATAGGGAATTAATATTCAAAATTTCTATTGGAGATGTAAACATATATAAGAGAATCATAGTCAAAAATTCAAATTTTTTGAGTTGTTTGAAGTGATTTTTTGCGATTTTATGGCTCAGTTTTGACATTTTAAGGTTTCATGAACCTTAATTTTTTTTTGTGGATCATGGAGTTGCACACATTTTTAGGGGAAGATGATATTGATGCTATAGAATGGTGGCTCCTTTTGGAGAATCATTTTACAAAAACTTTTGGGCAAAGAAGATTACTTCCTTTTTTTCTGGGTCTGCACTACATTGGTTTGATCAATTGAGCTATACAGAAAAGTTTTATTCATGGATAAAAATGGAATAGATATTTTTAGATCATTGGGCTATAAAACAAGAAGTAGAAAAAGAAGCAGTAGAAGAAGAAGAAATATAAAAAGAAGAAGAAGAAATAGAAGAATCATCAGAAGAAGTAATAGAAGAAGAAGCAAATGAAGAAGAAGAAGAAGAAGAAGAAGAAGAAGAAGAAGAAGAAGAAGAAAAAGAAGAAGAAAAAGAAGAAAAATAAGAATTGGATGATAAAGGTTCAAATTATTTGGCTCCAAAGAAATCTGAGTCAATTTTTCAATTTCATGGATGCATTCAAAAGAAAAGGTTTATTGTGTCCATAAACCCTACCAATAAGTATAAATTCATCAACATGAATGTGTCCAAGCATCTACATGTTCAAGCAAATAATATCAAAGAGGTGCAAGTAGATGGTAAGAATATTTCAATGTTTGAATATTTGAAGCTTGCTATGGAAAAATATGTTTTGCATTCATATTTATATGCTTTGGATATGGATGATATGGATATAGTTCTTAGATATCCATGGTTAGAGACTTTGGGAATAATGAATATTAATATTCAAAAAAATTTCATGAAGTTTTGGTATAGGAAAAATAAGATCACTTTACAAGATATCATAGTGAAAAAAGGCACCAATAACAATCCAGGTAGATCATGAGGATAAGATGGAAACAAATGATGAAGAGCATGATGAAGATTCAAATGATATAGATAAAGACACACTACAAATGAGCACTTCATCTACTCAAGAGACAAAGAAGAAAAAGGTGGAAGAGGTAGAAGCAAAGGTGGATAAGTTCAAAGTATTGGAAAATGTTGAGGTATATAGACACCCACATCATCATGAGAGGAAACAATCATGGAACCAGGTGAGGAAGTGTCATAACAACAATCATTTTGTCTATACAGGAAATAAAATTTCCAATAATTATGGATATGCATGGAATCTAAAGAAAAAATACTATGGCACATGGAATGAATGGGGGAATCACTATGACTATGCATGGAAGAACACCTACTATGGTCATGGTTGATATCAGAGTAACAGAGTGGAATATGGTACATGGAATAAAAAGAGGAATAATTATGCTTGGACACCAAAGCAGTATAATTATGATCATAAACACAAATAGATGAGCATAATGGATTTTGGACACATACCAATTGTAATGATCTTGATATTCAATATATGCAAAAATACCCTTAAGGTAGGGAAATACCATATAATACTCCTTTAGGAAGGAATAACTCCACAATGTCTCTTTGAGGGGACAACCTCCAATATCCTCTTAAAATAGAAGACTCAATGCTTACTTGATATCTTTACCATGATAATCATCTCCTATATATACATCTATCTAAGCCATGGATGGATAACCTCCTAATCCCAATGTAGGCTGACCATTACCCAATTTACTACTTCCACAAGTTACTTTATTATCCTAATATATTATACCCATATAACTAACTAAGGACATGTGTGCCACATGTCAGCATCTCCATCAACCCATATACATCAATATATCATATCCCTAGGTGTATAGCAGTGTTTGACCTAGGACATCATTTGCTTAGATTTCAAACAACTACTTGTTTATCCAGAGTTTTGATCACCCATTTCTTCTACTTCATCAGGTTTTATAACCCATGTAACTTACCTAAAGAATCTTAAAGTTGTAAATAATCACCACTCACTTGGGGTTTTTAACCTTGAAGACTTGTGAAATTCCTAGACCTTCCCATAGTTATGATGTCCTCTTATTTAGAATGAGTTTGTCAGAGTTTTTAAAGCTTTATAATTCTAAAAGTTCTTAATACCTTAATATTTCTTAGGATTGTTACTATATATAATAACTTAACTTAGTTTTTGAACCTTTTCTCAACTAGCAGGAATGGTCATTAAGTTTTCAAGAGCATATACCAAGTCTTCCCAGTGTCAATCACAACAAATGTTATGAGTAGAAGAAGAAACAACTCTAATTGAAGAAATTATTGAGGTTGCACTTAAATAAGTTCCATGGTAAAGTATGAAAGGGAAGACAAAAGTAAAGAGAGTTGAGAAGCCAAATGAAGCAAAGATGAAGTATGAATACAAGGGATATCCCATTGAGTCTTGCATCACTTCCAAATTATTTGAAATTAGTGATACTGATATGGGACATGTTTTCATAAATAAATTATTTGAAGATCCAAATCCATCTATGAATATTACCCTCAATTTATTTTTTTTGAATACTTCAAGCATTATAATAGTCTAAATGATGATTTATTTTATTAAGTCATTTATAAATTGAATATTTCTTTAAAATCCAAGAGAGTATCTAATATAGCTTGGGAAGAAATTTCCCATTTTAGATGTATTTTCATTCAATTCTTGAATTTCATATATATCCGAGTTAGTGGTTTCATAAGGACACTAGTAAAGTTACTAAGTTATCCTAGTGATAAATTGATTTTTATGGAGTTGTGTAGGTAGATGGTGGAGTTGCATGATATTTAGTCTAAAGTTCATCATTATCCAGTTGGTTTTCCTATTTTTATTGGCCATTATCATTGTGCAAGCATTTATAAGGCTAAGAATGTATGAAAAAATATGTACCATAACTATAATAAATCACATTTTGAAGATAGATAAAATTTTGATTATAGAGGCATAGATCAAAACATTTTAGATGTATTTTCATTCAATTCTTGAATTTCATATATATCTGAGTTAGTGGTTTCATAAGGACACTAGTAAAGTTACTAAGTTATCCTAGTGATAAATTGATTTTTATGGAGTTGTGTAGGTAGATGGTGGAGTTGCATGATATTTAGTCTAAATTTCATCATTATCTAGTTGGTTTTCCTATTTTTATTTGCCATTATCATTGTGCAAGCATTTATAAGGCTAAGAATGTATGAAAAAATATGTACCATAACTATAATCAATCACATTTTGAAGATAGATAAAATTTTGATTATAGAGGCATAGATCAAAACACAACTTATCTTAAGTATATACATATCCTTACACTTGAAGACTTTTGGATTGGTTGTAGGGATAAATTTGAGGTGAGTAGAAGAGATAACATCAGGATGACTATTAAGCAGATTCATTTTTTTATTTGGATATAGTTCTTAAGACATGGAATATGATGAGAAAATAATTCATGAATCTTATCATGCAATGGGAGGAGATAATTCTTCACTTCCATAAATTGACTATATCAAGATTCAAGTAAAGACTATTACTAAGAGGACTTTAGTGGTTGTCGCTACGACTTCAACATGTCTTCTTGGTAAGGGATATTGCATGAAAGAGTCAATAATGATATAAATGGATCAAGTAAGTCATAAGAATAAAATAATACAAGTATAAAATAGTCAAAATCCTAAGAAGAATTTAAAATTAAATACTAATGTTGATGATACATACTCCTTGGTGAAAAAAAAGGAGTTCATTCAATAAGTTACCCTTGAATCTCCATTGGTCTCTTTTAAAACCATTATTACTTCTACCTCTCTTATTTATAACATACCTACCACATATTCATCTTCATCTTCATTACCAGTAAAGAACATACAACCAATATTGAAGGAGATAGATCCATCCATAGTCATTCCACCTCCAAAGTCTCCTAATTTCAAACCTCTTGAGAAACATACTTATGAAGGAGATAGATGTTCCTCATTCACCACCATATTCTCTACCTTATACTCCTCCTCTACCTCCTTCTAATGATCATCCCACTATTCATCTTATTCCTACCCAAAAAGATCTAGAGTAGGTAGCTACTAAAGAGGTGACTACATCTTAGGAGATATCATAGAAATAGGTAACAACTAAACCTAAAAATGTAGAGAAAGAGAAAGAGAGATAAAGATAAATAAAAAGATGAACAAATAGTTTCCAATGTTGTTCAAAGGGATCTACATGCATAGGAAGTTCCTTCTCAAGAGATAGTGGTGAGAAATAATAAAAATCAAATGGTAATTCATTCAAACACTTCCACTGGTATAAAGTTTTCTTTATGGTTGGAATTTTAAATATCTCCTCAATTAAAGGAGGAAATTAACTTGGAGGATATATACTTATATATGTTAAAGAGTCTTGATCGTAAGGGTAAGAATCCTAAGAGTGCCAAAGTGACTTCTAAGATAATAATTGAGGCTTCAAGATAGAAATTTGTAGAAACATCAATTCCTCTATAGGGTAATCATAAAAGTGAAGTCACTAAATAAAAATTAGTAGTTACAAAGGTATCCCTTGGAGAGGTCACTATAGAGGGCCTAAAGTAGGACATGTAGACCCTTATCAACACTCTTTTTTAGAATCTTGATCAAGAGAAGGCTAATAAATACAAACTAAAGGAAAAAATTTATAAAATATTTAAAATAATTTACAAGGTGTCAAGATCTTATTATTAGTGGCCATTACTTTTTGGAGATGTTTTTTACTAGCAAACAATCACTAAGGTAGAAGAAACTGGTGACAAGGCCAAAGCAGTTGATGAATGGATAGAGAAAATGTAACAAACTACATATAAATTATTTCCTTAGGTCCCAAGTACTTTAGATGATATTGAGAACAAATTGGCAAACCTAAAAATAGTGATGAAGGAAATGGAAAGTGAGAATGGAATATTTGAATTGTAATAGGAAAGCCTTCAATGAATAAATGCCTTAAGTGAAAATAATTTGATTGAATAAAAGATTATTTCAGAGGGATCAATAAAGAAATTAAATCAAGAGGAATACATATTTTTGAATGCAATTTTTAGGGAAATTCTTGAAAAAATGAAGACTCTAGAATAATATGCTCACAATGTGAAAGTAGATATGGAGGATTGTATCTACTATCTTATAAATGTTTGTTCTAAATAAATTGCAAGGATGCACAAGAAATTTTATTAGTAATTCAAGAAATTAATTGAAAAGGTCACAAATCTATTCATAACAAAATTTATAAAGGAGTTAATAAAATGTCAACAATTGGTCAAGAGGATTGAACCCAAACATGAGAAGGTGAAAGGTTATTGCAAGAAACTAGAAAGGGAGCTGTTGAGAATAGAAATAGAAAGGCAATTAGTTGCCAAGTTAGATGATGCAACTATTCAATTTATGATGTCTCAACACATGAAGTATAGGTAAAACTATAGATTAAAAGTTCATGAATTAGAATGATTATTATTGTTTACCTTCTCAACAACTTCTATTTTCTTCATTAATGTAGTTTAATTAAATTTTTTTTTAAGTTGTTACTTTGTAAGTAATGTCACTCAGAGAAGTTACTTTTAAAATTAAGTTTCTTTCTAAAGTGTAAGACTCAAGTAACTTGGATAGATGCCATTACTTGAATTCATTTCATAAAAACAAATTACTTAAATTAACTATAGATATTATGTAACGAGATTGTATTCAATCCAAATAGTGAAATTAAGAAATGCTACATGTCATCAACCATTATATAACACATAGGAGAAATTATAGGAGGACATCTCTCAATAGTTTTTAGAATTTATCATTTCACATGGGAATTCAAGGAGTGTTTCCTAATTTATTTTGACATCCTAAATAGTATAAGTAAGAGCAAAGGCCTGTGTGCCATAAGAGGGTAAGTTTTGGAAAGCAATTGTAACTATTATGCAAGAAAGTTTAAGCAAACTAAAACATTGTGTTTAGATTTCTCTATGTTTTTTGTATGAACTTCATTCAAAGTGAATAAGAAGAAATTAAATTTATGAGGAACTTTGCATTTAATGATATATTTTCATGCATTTTTGAAGATTAACATGGTAAAATTTGTGTTATCCTTAAATCTGAGCATGGATTCCAATTTTTCCTAATAATTTACTAAAATAATTATCATATATTATATATTTATCTACTTTTAATGGATATAATAGCTCTATAAAACTATTTGTTATGAAGTAAAACTTTATTCTCACATATTATTGTCATTTCATTCTCTCTTTCTCATAACTTTTTTACATGTTCTCTAAATTAGCTACTCGTTTGCTATAAAATCACTCTATTATGGTTCATGAACTTTGTGATTAATGTATTACCCTAAAATAAGATAACTTATGCATATCTTATGAATAATTTACTTAAATTTTTAATAATTGAAAGTGTGAATAGTTAAAATAGAGATAAACATAAGCATACAAGAGCTTCACCATTAAATTAAGGGGATTTATTCCCATGACTGCCTAGGTACTTTTGCTAGGGTATAAAATATATAGCCAATACTACCAAATGACCTTATGATAAAAAGGATAACTCTAAGGAAAAAGAGGATGGTAAAAGGATGAAGCCCCATGATTTCAAGAAGAACTTATTTAAAAACAAGAAGGGCTTTTATATTATAGAAGATAGTGATTCATTGGATGAGTATGATAGCTTAGATGATTATCATGATTGTGCCTTTGTGGTTGAAGGAAATTAATCCCTATTCATGGCATTAGGATCACCTTTTATAGATTTAGAAAAAAAGTTGAATAATATGATAAAGAATAGGAAGGAGAATTGGACCTAAAATTTAAACTCGTATTTGCTCTAGATGAGATTGACATGATAAGAAAAAAGAGCTCAAAGTAGAAGAACCTTGGACAAAAAGAAATTGAAAAACCATCCAAAAATCATGAAAGATATAATTAGATGGTAGTAAGCTGTAAGGCACAAGTTGAAGAGGATAAAATAATAGAATATGTAGTCAAAATTAAACTACAATTTAAATTTGATGAATGTATGAAGCTAGAATCAGAAATAGTGGCTTTGAGAAAATAATTTGAAAAGGATAAAGAACAAATAGACAAAGGTCTAAAACTTAAAGGATCTTTAATAATTCTTGATGAATCAATTAACTTTCAAAAGCCTTCAAAAGAGAGATCTGGTCTTAGTTTTGAAAAATTAAAAAGTCCCATAACCAGTATATCTACAAATTTATATGACAACTTCAAAGTAGAATTAGGATCAAGAGAAAAGAAAAAGAAAGCTTGCAAGGATACAAAGATGTATACAAGCACTGTTAATGTGAAGAAAACTAAAGGAGATAATAAGCCTCAATAAATGAAGATGTATAACACAAATGGAACTAATGCAGATGGCTACACAAGAGTGAGAGATTTGAAGAATCCATAATTGAGAAGAACTCCCCATCCTGCACGAAGAAAATCTATGACTAGGTAGTCTTCATTTTTGTATGTTTATTATTATACCTATAATCATTTTGTGCCTAAGGCTAGTGAATGTAGAGTTGTATCTAAAACGAGAGAAAACTTTGAAAACAAAAATCATTTTCACCCTTGTTAGATATAAATGTAATATGTTATAATTGAAATAATTTTGGTCATATAGCTAAACAATGTAGAACAAACTTTATAAGACCAAAAATACAAAGTGTAAAGAAAGGCATAAATCTCAATGTGAATAAAGGTTCACAAGTCTTTGAAAAATGGAAAAATAGAACATTTAAGAAACCCAAGGATGTATGGATAGTGAAATATTAAGCTATGATGGAGAATGTTATAAAGGTTAGAGAATGTTAAGAGATATAAATGCCTACTCATGTTGGGAATGAAAATACCAAGATAAAAGTGAAGTCCAAGGTGTTGGTTGAAGATATTTATAAAGTGTGTACATATTAAAGTGAACATCCTAATGTTGTTGAGCAAGTTTCATGTATATAACATCAATTTTCTATGCCTAGTGATGAGATTATGAACTACAAGGAAGATTTATTAGATGAAAAGGTATTTCATGAATCTATGTTATCTCCATGTATTTTTAATCCAATCATATAAGAAAATGGGAACATTATAGTGGATGAGCATGTTACTTCTCTTAAGCCTAAGAATAAGAAGAAGAACTACAAGTACAAAATGACTAAGGAGGAGAAGGAATATAAAGAGTTATGGGCAATTCATAGTTTCACATGGTTTTAAGACTTTTTTAAGTAGGGTGTCTCTATATATGCTTCTTAAGAGACTCCTTTTAGTGGAGAATTAAGTGTTGTTGTGGTGTTATTCAAAAGATTCTAGAAGGCAAGAAATGAATTCTCCTAGTTGGAGTTGGTATGTCATGGTGAGATAAGCTGTATGTATGCTATGTTTTTAGGGATAGAATGAGTATTTCAATATGACATATTGAGATTGATGGAGTGCATATCATATGTATGGTATGAAAGTTTAGATGAAGTGAAATGAGCCCCAAAATTATTTATTTTAGTTCTTAGATATTATAGGGTTTCTCAGTTAAACCCTAAGGGCTAAAGCCATGGTATAGGAATCCAAGGTTCTTAAAGGTGTGAAAACTCAAATTTTGGTGCAAAGGAGTGTGATGGCTATCTCTTAGTGTGAAATAAGTATCATAGGTTGGCATAAGGATTCAAATGCAAGAAACCCTTAACATTGTGTATCTTGGGTTATGTAATGACTTGGGTCACCAAAATTGGATAACATGTGTAAAATGATGATATACAAGCATTAAATTAAGTTAAAATGTTTTATAGGTAGTCTATTGGTTCAAAAGTATGAGAATTTTAAGTTATGTATCTTTATTTGAAATTTACCTCTTTGAAGTAACCTATGAGAGGTTACAAGGTATGTGAATCTATTATGAAAAAGAGATGTTATTAAAGGGAAAATCTTAGGAAGATGGAGTATGGAGTTAGGGGGATCTAACTCAGATAGAATGAATGGCTTGAGGAGCTATGCATGATGTGAAGGGGAGTATATGTGAGATGCTTTAGTCATGTTGAACATGTTGAGATGTCTGCTACAAATGAGAAGTCAAGATGGATGTGGTAATAACTTGATCAAACCAATCTAGGTGTTTTGACAATGTATCGAATCCTTATGGATAAACAAAGGGAAGATTTGTAATTGGTTAGGTCTTAGGATCAGAGGACTATGTAGATGAATCTAAGAGAGAAGGCTAGTGAGCATGCATGGTGTTTCTTCATGGGGTATGGAGATCTAAATATACTCAAGTGATGTAATGAGACAAAAAATAGGATTGGTATCTCTTACATAACATAAATAGATCCTAGTGATAGGGCATGATTCCAGGGGTAAGATCGTATAAGCATTGTTAATCCATATAAGAAGAGAAAAGGCAACTTAGGTATACATACTTTTGTAAATTTCTAATGAGTTGATGGTTATAAATTATTGGAAAAACTCCTTTACCTAATAAGGGGGAGAAACATTTGGATAAACATTGAGAAATAGTCCCTTGTCCATTAATGTCAAAGGGGGAGAAAAAGTGAAAATGCTAAATAATATTAGAGCATGTGTCCAAGTTGTGTTTTGGAAAATGATCCATTACTTAAAGGGGAAAAAGTTTGGTATGAATATCTTTAGTTCATAATCATTAGAATACAATGCAATTAATACAAGATAAGGATCAAAATATTAGAATATTAGAGCATTTAGTTTACCATCAATACCAAAGGGGGGATATTGTTGGCAATATGATTTTCATCAATGTCAAAAGGGAAATAATTGGCATTAAGGATGTCATTAATGTCCAAGGTTGAGTATGGTGACTTGAAGATGTGAAAGGGATCCTATCAGAGGTCAAGGATGATTGGAGTACTTTTTTCCATGATTAGAATTCATCCAATTCTTTATATTTTTCATCTAGACATTTTGGGTTTATGACAAGAAAATATGAATAGGAAGTTTGCTAATGTCACCATTTCCATGCGTGGATGAGTATAAGGAAGTTGATCATATGGTTATGATAAAATTAGTCCCTATTTATTATGTGCCACATTTAAATCCATGTAGTGAAGCACAATTGAATATATGAGGATGCAAAGTTGGTTAATCAGACATAATTAACTAAGTTTATATACTTAGCCAAATTTTCAAAAGGGTTATATCAAATCCAAGTAAGCATGTTGATGAGGTCAACATTCACACACATGGAGGTGTCAAGATAAAATTATCATATGGTTTTGTTCATTTATGTGCCTAATTTTATGCACTAAATATTAGGTCATGTGATGTAGTGTGACAAAAGATATGCATGTGTAAAGTTGGGCTCCCAAACATTTTGATAGTTTTTTCCCACACTTAGCCAAATTTACAAGTTACAAGAAAATCTAAGAAGACATTTTAATGATGTCACTTACACATATGAAGGTTTTTCAAGTAGATGAATATATGAATAGAATCCCCTATGTGAGATGATCTTATGCACTAAATTATAGATCATGTGATGAAGCACATAAAAAGTTATGTAAGAACAAAGTTTGTCTTCTAGGTAGTTCTAAGCATAGTTAACTCTATGGTAGAATAATTTATCACATGCAAAGGATTCAAGAAGATATGAGCATATAGGTTTGTTCATTATCATGCCTAGTTTATATTATCCAAATTTCAAAATAGGTAGATGAGTGAAGGAAATGATATGACGGTGAAAAGTTAGCCTTCTAGGCATATTGAGATTGTCCCCATAGTCAAATTTGCACAAGGTAAAGTTTGAGCTTGTTAGATGATCTAACTGTGAAAACTTAATCATACATTGAAGATCAAATGATGCATAATGAAGTCAATATGTTAAAGGCAACTATGATTGAATGTTTTAGTGACAAGTGTCATAATAATAGAGCTTAAATGGTAAACCTATGATGTAGTTAAAAGTCAAATAGTCAATGATCAATGTGAGAATTCCAAGTGTCTTAATATCAAGAATTGATACCAATGTTTAGAAGGCAGACACTAATGCCAAGTGTCACATTAATGAGAGACCATTAGAGATAAAGTTTGAGATTCTCATAAAATCTAATGATGGGGTGTTAATCATGAAATGAAGATCTAATGGAGCGAGTGGACTCATTAGGATAAAGTATTCAAAGTTTAAGCAGACAAAGGCAAGTTAAATACTGATCTAGTTTGATGATATCAATGGAGCGTAAGTGTTATAATATTTCATGATGTATAAAGATGAGGACAAGCGGTCAATGTTTAACCATAGACAGAGATAATGTTGATGTAACTATGAAGATATAATGGCACATGGGATCTCATATTAGAAGATCCAAGGGTGCATTTTAAATTTAGGACATTAAAGGTTGGAAGCATACAAGGATCCAATGAAGTGCATGAGCTTGTCAAATATTGATCTAAAAAATGAATTTTTAATTTGATCATATTGAATGAGGATCATCATATCTTGTCATGAAACTTAAGATCTATGGTCAATATTTAAATATATGTTCATCCTAATGGTCAAGTAGTAGAACATGCAGGAACATGTATTTAAGCCATAAATTATAATAAAAACAATGAGTTTGATTGTGATGATCAATCAAATTTATGTAATAATGCATGTGTATCAAAAATAGATCCCATTATATGTTAAAAATAGTAATAAGACCAAGAATCATGGTGGTGAATCATGTTTTCAAGATGTGGGAAACTTGTAGTTAAATATAATAACTAAATTCCAATAGAACTGAGCATGATGTGTTAGCAAAAAAGTGTGAACACAAAGAAGATATGAAACCCTATATCAAATGCTTATATATATATATATATATATGTCATCTAAGATATATAATGTGTGACTGGTGTAGTTGAATTATGTTAAATAGAGAATTATAAGAGACACATAACTAGAAGAGAAGAGAAGAGGCTTCATAGAGAGATGAAGTGTGTCAAATAAGAGATATTCTAAACACAGATACAAAGGGGCAAAGTGAAAGAGTAGAGAGAGATAACGTGAATCGTATGAGTAGTCATAGACCAAACTTGTAATAGATAATTGAGACTGGATTCTTTTATGAATCTATATTGTAATTTGGATTTGTATCTCCATATAGATCTGATTGGTGGGTGTCATTATAGAATCTACGTTGGTACTCAATTAGGGAGTTGGTGCTTCCTTAGAGTTGGTGCTCATAAATTAGGGAGTTTGTGATTTCTTAGAGTTAATATTCTTAAATCAAGGAGTTGGTGATTATTTAGAGTTGGTACTCTTAAACTACGAGATTGGTGTCTTTTCAGGTTTGGTGCCCTTAAATGTGTATCCAACGAGGTTTTGATTGTGAAGATGGATTATAATAGTAGATTATAGTAGCTATTCTCAATGTGGTTTTTCCCATATTGGGTTTTCCACATATATAGGGTGTTATGTGTTTTTATGTGTGTGATCTCTACATATATGTTTTAATTTGCATATCCTTTCTAGTTTGTTTTTAAAAGGGATGGAAAAAGGACTAATTTAGTCAATGTACTAGTTCACCCCCCTCTTAATAGATAGTTGTGCTCCAATAATGGAGTTTGATCAAAATAGTAAAAACATAGTTTCTTACACAAAAATGAAAATCTAATCCTTTATTTCATAAAGATAACAATGCTTTCAAAAAATGTAGGGAGAACAAAGGAATACTATGTTCCACAAGGATGGAAATGGTGGTCATGGAATTGCTTGGTATTGGTAGGTCATGGCTTGACAAGGGTCACTTGGTACATAAATCAATTCTCCAATTGTAAATTTAACAATGATCTCAAAAGAACCTAATTTGTTTAATATAACCCTGCAATAAATTATAATTGATTCAGTGGTTGAGAGAAATGGCCTGAGAATCAAAGCTTCATAGTTAGAGTGGAATTTTTCAAGATTGAAAAATTGTACTTTACATTTTGACTTACACATTCTATTGTATGAATTGGTGTAATAGATGAAGGAAATCATAACTTGAGGTATAATTTTTAACTTTGCAAGTTGAAAAATGCAATTAGATTTTTGGTTTCCATAGGTAGGTTAGATGACGGGAAGTGTAACTTTGATTGCACATTGGAACTTTTCAAGTTGAAAAATTCAAATGGAGTTCCAATTTCTACGAGCTTAGTAAATAGTGGAAAGTGATATTGAGTTAAAATTTTCAACTTGAAAAATTAAAAATTGGAACTGACATTTTAGTTTCCATTGGGTATGTGTAAAGTGGGAAACAAAGGTTTGATTGGAATTTGTAATTTTGTAAATTTCAAATTGCACTCAAATCTCTGGTTTCCACTAGGTTTATGAAAAGGGTATCATAGTTCACTTTAAGGATTTTTCTAAAAAAATAATGGGTCTTCCCTATGGTATAATATTTTTTTCACATTTTTGGCTAAAAAATATCAATATTTTTGGTAACCTCTATAAGGTGATTTCTTGATAATAAATTTATTTTTATTGGTCTTATATTTCATTGGACATGGAGTTATTTTAACCTTAACACACTTTAACTATAGAATAA
The DNA here is from genome assembly GCA_037957365.1 of Torreya grandis. NCBI lineage: Eukaryota > Viridiplantae > Streptophyta > Pinopsida > Cupressales > Taxaceae > Torreya > Torreya grandis. The sequence goes on along the minus strand of JARHVA010002137.1, from coordinate 216,507 downwards.
TAAAACTATGATTCTACCTAAACAAGATTAAAACAGGGAAAAAATAGGAACAAACGAAGGAAACAAAAACTCCTAGTGAGTTGACTTGTGTGGAATCACCTATTTAGGGAAACCAACTAAACCTAATATTTATAATTATTTTTTGAAAGAATTATAACCTTATAAGGAATATTTGAGGTATATCCCATTAAATGGGATAATTAGTTCTTATCCATTAAGCCTAGATAGATGGAATGTATTTGCTCTCTTGTACTAAGTTATGATGTATGGACCACTCCATATTACATCAAACATTGTATGCTTTCCTAGTTTAACTCTTTTAGCATCCCATTTTATAAGCTTATATTATTTTTTTAATCTCCTATCAGATGATTTTTGATCAAAAGTTCTATTTTTTTTAGCTTGACTTGCTTTCAAAACTTTCATTAACTGGTTCTTGACTTCTAGCTCCATGAGATACACCAATCATACTATTATTTCATCATTTTCAATCAATTCCAACTTATGATTGAGTTCTAGAGATGGTAACTCAATTGAAAATATAACTTTAACTTCCCTTCCATATACCAACATGAATGGAGAATTGCCAATGGCTCTCTTAGGAGTGATCCTATGATCCCAAAGTGCTGATTTTAGCTATGTGCCATGTCCTTTGGTTATTATCCATTGTCCTTTTGACAATATTTATGATATTTTTATTGGTAGACTCTGATAATCCATTAAATTATGGGTAATAATTGGATGAATTATTCAAAATTACATTATGTCTTGTAGTCCATTTACTCACTTGAATGCCCATAAAATCTTTGCCATTATCTGACATAATGGTATAAGAAACACCAAATCTTGTGATAATTCCATCCATGAATTATAAGATAGATTCCTCTATGACATCTTTTAGTGTAACTTATTTAGTCAATATAGTGAAATAATTAGCTGTTGTAAGGACCCATTTGTGGCCTATAATCAATGGTGGATTGATCATGTCAATGAAATCTAATCCCCACTTGAAAAATTATTGGTCAGATCATATTGGTTTGAGATAGAAAGCTATTAATATTTGATTTCCTAAAAATTTGGCAAATTTATCATGGATTCATACCCATTGATGGTCATCTTTGAATAGGTCAGTCTAATAATATCCTCCCCTCATCATTTTGATGGTTGTGTTTATTACAAAAAAAAAGTCCACCTGATGGCCTATCATGAAACTCCTTGATCACCTTAGGAATTTGATCATGTTTGATGAAACTTAGCATGACTACATTCATATATTTTCTAAAAAATTCTCCATCAATAATAACATAAGTAATAGATTGGAGTCTGAAATACCTCTTTTTGGACTACTAAAAATCATATGGGCACTCACCAGTCTATAAGAAGATGGTCGTGTCATTGATCCATATATTAAATAGAGGTGGAGTGGGTAGTTGAAATATATTTTGAGCATATACTACATAAAATACTACCTCAATAGTATTTATATCATAAGTAATCTATTCACATCAGCCTTTTCCTCTTGCAAGTTTTGTAATTTTGATGTTCACATCATATTCCATGACTTTGTGATCCATCTTGCTCTTTTTTCATTTATTTCCTAGATCACTAGGAAATCTTTGACACTTTGGTAACTAAAACATAGGTGAATTTTATTATTAGAGATCATATGCCAACCTTTTTGTATATTTTATTACATCATATACTTGATTCTCAATGAAACTGTACTTTTCTTGACAATCCTTCAAAGATTGACTAAAAAAATATATTAGCTTCTCCAACTATTCTTTAGTATAATGGGTCAAAATATTTTATATGCTACCTTCCCCTCAAAAAATATACATAATGAAATCATTCTCATAGTTGGGGTTGACCAGGGTAGGAGCTTGAGAAATAGCTTGATTGATGGCTTCAAAACTATCTTTTCCTTCATGTGTCTAGTTGAATTGAAACCCTTCTTAAGCATGGCAGTAAGGGGCTTAGACATGAGAAATTTTTTGGAATAAACCTTCTTATGAATTTTATCTTTCTTATGAAACTTTTTAATCCCTTTTTATTTCTTGTAAGTGTTAGTGAAGATATTACACTTAATCTCTCTAGGTCTATTACAAAAAACTCTTTTGAAATAATGTGTCCTAGTAGTTTCCCTTCATGAACTATGAAAATGCACTTTTTTAGATTGATGGAAACTCAAAATTATTTGAAACTTTCAAAAACATTCGTAAGTTGATCTTGGTATGCACTAGAATGTTTTGAATAAATGGTGATGTCATCTAGGTATACCAGAATCATCTCATTTATCAAACCCTTGAAATCCATCTCCATGGTTATTTGAAATGTAACACTAGTGTCAGTTAGACCAAAAGGCATATTTTTATATGTATATGTTCCCCATTTTGGAGTTTCAACAGTATTGAACTAGTCTAATCTTATATTAGGATTTGGTTATATCCAAAGTAACCATCTAGAAGAAAAAACCTTTCAGATCCTAATACAGTTTGAATAATTTTCTCCATGGGTGGAAGGGGATAATGGTCCTTAAAGTATGCTTCATTTAGGTCCCTAAAATCTACACAAATATTTATTTCACCATTATTTTTCCTTACATTAACTAAGTTAGTAACCTAGGATGAGTGTTTTATAGGGAAAATAATGTTAGCCTCTATCAATTTGGATAGTTCCCTCTTCATCAAGGGTTTTATTTTTTGATTGATTGGTCTCTATTTATATCTAAAAATCCTAGTATTTGGGTCAATCTCTATTATGTGTTTGACTAAGCTAGGGTCAAACCCCTTTATATCTTTATAACTCCAAGCAAAGTTATCATCAAACTCTTGACACAACTCAATAAAATACTATTTTTTGAAAGTATTACATACCTTTCCAATCTTCAATGTTTTCCCCTCTGAAATGACTACTAACTCATAGTCTTCTTCATTGATCATAATATTCTTATTTTCACCTTTCATCTGATCATCAGAGCTGAAGATACTTTCCAAATTAATAAGTCCCATGGGTAATTTGTTTGTATTCAATTGAATGATTTGATCTCCATATTGATATTAGAGTCTTGATTGATTTTTGGCTAAGAATTCAACCTCCTCTCTTAGAAAATTCACAATTTTCTAATCACTATCAAATACATGCCAATTGGTTATAGTCTCAATAATAGATGGTCTCATTATCAAATTTACATGTTGGCTATTATTTTTATTTATCTCTTTAGGTAAATTATATTGGGAACCTACTAAGGACATATGATAAACATCCTTATTTTGTTTTCTTAGTAGCACTTGAATTATTAAAGTGGTAAAGTCTTCTAATAGGTCCCAAACCCTATGTTTTTAAGATCATAGAAAATTATTATTGGTTATGATTTTAGATCTTACATGGTGAAAAATCAATTCAATGTCACTAAACACTTTTAGTGACTATATTCCCCTTTATTCGGATAGCTAGAGACCTTGAATCAAAGCTTCATATTTAACTAAATTTTTAGTGAAGCTAAATTGAAATCTAAAAGAATATAAATGACTCTAATTTTAGGGAAAGATCAAAACAATACCTATACCTAAACTAGTCCTACTTCTTGAGCCATCAAAGAAAAGTTGCCACATTCCCTAGATATCCTCAACTAGTTTCATAATGTTTGGGATTATTTCATTAATTTCATAAATGTAGTATGCACCCAACCTAGTTCCTTTGACATAATCATAAGGATAAAATTGAAGGGTTGATCCCCATTTTTCTTGATCAGTGTCTAGGATTTCTATCATGGATATTGTAACCTCATGGTCGAGCTCCTATTCTTGATCTTGCAATGTGCAATTCATATTTATAAGGATAGGAGTATATGGCTCTAAGTGGTCTTTATAAATTGCCTTGGATCTTATTCTCACTTTGGTTCCATATCTTGTCCTAACCAACATGTGGGTCCAATCAATATATAAAAATCTTATCAATTTTATAGTGAAGTTTTGGGAAAGGAAGATACCAAAATATGGGGTAGGTTAATAATTGTGGTATCTTAAGAAATTGACAAGATTAGACATGCATGGATGGTAAGGTTTAAACATTTTATATTATTTAATATTTTAATAACATCCCTATCCAATTAAAAAACACCTTTTATGATAAGTGTATATTTAATACCAAGAACATCATCTATTTTCTTGGGCATAATAAAACTACTAGACATTGAGTCTACCATGAAATTATGTATGATATTTTTCCCAACTATGAGTGAAAGGTAAAAAATGGGAGGCTTACCATTTTTATATGATTTGGTATTCATTTTTGGTTAACACAAATTAACTACAGTAGTGGTTCCCTTAGCTGAGACCTTATATTTTCTTATCTCATAGCGACATTCAAATTATTATTCTTCATTTTTTCTATAATACTGAAATTAATGTTACTGACCTTCACTAGTGCCTTTGTGGAAGAAATATATCTTCTTTCATGAGATTTGAGGTTAATAATTTTGAATTTGACTAGCATATTGGTTGGTATCTAAACTGTGTTACCTTTTGTAAAATATTTTACAACTTTAGAAGTTGTAGCATTCCCAACCCTAGGGGGTTGATCACTTTCTATTTCCATCTTCTTATAGCATGTATTCACTATCACTAAACTAAAAACATTGATTAGTTCTTCCTCTTGATTTGCACCATAAAAATCATCCTCCTAATAGTCCAAAAGAGTATATTCATTCTAAGTAGGCTCTTATGTATCTTCCTACTAGGAAGTATCTTCTTCTAACTATCTTTGAGTGTTTGATATGCTTTGATCTATAAATTCTTGACTAATGACACCATTAAGACAAGCATTTTGATCATGCAATTGATCACAAGGGTAAAACCACTCATATTCCTAAGCCTAGTTTCTATGAATAGACACAATAGCTTTAAAAGTACCTAGTGTAGGTAGAAAATGGATATTAAGAGGTTTTCTTACATTTTTTTAAATTGTGGCTATTAATTTCCTTGGTATGGTTTCCTATTAGGTTGGTATGATTGGTTAAATTCTTGATAAGGCCTATAGTTGTGGGATTATTTCATTTTCATTACTACCAACTCATTACCAAAGATTTTAGTCTATGACTCGAATCATATAAATAATCAATAGGAGAAAGGTTTAAAGTTGGTACCTTGATTGTGGTGGGAATTGGGGAATAATAGGTTACATAGGAGGAACTTATGTAAATAGAGGTATTGGAGGCTATGGGGAAATTTTTCCATCTTAAATTAGATATTTTTTTCTCTTATTACAATTTCATATGCATTGGGGAGTGTGATGCCACCCATTGACTGAATCATGACAGCTATATCACTATTTAAAGCTCTAAAGTAATAAAGGAAAGCATTATTTGGGGCTGACGTGAGCAACACTAGAAATCTATTCCATGTCTTTTGAAAGTGAAAATTAAAATCACTCATGAACTCATGAGGAGCCTATTGAATACTAGTTAAATTTTCAACCAAGGAGAGGTGGTCACTCTTATCTTAAAATTACATGCATAGGGTAGTCCCTAAGTCATCCCAAACATGGAAATAATTGGGAAGCAAAATTATATACCCTTATAAGGCTTTACCCTTAAATGAGGAGACGATAAGTTTGATTACAACATTTTATTGTACTATATTATGAATTGAAAATATATTATTAATGTCTTATATATGTTGTATGGGATTGGTGGAAGTTTTACCAATAAAATATGGAAGTATTTTTAGAGCTAAGATGGGTATATCACCATACTAGGCTAATTGAAGTGGGATATCTCCATTGAAGGATATAAAATTTTGATTTCTCAAGGCCATAGTGGGAGGTATGAAACTATTGTGGGTATTTGTAAGAGATGAAAATAGATTTACAAGATTTACTATAGTATAAGGTACAACTAATCTTGATTTATTTTTATATGGAAATGAAAATTCATGCAAGTTAATTTCCTTACCTTTACTAGATTATCTTGTATGTATCTTTGGCATACACAAATTGGATTTATTGAATCCATAAGTCATGAGAATTTATAAATAATTTTGAAATTTATACAAGTATTGTACAATGATTTCTAAGAATAGTACCAATATCTTGGTTATGATCTTCAAGTCCCACTAGGTATGTTAAAAATTGTTATCACTTAGTTTTTACACCCATCTTTGTGTGGTATTGTGTTGTATAGTATGAGCTACAAACTATGGGAAATATAATAACATAATGAGATCACCTCAAAGATGTGGGACCTCGGTGAATTTAGGTGAACCTTTGTAGAAGGCCAACTTCCTTTCATTAATTTCTATGTAACTAATATATTACCAATTCACATTAAAATATTACTTCTTTGTGATCTTGCTCCTAACTAGGTTTTGAATTATGAGGAAAAGAGTTTTAAAAATGAATTTGCAAAACTAGAAAATGGTCATTATACTAATTAATTATAATTGAAATTAATGATTTATTTATATGAACACATTAGAACAATAAATGTACTAAACTATATTGGAGTACAAACTTATAAAAATATGAAACCAAAGGTAATATTAGGCACTTATCATATAACGAACAAGATTCTTTATTTTGATCAAACAATTTTTCAAAAGGGCACAAATAGTACCACAAATGAATTTATGTCAATGAAATAATAATCAAAGCATTCAAAAACTTGATAAATATTTGTGCATACATAAAGATAATACAGACAGGGAAGCCAAAAATTCAATCTATTATCATTCTTTGGGTTATAGCATGTAGATCAATTATTCAAAATGCAAAATAAAATGTCCAACAAAAAAAGATAAGATGGGATACACCATGGTACCCATATTTATAAAAATACTCTCTTGAAAGAGAGGTAGTTATAAAAACCTTACACCCAATTAAAGATCAAGAAAATTCAAAAAACCTCATAAAAATTGCATGATCTTCAATATGGAATCGTATCATTAGTGAGGTAGATGACTACAACAAAACATGTAACTATTGGGCCATTAAATAAGTTATAGAGTCATGGAAAAATCCATTAAATCTTCAAGCAAACATCATTTATCTTTAGTTTAGCTTCTATTTATCTTTTCTAGGGAATGAGGTGTAAAAAAGAAGCAATACTTAGTTAAGTTAAATGTTTATAGCTATTTTAGTTTATAACTTGAAAAACCTAATTTTTATTTTTCAGTTGAGAATTTTACAACTTTATAATTCATTCAACTTGAAGAAACTAAAAATGGAAATTACAACATGAGTTTTTTCAAGTCAAATAACTCAAACTTTGTCAAAAAGAAAAGTGAAATTTACAAGTTTCACTTTTTCAACTTAAAAGCTATCAAAAAGATACTTGAAAATTACAAGTGGCTCTTTATAAAAAATATATACCAAAATAGTGGTTGAAATTTATAACCTACAACTTTAAAATGTTTTTTTATAATAAATAAATGTGTTTTATAGAATGTATTTTATTGAAAGAATTATTCTAAAACCATAACCTCTTAAGGCTCCTTGTCCTTCTTTGATTGAATTTTCTCAACACAAGAATCAAAATTTTTGAAGATATATAGGAGGAGATCTACATCAGGTCCAAGTGAATATAGCTTGTTCATATAATATTCTACCATTATTTTAAAGATTTATCTAGATGCATCCTTGTATACTTGAGCATCTTTCCCCATTTTATCCAGTGTATTCTCATACTTGATTTACAGGTGGATGGAACTCAAGTTGAACATTATATCCCATGTTGAATCTTTCTTGACCACTCCTTTGAAATTATTCTAAACCTCTTTAACTAAAAGGATTTGATCTTGATAAGTTTTTTCTTCACATGACATTATACTAAGAAAATATTCAATGTCATATATTGTATATGTGGCCTTATCACATGTAGCCTTGGCTTTATTAATACTGTCAATGAGTATCCTAATTCTAAAATGAGCTACCCAATCCAACTCCTCATGCTCTACATCATTTTTCAATATCCTCTCTATGATGAGGGTATCAGCATCAATTAAGTCAAAAAATTGCAACTTTAGGAAGAAAAGGTTCAACCTTTCATTCTCTTCATCATATTTGCTTATTTTTTCTTTCAAGGATACCTGATCATCTTTTAAAATTTTGTAATAGTCCATTACTAGCTCAATTACTCTATTTCCTTTTTTGAGAAACTCCTTAGTGTAGTATTTAATGTCCCTTCCCATAATACTAATCTTTGTCCCTCCTTCAAGTGTTTATTTATTGGGGAATTGAGTAAGAGACTAAGTTGGTTGGGTTACTAGTTCTATAAAATTCTTGAGATAAGTTATCAATTATTCAAATTTATTCTTCAATTTATATTTTGTGACCTTGTCACTTCTATACTTTAAAAAATAGAGATCATTATTAATTGAACATTGTGTTTCAGTCCCTATCTTGTAGGATGACACAAGTGCATTTTCAATATTTGATAATCCAACACCAATAGATTTTATTTTTGTTTGTCTGGTTGGGGAACTGTAATTTCTACATATTTATCCCCAGTTGAATCATATAATATCCTAGATAGGGTTCTAGGGCCTACCTTTGATATTTTTGATGCCTCTAATAAATAAAATTCTAGTGTGTTGGTTAACACCATTTATTTTTATTCTTCCCTAATGATTGTACTAGCCATCTTAGAGTGGCATCCGATGAACCTAACACTATTATATATGAATCTATAGCTAAAGTTACTACACTAGTGGTTATTATGACAAGTGTTGTATCTATAACTAATGTTACCACTAGATCCTCCATTGATGTTTTGGTAATATCTTCCCCTTTTATGCGTTAAAAATCCACATTTATATCAATAAGTCCCTTAATCTCTCCCTCTTGAGTAGGGGCTTGGGTTACTGATGGAATGCAGGAGATGGGTATTTGAATGGATAAAATGGGTATTACTATGATTATTAGGGGTATGGGAGTTAGGAGTGACATGAGTATAGGGTTAGGCAAGGGTATTTAAATTAGGGGAACATATGGAAGTGTGGAATCTAGGGTAGTGAATGATTCAATCAAGGTAGTGGGATCACTCAGAATTGATGAAATGGGGAATGTGATGGGAGATGAAAATAAAGTAGGATCTACCCTAATGGCTAAGATGGTTAGTAGGGTTTTAGTCAAGATGAATGAATCTACATCCATGTATTTTTGGGTGGTATTAATTACTAATAGAGTGGTGGTAGATTTTGGGGATGAGATGAAAGGAATTATGGAAGAGGGAAGTGAAAGTGGAGTTTAAGTTTCCAATTGCATATATTGGTTTTCTACCAAGGATGTGACTTATATAGGTGAGCTAGTGGAAATAGAGGGGGAAATTTTTTGAGGTGATTATGGAGTGAAGATAGGAAGAGAAGGTATTGTAGTTGGTTAAATAACAAAGATAAGAGGGGAACCTATTTTTTCATGAGCAATAGTTATGTCTTTGATGGAAGTTGGCATTACCTGATCGATTTATTATGTTGTTATTTCTTGGCTAATATAAGCACCTATTTTATTCTTTTAATTTTATTTTTGTATGTGGCACATAATTTGAATATCTTCCTAATATACTTGGGCTCCATTTTTGGAATCCTTTACTATTATTTCCACACCCTTCTCTTTTATTTCTCTCAATTTACCATTGATAATTAGGTTGTCCTTGGTAATATTGTCCCCTTTACCCCTTAGCTAGTTGATTATTATATTTATTACATGGGTGGTCTTATCCATTAAAGAGAAGGATTTAGGTATGGATCACCTATTTATTGGAAGAGGTTGGGAATAGATCTTGTTATCATAATAAACCCTATCAATTGGATATTCTCATCTATTAAGTCCTCATGGACTGATGCCATGTTGTATGTTTTGATTTTTTCTAGCATCATCCTAGAATAATCTCTTAGTCTCACTTCCTCTTCATATTTCATCTCTTCACAATAATCTTATTAATAAGGAACATGGGAATATGTGGTGATCCCCAATACACTATTAAAGTGGCTAGTCACATCATAAAATGTCTTTACATCAAGATCTCTTAAGGTCATTTGAGTCATCTCAGCATCTACAAATTTGGATTTTGATAGGGAAGGGCATGTATACCTCCCTATGATGATGGGGAAGTGGATTCCTAAATTATATTTGATTGACAATAATTTTTGAGTTTTTACAAGCTATCTCACAAGTTCCATTAGAGCCCATCTATCACTTACATACCTTGGAAGGGTGTAAGGACAATGATTGAATCCTCATACTTTGATGTATGAATATGTTGGGAATTGAATGAAATATGATCCCTAATTTATGATTTTAGAAGTTGTGGCATCAAATAATATTCTCTTTTCTAGTTCATTGTCAAACATAATTATGATGTAGTATATGAAATCATCATTTACACTTCTAAGATATTGTTTGATAGCCTCAAGGGTGAGGTTAGGGTAATAGTTAAAGACCTTGTTGACTTGATTAGGCATTGTGTTCAACCCTAGAAATTCCTTCCCAATTTATAATATGTATACTAAATATGAAGTCATATAAATTTTCCTTATAGCTTGGACTTCTATCAATTATTTGTGGATGGAGTCAGAAATCAACTGAGCCTAGTGGATATACTATTTATTTGGTGGATCATTGAGATGTATTGGTACATCTAATCCTGATAGTTCTTGGAATTTGGGTTTCTAGTAACTCTATGCAAGAATATGATTATGTGACCCACTTCATATTTGAAGTCTATTCTTAATATGGTTTTAGGTAGTCTTGTAGATGTGAGTCTAGAGATTATTAGCCATTTTTGTTTAGGACCAGTAGACATGTAGTGTTATTATCTTGATATAACCTCCTAGATGAGTTAAGGGTTATATCAAGATAAATCTCATACTCTAAAATTAGGAACATGTTGTTGATGAAGTCAGGGTCCAGGTTCATAATATTTTTCCATTGTCATTTATTACTTCCCTCTTCTTTGCATCATAGTGTTTTTCCAATGTGAGCACAAGCTAAGGGATTTACATTGATAGTGGGAAGTCTAATACCTATGGAAATCTATAATCATACATGATTTAAATTCAATCAATCTTGATTTTAGTATTTATGCTTGTCCAAAAATCAACTAGGTCTATGTTTATGATCTCATTTATGTTAGAGTCCAAGATGGGTGGGACATTAGGTCCATTAATATTAAACTTCAATTCTTTTCCATATGTAGGTTCTAGGAAAATTGATGTGGGAATACCAACTACAAATTTGGTGGGTTTTGGATTATATATTAAAGGTAAAAAGTATGGAAAGTTTTATACTATGTATTTTTAGTTAAACATTTTGATGGGTTTTGGACTTGAAAAATTCACTTACAAAGTCCAACAAAAGTTATAATAGGGTTTAATGCTTTCTATTATAGGTAAAATCTATGATGGGGATTTGGAGTTGTTTTTTCAATGGATATTCTTGTGGATTTTTAAATTTTTTTGCAATGGGATTCTTCATGGGAATGGAGTTGATTTTTACAATGAGATTCTTTGTAACGTTTGTGCAGGGAATTTTGAGGCAATATTCTCAATTTTAAGCAATTATCCAAAACCCTAGATTTATGATAAGATAGGTAAATGTTTGGAAAGATATTTAACAATAACTATATAATGCAAAAAAACTTTTGGGAAAATTCAAATGAGCAAAATGAAAACTTGAAGGAATGTGAGAAAAATGGAAAAAACCTAGTTTCTTATGTGAAAATGGAAATTTAAGCCTATTTTTCAAAAATATGGTAATGCTTTTAGAAAATGTGGGGAGAATAGAGGAATATTGTGCTTCAAAATAATGATAATGGTGGTCATGGAATTACTTTACATCAATAGGTTGTAGCTTGGTAAGAGTTGCTTGGCATAGAGCTCAATTTTCTAATTTATAATTATAATAGCGATCTCAAAAAAAACTAATTTTTTTAATATAACCCTAACATAAATACCAATTAGGTCAGTGGTTGGGAGAAATGGTGAGAGAAATAAAGTTTCAGAGTTGGGGTGCAATTTTTCAAGATTTCAAAATTGCACTTTGCATTTTGAACTCTGATTTTCACAATGTGAATTGGTGTAATGGAAGCAAGAAAATAGAACTTGAGTTGATATTTTCAACTTTGTAAATTAAAAAATGCAACTAGATTTATGGTTTCCATAGGTAGGGTAGATTTTAGGAAGTGGAAATTTAATTACAAATTAAAACTTTACAAGTTGAAAAATACAATTGGAGTTATGATTTCTGTGAGCTTAGTAATAGTGGAAAGTAGGACTCAAGTTGAAATTTTCAACATGCAAAGTTACAAATTTTAACTCGAGTTTTGATTTCCCTTGGGTATGTATAATTTGGGAAGCAAAGGTTTGATTGAAATTTTCAATTTTTCAAGTTGACAATTGAACTCAAATATCTAGTTTCTACTAGGTTTTTGAAAAGGGTATCCTCGGTCACTTTAAGGCTTTTTCACAAAAAAATAATGGGACTCCCATAGGGTAAAATATGTCTTGACATTTTTGGCTCAAAATTATCAACATTTTTGGTGACCTCTATGGCATCATTACCTTGTAATAAGTTTATTTTAAGTATCCTTCTAGTTAATTGTGTATGGAGTCATTTTGATCTTAACACACTTTAACTCAAGAATTAAAAAAATGGAATTTTGCCTAAACAAGAACAAAATAGAGAAAAACAAAATAAGAACAAACTAAAGAAATAAAAACTCCTAATGAGTTGACTTATGTAAAATTACTTATCTGGGGAAAGTAACTAAATGTAATATATACAATGCTTTTTCAAAAGAATTCCAACCTCAAAAGCAAGCTTTAAGGTATATCCCATTGACTAGGATATAAAGTTATGATCCATTGAGCTAGATAGCTAGAACGCATTTACTCCCTTGTATTGAGTTATGATGTATGAACCAATCCATATTTCATCAAAATTTGTATGTTTGACTATTTTGGCCCTTTTGACATCCCATTTTAGAACCATATCTCCTTTATTAAAGATCTTATTAGATGATTTTTTATAAAAAGTTCTCATTGTCTGACCTTGTTTGATTGTATAACTTTCATCAACTAGTTTTTGACTTCTTTTAGCTCCATGAGTTATACCAATTGTACTATCATTTCATTATTTTCAATCAATTCTGACTGATTATTGAGTTATAAAGAGGGTAACTTAATTGATAGTGGAACTCTAGCTTCCCTTCCATATACCTACATGAATAGAGAATTGTCAGTGGCTCTCTTAGGAGTGATCCTGTTAGCCCAAAGTGGTAATTTTCACTTTGTGTGCTATGCCATTTAGTTGTCCTCCATTATCCTTTTGATATTCATTATGAATTTTTTTTTGGTAGACTCACTCAAGTCATTACCTTGTGGGTAATAATTAGATGAAGTATTCAGATATATCTTATGGCTTACAACCCATTTACTTACTTGAGTGCCCATAAAATCTTTGGCATTATCTAAGATAATGGTATAAGGAACACCAAATCTCATGATAATGTCATCCATGAATTCTAGGATAGATGCATTTATGGCATAGTTTAGTGAAATTGAATTAATCCATCTAGTGAAATAATCAGTTGCTATAAGGACCCATTTATGGCCTATAGTTGATGGTGGATTGATCATGCTAATTAAATCCGATTACCACTAGGCAAATGGTTGGTTAGCTCAGATTGGTTTAAGAGGGAGAGATGTTGATCTTTACTTTCCTACAAATTAGGCACATTTATGACATTTCTATAGCCATTTATGGGAATATTTGAATAGGTTAGGACAATAATATCCTCCCCTCATTATTTTGATGACTGTGGTTCTTGGATTAAAATGTCCACCTGATTGCCCATAATAAAACTTTTCAATCACCTTAGGAATTTGATCATGCTCAATGCACCTTAGAATGAATCAATTCATATCTTTCATAAATAATACTCCATTAAAAAAAAACATAAGTAATATATTGGAGACTAAAATACCTCTTCTTAGACTATTGGAAATCATATTGATACTCACTAGTCTTTAGGAATATGGTCATGTCATTGATCCAACTATTGAATAGAGGTGGAGTGGTTAGTTGGAATGTATGTTGAGCATATATTACATTAAATATTTTCTCAATAGTCTTTATATCAAAATCAAGTTATTCACATAAGCCTTTTCCACTTATGAAATTTGTAATTTTGATGCTCACATCATATTCCATGACTTTTTGTGATCCATCTTGCTCTTTTTTCATTTATTTCCTAACTCAATAGGAACTCCTTGATTCTTTTGTGAATAAACATTAGGTGTATTTTATTATTGTAGAGATTATGCCTAAATTTTTTGAGAGCTTTTATTATAGCATATAGTTGCTTCTCCCTGAAACTATACTTTTCCTCATTATCCCTCAAGGATTTACTGATTAAAGATATTGGATACTCTAATTATTCTTTATTTTGTTTAGTCAGAATAGATGATATGCTACCTTCCCCTCCAAAAGCTTAGAGAATGAAATCATTCTCATAGTTGGGGTTCACCAGCATAGGAGCTTGAGAAATAGCTTGCTTAATGGATTCAAAATTATCTTTTCCTCCCTATGTCTAGATGAAATTGACACATTTATTAAGTATGGTAGTAAGGGGCTTGGCCATGGAGGCAAAATTTGGAATGAACCTTATTACAGATTTTATCTTTCCTAGGAAACTTTGTAATCCCTTTTTATGTCTCACAAGTGCTAGTAAAGATATAACACTTACTCTCTCTAGGTCTATTAGAAGACCCTCTTTTGAAATAATGTGTCCTTATAGTTTTCATTCATGAACTATGAAAATACACTTTTGTGGATTGATGAAAACTCCAAATTATCTACACATTTAAAAACATTCCTAAGGTGATCCAGGTGTGTATCAACATGTTTTGAATAATTTATGATGTCATTTAGGTATACCAGAATCATCTCATTTGTCAAACCTCTAAAATACATATACGTGGCTCTTTATAATGTAGCATTAGCATTATTTAGACCAAAATGCATCTTTTTATAGACATACATGTCCTATTTTATAGTGAAATTAGTATTAAATTGGTTTGATTCTTGTACTAGGATTTGGTTATATCGATAATAACTATCTAGAAGGGAAAACCTTTCAGATCCTCATATAGTTTGAATAATTTGCTCCATGGGTGGAAAAGGATAATGATCCTTTAGGTATGCTTTGTTTAGGTCCTTGAAATCTATACAATGCTTGATTTCACCATTCTTTTTCATTATAGGGACCATATTAGCAACCCAAGATGAGTGTTTGATAGGGAAAATGATGTTAGACTCTATTAGTTTGGATAATTCAATCTTCATCAAGGGTTATAATTTTGGATTGATTGGTTTTTATTTCTATCTAACAAGCTTGGTATTTTGTTCAATCTTTATTATGTGTTGGGATAAGTTAGGTTCAAACCCCCTTAGATATTTATCACTCCAAGCGAAGTTGTCATCAAATTATTGACACAACTCAATAAAATCTTGTGTTTCAGAATTATTACATACCTTTCCAATCTTTGATGTTTTATCCTCTAAAATGACTACTAACTCATAGTCTTATTTATTAAACATGATATTCTTCTTTTCACCTTTTAGATAATCATTGGAGTAGAAGATACTTTCCAAAGTAACAATGCCTATGGGTAATTTTTTTATATTCAACTGAATGATTTGATATACATATTGATATTAGAGTCTTGAATAATTTTTGTCTAAGAATTTATCCTCCTCTCTTAGAAAATTTACAAATTTTTTATCACTATCCAAAACTTGCCAATTGGTTGCATTGTTAAGAATAGATAGTCTCACTATCAACTTGACATGTTATCTATTGTTTTCCTTTATCTCTTTAGGTAGGTTATATTGGGAACCTATTGAGGCCATACAATAAATATCCTTATTTTGTGGTCTTGTTACCACTTGAATGTTTAAAGTGGTAAAGTCTTATAACAAGTCCCAAACCCTTTGTTTGTAATATATTATCAAGTTATTCTTGGTTATGATATTAGATAGTACTTAGTGAATAATGAATTCAATATCACCAAATACTTGTAGTGACTATATCCCCCTTTATTTAACCAATTAGAGACCTTGAATCAAAGCTTCATATTCAACTACATTGTTAGTGAAGTTGAACTAAAGTCTAAAAGAATATAAATAGCTATTATTTTTGGAAGAGATCAAAATAATAGCTGTACTTGCACCATTCCTACTTCTTGAGCCATCAAAGGAAAGTTACCACATTCCTTGGAAATCCTTAATTTTTTTCATAAGGTTGGTATAATTGCATAATTTTCATGAATTTAGTATGTACGCAACCCAATTTATTTGATATAATCATAATGATTAAACTAAAGGGTTGATCCCCATTCATCCAAATGAATGTTTGGGAATTATTCTATGGATGTTACAACCTCATGGTCAAGCTCCTCTTCCTAATCTTGAAATGTCTAATTCATATCCATAGTGATAGGAGTGTATGGTTATATGTGGTATTTAGCAATTAGCTTAGCTCTTATTATCACTCTAATTCCATATCTTGTTATGAGTAACATCTAAGACCAATTAGTGGATATATATCTTCCCATTTTTACAATGAAGTCTTAGGAAAGGTAGATAACAAAATAGGGGGTAGGTTAATAACTAAGATATCTTGGGAAATTTAGAAGCTTAGACATACGTAGATGGTAAGGTTTAAACATTTTATAGTCACAACTATTTTATAAATAGTCCCATCCAATTGAACCAGATGTCTTGTGATAGGTGTATATTTAATACCAAGAGCATCAATTATTTTCTTGGGCATAACATAACTATTAGCCCTTTAGTATACCATGTAGTTATATATGAGATTTTTCACAACTATGAATGAAAGGTTAAAAGGGAAAGGCTTATTATTTTTAATTTCTTTATTTTCCATTTGTGGTTGACACAAATTAACCATAGAAGTGGGTCCCTTAACTAGGACCTTATATGTTATTTGGAAGTTTTTCAAAAATTCTTATAACAAGTCCCTTTGTGCTGGAATAGATAGTACTTCCCACATGGTTACATTCAAATTAGTATTATCCATTTGTTTTAAAATAATGAAAGGAATGTTACTAACCTTCATAGGTGACTTTATGGGAGAAATATATCATTTCATGATATTTAGGGTCAGTAATTTTGACTTTTACTAGCCCATTGGCATATTAGTTGGTCTCTAAATTGTGTTGACTTTTACAGAATTTTGTATAACTTTAGAAGTTGTATCCTAATCAAATATAGAGGGTTGATCACTTTCTATTTACCTATTCTTAGAGTGTTTAGTTTTTGCTAATGAACTACCACCATTGATTAGTGCTTCCTTCTTATTTACACCATAAAAATCTTCCTCCTACTAGTTTAAAAGAGTAACTGCATTTTGAGTAGGATCTTGTGTATCTTCCTAATTGGAATTAGATTCTTATTAATATCCTTGATTTTTTTATATGATTTTCACCATCAAGGATTAACTGATGATACCATTAGAATAAACATTCTAATTATGCAGTTGAGCATAAGGGTGACTATATGATGCAGAAAGAAAAATCTAATGTTTCTATCACATCAAAGTCCATGTTTGTGTCATATACATGAATTAGCTGATCCCTTCCACCAGATGCTAAAAGATAATGTTTTTTTTAGATCCCTTTCCAGCTATTGTCTTCTCACTCACATTGCTAAAATTCAGTGTAAGTATAGCTGCATCATGTGCTTCCTCCAAAAGTTCAAGGACATTGTGACCAACCTAAAAACTTAATAGGTCAAATGTATTTAAATTATAAACATAGAGATTTCCACTACAATCCCCAGCAGCTAGATAAATTCCATCTGCACTAATAGCCAATAAGCAAAAACCTTGTCCCAAATCAAAAATTTCCTCTGATTCAGCTTGTTTCTCCAGAGGCTCCCCTCTTCTATAGATATGACATGTTTATAGTCAGCTAGAAAACATGCTCCAGTAATTACTTCAGCATGCCCTAAAGCTTGTGCTACGAGATCTCCACTTGTAAAATCATAAATACGCATATATTTGTCTACATGAGAACAAATTATATATCTTCCACTTTGGTCAACACAAACCTTAATAGGCTCACCAACATCCCCATGGTGAATTACAGTGATTTGTTGTGAATATGTCAAACCAGATGAACTACTCACCAGATAGTTCACTGCAACTTTGAGGCAACAAAAGGGTGATACAACACAATTTGGCTAAAATAACAGAGCAGACTCATGGCTTTAACTTGTAGGAAAGGCTTTCCTTCCTTAAAAGCTCCCCCATGGTACCAAAATTATGATGACAATCAAAACAGACCACTTGAGCTTCTATACCAGTCTTCTGGATATACATCATCCCCAACTATATTCTTGGCTGTTTGAAAATAACTTACGGTAGCATCCGTAAAAGCCTTAAAGAATGCATTGTGAATCTAGTCGCCATTCAGGATTCACCTTTCTTGAAGCCATCCTCTATAGGTTGTTCGCCATAGCCTCATGCTATATTAAAAATGGTGATCCTCCTTTTTCAAGACCCAGCTCGATCAAACAAGTCTTTCCATAGAGATACCAATGGCTGCTAAAATAGGCGATAAAACATCCTAATATAGGGACTATATAACTAAGGTATTCAATCACCCATGTCTAACTTGGACTCAGAATATACGATCTCTCCTATTTGGTTTGCATATCTATGGTAAACCCAAACTTAACTCCCACAGGCTAATCACAAACTCAGATTTTTTATTACAACTACATGCATGACTCAGTCAAAAAATTGATAAATACCTCTTTGACGTACACATATATGCATACACTCCTATTTTAACCTAGATTACTGTATCAAATTGACTGTAGATAACTTACACAAGATTTTTGTTATTAATTATTTCTCATATTTTCATTATACAGACATACATACCTACATAGGCCAAAAAGGCTTTGTGTCTTTTATTCAGACCTTCTCTCGCTAGTTCCTCCATGGTCTGCATTCTCAACAAGCATCTAAATCCTTACATTCTCCTCCTTCTTGGCTTTTTCTCGGATCTTTGTGTTCTATTTTTCCATCCATCTCTATGTCCCTCTTCATGCCACCAATGCATATCTTATTTTTTTTTGTTTTTAAAGAATCTTCTCCCTAACCTCTATGCCCAACTTGGGCTCAAGATAAAACAACAAACAATTTTTAAATTGCAACAATATACCAAGGTTGAAATATTTTCAACCACTCCTTTATTTTCTCAATAGCCCCAACATTTACTTTTTATCTTTACTTTTTTTACAATTACTCCTTATTAACAGCATATTAGAGGGAAAATACAATAAATTGAATTTGAATTCAATCATCCCAACGTAACCATATCTTGCCAAGAAAATGAATGTAGATGCTCCTGCATCATACTCTCCCTCTAGGAACAATTTGAACCTTAGTTCAAATGAACTACTTCCTTCATGCATTAGTCTTCATTATATGCCTGGATCTCAAGGTCTTGTTGTGAATGCCAATGCTGGTGTTTGTCTTTGGTAGTCTTTGTCTTTCAGCTTCTTGCTTTTCTTCCTTTTTTGGTATGTTCTTCTCCTCATCTCCTTTTTAGCTATTATATCCCATCTCCATGCTTCATTCTCATACATGTCTTCAAGATCTTCTTGATCTTCTTGGTTCAAAAATTTGTGCATTGAACTATGGACTTCATTCATCTCCACAACTTTAACACTTGCATTAAAAACATCAATGTCAATGTTAGAAATAAAAACTTGAGACCATAAAGTCTCTTGGCTACCTCCACTCTTATGCTCTTTGGCCAAAAATACCTTTGCCTCTTTAGTGTGCTCTTTTCTTGCTTCACTCTCACCAATGGTGTCTTCACCATGGCTTGTACCTTCATTCATCTCTCTTGAATGACCAAATAGCTCCTCCAACATTCTCAACTCTTCCTTTACTAAGATCTCATCTATATCACTATCTTCATCAAACTTGGGCTCATCACTCACAAGGATTACTTGTCCTTCCCTAGCCTTACTCTTCACTTATCCTTCCTTAGCTTGTCTTCACATAAACCAATTTCTTCAATATATTCATCAAATATAATTGAAGTAACCTTACCTTGTGTTTCCTTACTCTCTTCAATCATGTGAACTGATTTCACATCTTCACTTTCATCATCCATCTTCTTAGAACTCTCTCCTTGTTGAATATTAGTCCTCATAGACAATTTCCATACCTCATTTCTCATCAATGATTCAAACACATCATCATAAACAATTTGTTTTCCTTTTACCTCTTTGGTATACCTCTCAAGCATCCTATATTCATGGAATGCCTCTTCCATACTCACCATCTCACCTTCATTCTCTTGGTTGCTTGAATTACCTTCAATCCTCTTCCATTGACTTCTTGGTGTTGTTGCCTCAACACTCACATCTTCTTCACTTTTTGCCTTCTTAGGCACCCATACTTGTTTCTTCTTCTTATCAATTGACTTCACAAGCCATTTAGGCATCTTGTAACCATGCTCTTTTGACAATATTGAAAAACCAATTTTGTTTGTCCTTTTATTTTCTTGCACACCTACATTCATATTAGGAATATGAGAAAAATCAATCTTATAAGGTAAACTTGCCTGCATGCTTACTTGTTGCTTGCTTGTGTGCTTCACCATCCATTTAGGCATTATGTATCCATGATTGACTGCTTTATGTGAGGACTTCATCTTCCTCTTGCCTCTTCTAACTTATGTATTAACATCTTCATGCTCACAATAATAATCAAAATCAGGTCTTAACACTTCATTTACCTCTTTGATGGCTTGATCCATGGAGTAATCTTTCTCTTCCTTTGTGCTTTGTATTTTCTTCTTCCACCATTTAGGCATCACATATCCATGGTTAATTGGAAACTTCACCTTTATCTTTGCTTCTCTAGAATTTATATCAACAATTTCATGCTTATAAGAAAAATCAATTTTTGAACTCACCTTTACCTCCTTAGTGGGCTGCTCCATTAGTTCTTTGACTTGCATAGCTTCTTGATTGTTTGTACTTTCTTCTTCCTTTATACTTGACTATTTTCTTGCCTCTTATTGGAATTCAATGGCATCATAGAAGTCATCCTCATCTTCTATCTCTTCTCTTGCTTGTATGGGTTCTTCAACACCTTCCTCATGTATTAACCAATGCATCTCTTCTTCCTTATCAACAATAGCAAACTTTTTCTTTTCTCTTACACATTCACTTATGCACTTGGTGTCTTCTCTTGCAACAATCTCTTCACTCTCCAAGGCCTTTCTTTTGACCTTCATAAGGCTGCTCATACCTGCAATTACCCATGCAAAGACAACATTAGATATAAAAACAAGAGACCACAAGGTCCCTATGAGTGCTCTATTCATCAACACTCTCATCTTCTCAAGTGTTCTTCCTAACACTTTATCTTTTCTTTCTTCTTTTCTCTTGTTCTCCTCAATGAGAAACTTCTTCTCCACCTCTTTCTCTTGTTGCTTACTTGGCAACCTATTCATACTCTTCAAGCCTCTATGGGTTTCTCTCTTCTTGGCAATCTCATTTTGCCTTCTTCTCCTCTTCATTAGGAGATCAATTGGCCACTTCAACCTCTTCCTCATTAGCCATACCCATGCTTTCCTATTCAACTGCATCCAAGACTCATATTCAATTTTAATCTTAGCTAACTCTCTTTTTAAACTAGAAATCTCTTTATCAATTTCAATACCAGTCATACCTTTCTTCTTTTGGATGCTTGTTTTCTTCTTGGTACTCTCATGTACATTGCTGCTCTACTCTTTTCTCAGCAATATTTCCATTTTTGAGATCTTCACCCAAGTCTTTTCCACCTTGGTCTCTTGATCCCTTTAGCTCCACTTGTCTCACCCAAGCCTTTCTCCTTGATTGGTCTTTTGACAATCTCCTTGATCTCACCTAGGCCTTTTACATCCTAGTCTTTTGATCCTTTTCTCAAATCCTATAACAACTGGAACATCATTAACAAATTACCAAATTCCTAAGAGATTTCAAGCTCTGATACCAAAATGATGCAGAAAGAAAAATCCAATGTTTCTATCACATCAAAGTCCCCGTTTGTGTCATATACATGAATCAACCAATCCA
Organism: Torreya grandis; assembly: GCA_037957365.1. Taxonomy (NCBI): domain Eukaryota; kingdom Viridiplantae; phylum Streptophyta; class Pinopsida; order Cupressales; family Taxaceae; genus Torreya; species Torreya grandis. The sequence goes on along the minus strand of JARHVA010002137.1, from coordinate 194,343 downwards.
TTCCACCAAATGCTAAAAGACAATGGTTTTTTTTAGATCCCTTTCCAGCTATTGTCTTCTCACTCACATTGCTAAAATTTAGTGTAAGTATAGCTAAATCATGTGCTTCTTCCAGAAGTTCAAGGACATTGTGACCAACCTAAAAACTTAATAGGTCAAATGTATTTAAATTATAAACATAGAGATTTCCACTACAATCCCCAGTAGCTAGATAAATTCCATCTGCACTAACAGCCAATGAGTAAAAACCATGTCCTAAATCAAAAAGTTCCTCTGATTCAGCTTGTTTTTTTAGAGGCTCCCCCCTTCTATAGATATGACATGTTTGCAGTCAGCTAGAAAACATGCTCCAATAATTACTTTAGCATGCCCTAAAGCTTGTGCTACAAAATCTCCACTTGTAAAATCATAAATATGCATATATTTGTCTACATGAGAACAAATTATATAGCTTCCACTTTGGTCCACGTAAACCTTAATAAGTCTCACCAACATCCCCATGGTGAATTACAGTGATCTGTCATGAATATGTCAAACCAAATGAACTACTCACAGATAGTTCACCATAACTTTAAGGCAACAAAAGGGCAATACAACACAATTTGGCTAAAATAACAGAGCAGACTCACAACTTTAATGTGCAGGAAAGGATTTCCTTCTTTACACACTCCCCTACGGCACAAAAATTATGATGACAATCACAATAGACCACTTGAGCTTCTATACCAGTCTTCTGGAAATACAACATCCCCAACTATATTCTTGGCTGTTTGAAAATAACTTGCGGTAGCATCCATAAAATCCTTAAAGCATGCATTGTGAATCTAGTTTCCATTCAGGATTCACCTTTCTCAAAGCCATCCTCTATAGGTTGTTCGCCATAGCCTCATGCTATATTAAAAATGGTGATCCTCCTTTTTCAAGACCCAATTCGATCAAACAAGTCTTTCCACAGAGATACCAATGGCTGCTAAAATAGGCGATAAAACATCCTGATATAGGGACTATATAACTAAGGTATTTGATCACCCATGTCTAACTTGGACTCAAAATATATGATCTCTCCTATTTGGGTTGCATATCTACGGCAAACCCAGACTTAACTCCCATAGGCTGATCACAAACTCAGACTTCTTATTACAACTACATGCATGACTCAGTCAAAAAATTGATAAATACCTCTTCGACGTACACATATATGCATACACTCCTATTTTAATCTAGATTATTGTATCCAACTGACTGCAGATAACTTACACAAGATTTTTGTTATTAATAATTTCTCATATTTTCATTATACAGACATATATACCTACACAAGCCAAAAGGGCTTTGTGTCTTTTATTCAGACCTTCTCTCACCAATTCCTCCATGGTCTGGATTCTCAACAAGCATCCAAATCCTTACATTCTCCTCCTTCTTGGCTTTTTCTTAGATCTTTGTGTTCTGTTTTTCCATCCATCTCTATGTCCCTCTTCATGCCACCAATGCATATCTTATTTTTTTTTGTTTTTAAAGAATCTTCTCCCTAACCTCTACACCCAACTTGGGCTTAAGATAAAACAACAAACACTTTTTAAATTGTAAAAATATACCAAGGTTGAAATATTTTCAACCACTCCTTTTTTTTCTCAATAGCCCCAACATTTACTTTTTATCTTTACTTTTTTTACAATTACTCCTTATTAACAGCATATTAGAGGGAAAATACAATAAATTGAATTTGAATTCAATCATCCCAATGTAACCATATCTTGCCAAGAAAATGAATGTAGATGCTCCTGCATCACTATATCTTCTTACTAGGAAGTAGCTTCTTCTTACTATCCTTGAGTGTTTGATATGCTTAGCACCATCAAGGCTTGATTTATGACATCATTATGACAATCATTTTGATTATGTACTTAATCACAAGGGTAATACCATTCATATTCCTAACCCAGGTTGTTTTGAATAGGTACAATAGATTTAGTAGTACCTAGTATAGGTAGAGCATGTATGTCTAGAGGTTTTGCTTGCATGTTTTAACTTTGTGGCTATGAATTGCCTTGGTATGGTTGCCTATTAGATTGGTATGTTTGGTTCTCTTACTAATAAATCTTGTAGTTTTGGGATTATTACCTTTTCATTTCAACCAACTCATTTCCAAAGTTTTTTATTAGGGACTTGACCTCATATAAATCATTAGTAGGAGCAGGAGTTAAAGTTGGTACCTTATTTGTAGTGGGAATTGGGGAAAAATTATGTTACATAGGAGACACATATGGAAATAGAGGAATTAGAGGACATTGGTAAAGTTTTACATCTTGATTTAGATAATTTTATACTCTTATTAAAATTTCATAGGCATTGGGGAGTGTGGTGCCACCCATTGACTAAATTATGATAGTTATATCGCTATTAAAATCTCTCAAGTGATATACGAAAGCATTATTTGGGGTTGGCTTGACCAACATTAGAATTTTATTTCATGTCTTTTAAAATCAAAAATCAAAATCACTTATGAACTCATGAGGAGCCCATTGAATAATAGCTAGTTGTTAAACCAAGGAGAGTTGGTTACTCTTATCTTCAAATTGTGTTCATAAGGAAGCCCCTAAGTCATCCCAAACATGGATGGAATTGGGAAGCAAACTTCTGTACCATTATCAGTCTTTACCCTTAAATAAGGAGACAAGAAGTTTTATTGCAACATTTTCTTGTACTATAATATGAATTGAATATATATTAGCAATGTCTTGTATATGTTTCATAGGAGTGGTGTAAGTTTTAGCAGTAAAATATAGAAGGCTTTTTAGAGCTGAGGTGGGTATATCATCATACTAGGCTAGCTAAAGTGGGTTACCTCCATTGAAGGATAATTTTTTTAATTTATCAAGGCCATAATGGGAGGTATAAAACTACTATGGGTATTTGTAGGAGATTCAAATAGATTTACAACATTTACTCTAGTGTAAGGTATAATTGATCTTTATTTTTTTATATGCAAATGATAATTCTTGCTAGTTAGTTTTATTACCTTTAGTAGATGATCTTGTCTGTATATTTTCCATATGTAAACTTGAATTTCTTGAATCTATAAAGTAATGAAGTCACCTAGTGATTTTGAAATGTGTATGAGGCTTGTATAATGCTTGATGAAAATATCAACAATCTCTTAGTTATGATCTTTGAGTCCCATCAGGCATGCAAAAAATTATTTTCACTTAGATTTTGCACATATCTATATGTGGTAGTGTGTTTTATAGTATGAGCTACATACTATAAAAAATATAATGACACAATGGGATCACCTCCAAGCTATCAAATCTTGGCAAATTGAGGTGAAACACTGGATAAGGTTAACTTCCTTTCACTAAGTTTGATGCAACTAATATATTACCAATTCACATTAACATACTACATGTTAGTGATCTTGATCCTAATTAGGGTTTGACTTATGAGGAAAATATTTTTAGAAATGAATTTGTAAAATTGGAAAATGGTGATTGTACCAAATAATTATAGTGGAAATTAATGCTTGTTTTATATAAAATAATAAATATATTGATATATTAGATCATAGACTTATACAAATATCAAACCAAAGGTAATGTTAATAAGTTATCATATAAGGAGCAAACTTATTTATTTTAATTAAATAATTTTTTAAAAGGTCACAAATAGTACCACAAATGAATTTATGACTGAAAAAAGAATCAAAACATTCACAAACTTGAAAAATAGCCATGCATACAAAAAGATAACACAAACAAAGAAGGAAAAACTTCAATATATTATCATTATCAAGATTAAAACATGTAGATAAATTGTTCAAAATGTAGAATAATTTCTCTAACAATAAAAATGTAAGATAGGCTATGCCATGGTACCCATATTTATACAAAAATACTCTCTTGAAAGAAAGGTAGTTATCAAAACCCTAAGCCTAATTAAATATAAATAAAATACATAAAACGTCATATAAATGGCATGATATTCAGTCTCAAATGGTGTCCTTAGTGAGGTAGATGGCTACAACAAAAACATACAACTATTGGGTGCTTCAACAAGTGATGGAGGCATGGATAAATCCATTAAATCTTTATGCAAATGTTATCTTTGTCTTTATTTTAGTTGTTATCTTTTATAAGGAATGAGATGTAAAAATTAACTAATACTAGGTTAATTTGAATGCTTTTAGGTATTTTAGGTTATAACTTGAAAAACCTAATTTATATTTTTTAGTTGAGACTTTTACAACTTTTTAAGTCATCCAACTTGAAGAAACTAAAAATTCAAATTATAATATTAGTTTTTAAAAGTCAAGAAACTCAAATATTTTCAAAAAGAATAGTGCAATTTACAATTTTCACTATTTCAACTTAAAACCTATCAAAAAGATAATTGAAAATTACAAGTGCATCTTTCTCAAAAAGAGATACCAAAATAGTATTTTCAATTTGTAACCTACAATTTTATAAAGTCTTTTTATAATAAAGAAATGTATTTTATTGAAAAAATTAATCTAAAAACATAAATATGAAGAATCCTTGTCCTTATTTTCTTGTATTTTCTCAATGTAAGCATAAAAGTTTTTAAATATCTATAGGAGGTGATTTCCATCAAGACTGTGTGAATATAGGTTGCTTATCTCATATTTTGACATGATTTCAAAGAGTTCTCTAGATACATCCCTATATACTTGAGTGCCTTTCCTCATCTTATCTAGTGTATTATGATACTTGATGAACTGGTGCATGAAACTCAAGTTGAACGTTGTATCCTATGTTGACTCTCTCTTGACCACTCCTTTGAACTTGTCTTGAACCTCTTGAAATGAAAAGATTTTATCTTTATGATCAATTTCTTCACACAAAAATATTCTAAGTAAATCTTTAATGTTATATATTGTATCCATGGCCTTATCACATGTATCCTTGGACTTATTATACTCTTAGTGAGTATCATGATTCTAAAATGAACTACCCTATCTAGCTCCTCATGCCCTACATCGGTTTTTAATATATATTTTACAATGAGGGTATCAATCTCAATTAGGTCAAAAACTTGAAATTTTGGGAATAAAAGGTTTGACCTTTCAATATCTTCCTTGTATTTACTTATTTCTACTTTTAAGGATGCCTGATCATCTTTTATATTTTTGTAATAGTATTTAGTATCTTAATTACTTTATTTCCCTTCATGATATGCTCCTCACAATAGTATTCTATGGCCCCTCCCATACTACCAATATCTATCACTACTTCAAGTGTTTCCTTGTTGAGGAAATGAGTAAGAGACTGATTTGGTTGGTTTACTATCTCTATAAAATTATTTAGAGTAGTTGTCAATTTTTCAACTATTTTCTTCAATTCATATTTTCTTACCTTGTCACTATACATATTTTTAATAGAGAACTAATGTTTTACTGAGCATCATGTTTTAGACCCTCTCTTATATGATTAACTAGGTACACTTTGGATATTTGATAATCCCCCACCACTAGATCTTCTTTTTATTTGTTTGTTGGGGAAATTGCAATTTCTACAATTTCTCCCCTATTGAATCATATAATATATTGAATATAGTTTTGGGGCCTACCTTTGATCTTTTGGATTCCTCCATAAACCAAATTATAATGTGTTGGGTGACACCATTTATTTTCACTTATTCTTTATTGATTGTACTAGTCATCTTAGAGTGGCATCTTGTTAACCTAACATTGTTATATGTGAATCTACAACTAAAGTTGTTACACTAGTTGTTATTATGACAAGTGATGTATCTATCACTAATGTTGCCACTTAATCCTTGATTGATGTTTTTGAAATATCTTCCCCTTTTTTGGGTTGATCAACCACATTATATCAATGAGTCCCATAGTCTCTACCTCCTAGTTGGGACCTTGGGTTAGTGATGGAATAAATATATGGGTATTTGAATGGGTAAAATGGGTATTGATGTGTTTATTAGGGGTGTGGGAATTAGGAGTGACATGAGTGGAGGGGTAAGCATGGGTATTTGAAATAGGGGAACCTATGGAAGTTTGAAATATATGGTATTGAATGAATTAATCAAGGTGGTCAGAACACTCAGATTTGATGAAATGGGGAATGTGATGGAAAATGAAAATGAAGTAGTAGTTACCCTAGTGGATGGGATGGCTACTGGGATTTATTTAGGATGAATGAATACATAGAAATGTAATTTTGTGTGGTATTAGTGACTAATGGATCTATGGTGGATATTGGGGTTGAGACAAAAGGAATTGTAGAAGAGGGAAGTGAAAGTAGAATCTATGTGTCTAATTGTGTTTATTGGCTTTCTGCCATGAAATTAAATTATATAGGTGAGCTAGTGGAAATGAAGGGGTAAATTATTTGTGATGATTTTGGAGTGGAAATATGAGGAGAAGGTACTATATTTGGTTTAATGACAAATATAGGAGGGTAAACTATTTGTGCTTAATCAACATATATGTCTTTTATGGAAGTTGTCATTGGTTGATCAATTTGTTATGCTATTGCTTCTTGGCTACTAGAAGGCCCTCTTTTGGCCTTTTATTTTTTCTTTAATTTGTGAAACATAAATAACCTATCTAATTAATATGATTTATCTCTAATTTTTAACCCTCTCTTATTGTCAACACACCCTTCTCTTTTACTTCTCTCAATTTGTTACAAATACTCAAGGATTCATTTGTATTTTGACCAATTTACTCCTTATCTAATTGATTATTATACTTATCACATGGGTGGTCATATCCATAAATGAGAAGGATTTAGTTATGAACCACTTGACTAATGGAAGAGGTCGGGAATAGATCTTGTTATCATAGTAAACGTTGTCAACTAGAGATTTATCATCTAGTAAGTCCTTAGGGATTGGTGCCACATTGTAATTTTTGATTTATTCTAGGGTCAACTTAGAATAATATCTTAGTCTCACTTACTCTTCATCTTGCATGTCTTCCTATAAATATTCATAATAGGTAATGTGGGAATATGTGGTGATCCCCAATATACTAGTGATGTGGCTAGTCACATCATAAAATGGCCTTGCATCAAGAGATCTTAAGGTCATTTGAATTGTCACAACATCTTCACATTTGGATTTTGATAGGGAAGGGAATGTATACCTCCCTATGCTAATGGGGAAGTGGATTATATACTTATGTTTTCTTGACAATAATTTGTGAGTTTCTACAAGCTACCTCATAAATTATATTAAAGATCATTTGTCACTTACATACCTTGGAAGGGTGTAAGGATAACCACTAAATCCTCCTACTTTGATGTATGAATATGTTGGGAATTGAATGAAATATGATCCCCAATTTATGATTTTAGAATTTGTGGCATCATAGAATCTTCTCTTTTAGACCTCCTTATCAAACATAATTATGATATAGTCTATAAAAGCATCATTCACCCTACTGAAGTGTCTTTTGCTAACCTCAAGGGTGAGGTTAAGGTAATAATTAAATACCTTTTTGACCTAATTAGCCAAAATGTTCAACCCTTAAAATTCCATCTCATTTACTAATATCTAGACCATTAATGAAGTTATATAAAACATTGTTCTAGCTTAGAATTCCATCAATTATTTATGGATGGATTGAGAAATTAATTGGGCCTAATAGATATGTTGTTTATTTCTATACATCTAATCCTGATAGTTCTTAGAATCTAGGTTCCTAATAACTCTATCCAAAAGTATGATTATGTAACCCAATTCATATTTGAAGTCTATTTTTTCTAGGGTTTTAGGCAATCTTGTAGATATGGGTCCAAAAGACTTTTAGCCATTGTTTGATCAAAACCCTTAGAAATGGAAGGTTATTATATTGATAGAAATTATTAGATGAGCTAGGAGTTATATCAAGATAACTCTCATAGTCTAGAATCAAGAAAATGGTATTGGTGAAGTTAGGGTCCAGGTTCAAAATATTTTATACCTTATCATTTACTACTTACCTCTTCTTTGCATCATAATGATTTGATAATGTGAGCACAAAATTACGGATCTACAATGATAGTGGGAAGGCTACTACCTAGGGTAATCCATAATTCTAAATGCTTTGAATCCAATCATTCTTAAATTCAACATTTAATCTTATCTAGAAATCAGCTAGGTCTATGTGACCTTGTGATCTTATTTGTGTTAGAGTCTAGGCTGAGTGGGAAACTAGGTCCCTTAGAATTTAACTTCATTTATTTTCTAGACATAGGTTCAAGGAAAATTGATGTGGGAAAACCAACTATAAATTTGGTGGGTTTTGGATTTACAATTGTAGATAAAAGGTTTGACAAGGTTTATCATGTGTATTTGTAGCTAAAAAGTTTGATTGGTTTTGGACTTGCAAAATGCACTTGAAAAGTATGAAAAAAGTTTTAATAGGGTTTAAGGCTTGCTATTGTATGGAAAATATCCAAAAAGAATTTGGAGTTGATTTTTCAACAGAGATTCATGTAGGTTTTGAATTTGTTTTTGCAATGGGATTCTCTATAGGGTATGGAGTTGTTTATCACAATGAAATTCTTTGTGGGGTATATGTAGGGAATTTTGAGGAAATAATCTCAATTTTAAATACTTTTCAAAAATGATAGATTTATGACAATATAGGTTAATGTTTGGAAAGATCTTTGAAAAGAACTCAAGAATATAGAAAAAGTTTTGGGAAAATTCAAACAAGTAAACTAAAAAATGGAAAGAATGTAAGAAAACTAGAAAAGACCTAGTTTCTTACATAAAAATGGAAATCTAAGCCTTTTTTAGAAATATAACAATGCTTTCAAAAAAAGTGGGGAGAACAGAGGAATATCATGCTTCACAAGGATGGTAATGGTAGTCATGGTATTGATTGGTGTCTATGGGTCATGGCTTAGAAAGGGTCACTTGGCATAGAGATCAGTTCTAAAATTTGTAATTTAAATAATGATATTGAAAAACCTAATTTATTTAATATAACCCTATAATAAATGACAATTAGGTCAGTGGTTGAGAGAAATATCAAGAGAAGCATAGTTTTGGAGTCGAGGTGTAATTTTGAAATATTGTAAAATTGTACTTTGCATTTTGAACTTCACTTTCTTCTACATGAATTGGTGTAATGGAAGTGAGAAAGCATAACTTGAGGTGTAATTTGAAACTTCTCAAGTTGTAAAATGCAATCAGAGTTTTAGTTTCCATGGTTAGGGTAGATGGTGTAGACACCTAAATTGTGTCGACCCCCCTTGGTCCAACATCTCCTAACCCATACTCTATTAATTTAAAATAAATTATCTATTTTAAATTAATCATCCCCTTTAGACACCTCACCTTGGATTCTTAGCTCTTAGGCCATTTATCACCCTATGACAAATCATAATGACCCAAGACCTATTTCAACTCTCCCATTAACCCCCCTGCCTATTAAATCTACCTTGGGACCATTTTTCAATGGCAGCTGAACTTGGTAGATGGAGGAATGAGTAAAAGGCTAAAAATAGCATTTTTTCCATTCTTCTAGCCATTGACATCGATTACCAATCAGCTAATGATGGTGGGATCACCGATGTTGGTTGCTTAAAGCAAGCCTGAAGGTGAATTCTCGACCCCCAGATACACTAGACGCTAATTCTCTTGCCCGGATCAATCTTATCTTGCTCCTCGACTCTTTGCATATCAAATGCAGGATTTGGGATGAGATATCAACATTCTATCAATGCTCTCTTGGCTGTAGAGACTCTGCTCAAGTGACTTCAGATCAAATTCGAGCATTACACAGGAATCTCGCCATCAGCTGTAATAGGGACAAGCATCCAACACCTTGGTTCTTCATCTCACTAGAACTAAGTGTTTCTTCTGTCCTTTTATTTTAGTGTTTTGAAAAGCATTGGTAACTAGTCTCTATTTTGCTATTTCTAAGTATTGTAGACCAAACTAGACCTAAATTTCTTCTTGAAGAGGTTGAAAAGCCTTCCGCTTATCCTTACCCCTTTTGACAACCTATCCTCTACCCCTTGTCCCTCTTAAGACTCTATTGACTTCCCTACAATCTTGCACATACCTCAAAACTCCTACAGACCTTCCAGACCCCTCTATCACCCATAAACCCATCCAAAACCCGTCCAAGGCCATTGCCTTGACCGACATCGACCATTACCCCTATCAACATCGGCAGCATAACCGACGTCAGTAACCTTTAACAACTGACACTGGTAGAACTATCGATGTCAATGACTGTGACAGACTGACAACAGAATATAGGTACACATTATATCTATTTCTTTTGTTCAGTCTTTTCACCATTTCCCTCTCTAGCAACACTTTTTTGTCAAATAAGTGGACTGTCATCCCTCCAGGAAGTCTTTGCACTTCTAGGACCGAGCTTTGCTTGGCAGTCCACCATATATGTATCTAACATTTTTTTTGTTTAAGTCTTTCTTATCTATAGGTGTCATCCTCCACAGCTAAAGAGGAGCTCCTTCAATCATCTAGATATGGTGTGCAAACTTCATCTAGGTACGTACAAACCCCTGACCATTAACTTTTAGTTTCTTATTTCTTCTAAATGTGAAAAGCAAAAACGAGTAGAAACATTCTGGCATGCCCAGTGGGACCTTGGAGATTTCCTTGGGTTCATTTCTTCTAGAACAAACTTTCATATAGGTGCATTAGGTAAATTTCTCTTCTTGCATCCTTCTTCTATCTCTTCATTTCAAAAAGACACCATCATCACAAGTTAAAAAGAACTTCTTTCTTTTTCTTCTTATCCCTTTTTCCTTGCATCTTAGAGTAGTGAAATTTCATGCTCTTAACCTTTTCTCCACTTGTCTGCATCAAAACAAACATTTCCATTTGGGTTAAAAATATATTGCATCTCATTCCTACCTAAATGCATTTTTAGCTCATCTAGTAATTAAAATTGCATTATGAATAAATCGTAGTGCACATATGTTACACAACCAGACCACATTCACAAATCAAACATCTAAACATACCTGAGACAAGGCCTGACTAGGATTTCATCACCTAGTGAATACCTTACCCTTCCTGGTAATCCTACTTGGACTTCACTACCAAGGGGAGAACCCACTCTGTTCTCTGGCAGAGTATAAACTCTAGGGGAAGTATATACTAGCTAAGTGACCTAGCTTGTCCCTGGGCTCGTGAAGTGAGGGGAGCAAGCTCCTAGCACCAGGCCACGTATGAAACTTAATACAGATCTTGAGCACCAAAAGTAACCCGAAACCAACTTTAGACTGCCTCTTTTAGGACCCGTTCTAAAAGCCCAACTTCCCAAACACATTCTTTTAAGGCATAAGCCAACACGACTCTAAAACTTATTCTTAGGAATTTAATGTTTAGAGGCTACTTGTCTTCATCTATTTTTCTATCTATATCTAATTTTTTGAGCTGGTGACGATGCATTATTTTGAGCTCCAAAAACAACTCAAAACTTTCTTCTTTCTACCAAAAACTTTTAGTTTTCTGGGTTTCTAGAAATACACAGTAACTGACATCAATTTTTCTACCGACATCAGAAACTATCTTCACCGATATCAGTTTTTATACCGACGTCGGTCACTGTCAAAATTTTTTTCTTCTCAAACAATAAGCTAAAATCTTGACCTTTTTGCTGTAAAAAACACATTCTGGTTTTTTGAGGCTGAAAATACAGTTTTTAGAACCTAAACCCCCCTTTTTCCTTGGATGGTTTTGACACGTAGTCAAACCAAAAATCTTGTTGACCACACAAGGCAACAACCACTCCCACCTTCGCCTTCTATATCAAGTCCCCAAATGGAGTATAATTTAGAAACTGAATGTACTCCTATCCAACCAACCCCAACTCAACCCCATATTGTCCCCGAAGGGGACCAAGACTTTGAAAGATTCCTTGACCTCAATGTCAAGGCTCTTCAACACTATCTCGCAAGAAGTCAAATGTGAGATCCTTCAGGCAACCTAGTTTATGGGATACTGACTTCTTTAGTTGAAATAACAATCATATCATCAGCCTCCATAACCCAACCCATGGTCACCTAGGCCATTGCCTCAACTAATAACCTGACCATGACCAATCTTCAAAGTGTGGCCTCTCCTTCTATTTTTGGACCTACCTCCTTTGGGGTTTCTATACCCCCTCAACAACAAACCATTCAATAAAGTTCTACACTATTCCAGAACTTAATTGTCTCCATCCCACCTACTCTTGCACCCATAAACATAAGAGTAACTACCTATCCTTCGGCTAGTGTTGCCACCATCCAACCACCTTTGGCGACATCAAGTCAAATTGTGCCCTCTAGCTTCATGACACAACCACCCTTGACTTCAACTTTAGTCCCTATGACTAGTTACCAATATGTTGCACCTATACAAGTGTAACCAACTATGTCATACGCTGCACCTAACACCTTCCAAATGCCTTACAACCTAGGGGGAACTCCACCTACAAATCCATCAACCGATCTAATCAATATGTTGATGGATAAGGTGTCTAATCTTGAGACATCCATTTTGGGTTCAAGAAATGTTCTCTCATATGAACAAATCTATAATGAACCTATTCATCCTTCAGTCCCAATCTGACCATATCCTAGTCAGTGGAAACTTTCCAAGTTTACTCACTTCCAGAGAAAAGAGGACCCACAGTAACATCTACAAGCATTTAGACACACTTGTTACCTTATAACACATGATGATGCGTTATTACTATGCACATTTCCCATGTCACTTTCTGGTGTTGCCCTTGATTGGTATAGTTTTATTACCAGTCACTCGCTATTTTCCTTCACTCAACTCACCCAATTATTTCTTGACCACTTCTCGATTAACATAAATAAAAAGGTCTCCATCATAGACCTATATTCTATCAAACAATTCGATGATGAATCCATAGCTAATTTTGTTGCTCAATGGAGAAGTTTAATCAACCAAATCTCCTTTTCTTTACCTCAACCTAAGCTCATTAAGCTCTTTTCACAAGCATGTGCCAAACACATCTCATCTACTTTGTGGGTCCAAACATTCCGCACATTTGACGAAGCTTTCACCATGGCCAGGAAGCTTGAACTCCGTGCTGTCGAAGAAAATAAAGTTAAACTGCATAGTAAAAATACTAACATAAAATTTGATGACCCTTCATCCAAATCTTCTTCCTCTAATTCCAAATCTAAGGGATTAGCAAATGTTGTGATACTTATACCATCATCATCGACCACAACTAACCAATCTGAACCTTCCACATCTCAAAGCATTACATGACAATTCCAACAATGATATGTACAATGTCAATATACTCCAATAAGAGAATCATATATATCCGTGTTGGATAAACTTGTCGAATAGGGAATCCTCAACATCCCCCAAATTTGAACACCACCTCAATTCGACCCCTCAAAAGCCATCCCTTCATGGTATAGGGAGAATGACTTCTATAATTATCATCATGTCAAAGGCCATGGCATAAACAACTGCAAAAACTTCAAAAACATTGTCCAAGACATGATAGACAAGGGGGATCTTATTTTGGATAGCCTAAATGTGCCACCTAACCAAAACATAGACATTTTTAGACAACCTTTCCCTAACCATCCCCTAGTCAAAACAACATACAGACCATGGCCGATGACTCCCAAGAGCATGATATACACATGGTCAACATGGTCTCTTCATTCATGCCTAACCAACCTCTCTCATAATCTAAAGAGGTTAGCCAACCTATTTGTCCATCACAGGTGGAAGAGCCCTCTTCTCCTATTTGTCCATCACAAGTGGAAGAACCTTCTTCTCCTATTTGTCTATCACAGGTAGAAGATCCTTCTTCTCCTATTTCTCCACCACAAGTAGAAGAACCTTCTTCTCCTATTTCTCCACTGCAAATAGAAGATCCTTCTTCTCTTATTTGTCCACCATAGTTAGAAGAACCTTCTTCTCCTATTTCTCCTTCACAAGAAGAAGAACCTTCTTCTCCTAATAGTCCTCCATCTACCCCTCTTATATTGGAGGATGCTTTAACCATACCAATGCCACTAGCCCCACCTTCATCCTTCCTACTACCAATGGAGGAGCATACCTTTCCTGCTCTTCAAGCACAAGTAGAAGGTATAATCATCCCTGCCCTCTATCCTCTTGAGGAGTCACATTCTCTAATTCTTTCTCCACCAAGAGAAGAACTTGTCTCTTCACCTACTTCAATCGAAGATGATCCAGTGATGGCTCTCTCATGCCTTTGGCCCCAGATCATTACATCTAACACATTCCCACTCACACAATCACCCACATCTTCTAAAAAACCCAAGCCTCATCTAACATCTTCAAAACCATTCTCTCAATTGGCTGGGAACTTAGGATTTCTCCATTCGAGAAACTTAGAGCATAAGGCATTATGGGAGCGACTTAAAGCTCCTTATCTTACACATCCCACTTCATCTCGTACTATCAACCCATTTGTGACAAAATCTCCAAAAGTCTCCTACAAGGACCAAGCTTCTACTTCCAGATCTTCAGAAGCTCAACCATCCATATCTGAACCTAAACCCTCACAAACATCCACCATACCAAAACCAGTTAAATCCCTTGGTGTTTTCCCCATATCAAACCTCACTCACCCACAAGTGAAGGTCGATTTGAATCTTGCCTCCCATAATAGTGGTCCTCATACCATATTAAACAAGGCTACTAAAACACATCGATGAACTCCTCCTCCACCATCATCATTGCCCTCCATTTTGGGTCCACATTCTTCTACCTTAATAGGAGTGCTCCCTACTCCAACACCTAACAAAACCAAGTTGCCTCCATTACTCACTTTACCCACCACAAACCTACCTCCTCTAAAAAATTCAGCACCCCTCACAAAGAAATTGTTGTCTACATGAATGGCAACACCACCAACCCAAAAGGTGGTACGGAAATCTCCCTCAACAACTCCCAAACAAAAGTCATCAACACCTAGTGCATTAACAAGCACAAACCCCTTAGTGGGTTCATATGCTTTGATACTACACTAACTTTTGCAAACTTCTAACATCACTCTTCCACCTATCAAACCATTTCAACCTCTTGGACCAAAGCCGTCTTGGTTCGATGATACTAAAATTTGCCAATATCATTACACACCTAGGCATGACACTAAAAATTATTGTGCCCTTAAGGTTGTCATCTACCAATTCATGGAAAAAGACACCCTTCTTGTTGAGGAGACTGTCAACACATCTCCAACACCATCTCATGTCTCTCCAACCTCTCCACCTTCATCGAGATCCAATCATCAGACTATGGTCCCTTTACCTCCTTCCTCCCCTTTATTCAAAATTAACACCATCAATGTGGCCACTAGGTCACAAATTTTAAAGGATAAAGGAAAAGAGAAAGCTGCTATTCCTTAGACCTACCTATTTGTCAAGCCTACTCAACCACCCAAACCCAAGATTTTTATCTTGGGTACATCCCAACCCACTTCTTCAGAGGCAATCCATGATTCTATGGTGAAATAGCTTCACCAAACTCCTATGAAGATGTCCTTATATGACCTCATTCAAAGCTCTCCACAACATTGTCAAGCTTTAATCAAAGATTTATAGGTAGTGGAGGTCCAACCCGATGACCCCCAACCACTAACTACCTTAGTCCAATCATTACCCATCATTGCCTCTATTACCTTTAGTGATTCTAAAATTCCTACCTCTAACTTGGAAGATCAGGATGCTGCCCTTTTCATCACAGCCTACGTTGATCAAACTCATGTTAAGTGAGTTATGATTGATGGGGGTGCTAGCATCAATATCATTTCCACCCATGCCTATGACAAATTAGCCCTCCCAAAGAATTGTGTGTCAAAAACTGACACAATTCTTCAATCTTTTAATGACACCACCACCACTACCATTGGCACCATCATCTTACATATTCATGTTGGCCCATAAACAATCCCAGAGCTCTTCTACATCATCTTGGGAGAGTTCCAATACAACATGTTATTAGGATGACCTTGGATCTATGCCATGGCCTGTGTCCCTTTTACATTACACTGTTGTGTCAAATTTGAACATGATGGTCAGGTCCATGTCATTCCCATAGACCCCTCCCCTTTCAAGACATTCAACACAACATATCGACCCAATGATGTTCTCATTCCTTTCCAAAAATTAACCCAAACACTGCCTCCACCCACAAAAGCTTCAACAAGTACGCAAACGATGGTTACACCTACACCACCTCCTCAAGTGACAACAAAAGACCCTATGGAAGATATCTTCCAACATCTTTTCACTTGGGGAGTATCATTTATTCACCTTGGACATTTTCCAAACTCCTCAAGAGTATGGAAAACTTCATCACAATGGTCATCCCTTATGGTCCTCCCAATCTTCAAACAAATCTCATCTATGGAGGGCTAGATTGGGCTCCCACTGATGGGAATCCTCTTTCATCACCCCAACTATTTACATCTAACTTCTCTTTTCTTGGCAACCCAAACTTTGCTCATACCTATCTTTATAGGTGTGCATGGAAGGGCTTTGGCTTTGGGCACTGTGAACAAGACTCCCGCCAACCTGTCGAACCACCAAATGATGAGGCCATAAAGAATGCCAAGAAGCGACATGGCCTAGGTTTTGAAGAACCTACTAAAACTTCTAAAAAACCTTGCCCCAAACCTATCATAGACCAATCACCTCTAAACTCACCTATTCCCCTATCTTCACCTATGGAGTCAGTGGTTTCCATCCCTCCTAATTTTTTTTTTTGCATAAACACCATTCACTTGGAACCCCTAACCTATCAACTAGGTGGGGTATCTAGGTCTCTCCCTCTCATTTATCCAAACATGATAGACGATGAATTTGCTACTATCAACACTATCCAATGCATGGACCATGATGCCATTCTCACCTACATGGGTGTAGATGACTCTTTCATTCAATGATCTCTTCCTTAAAAAATGTAGGTTATGTTAAATGAATCAACCATTGACATTAACCTTCCATCTTCAGATGTTCCCCACATTTTAAAGATTGGTCAATCTTTGGATGCCCAAGAACAAATTGACTATACCAAATTCCTTTCAGACCATAGCAAAGCCTTTGCTTGGACCTACAGTGATATGCTTGGCATCGACCCTAACATTGTCATTCATAACATTGTCACAAACCCAGAGGCTAAGTCTGTCAGGCAAAAGCTTTGCAAGATGCATCCTCGAGTTGTACTCCTTGTCAAAGAGGAGCTTCAGTGTCTTCTCTCCATCTCCTTTATCCAACCCATTGATTATCTACAATGGGTGTCCAATATTGTCCCTATCACCAAAGTAACTAGGGGGATCTGAATCTATACTGACTATCGTGACCTTAACCTAGCTTGCCCAAAAGACAATTTTCCTCTACCCAACATAGACCAACTTGTTAATCTTATGTCCGGTCATGAAATGCTATCACTCATGGACAGGTTTTTAGGATATAACCAAATCTTGATTGCACTAGAAGATCAACACAAAACTACTTTCATCACCCCATGGGGAACATTTTGCTATAGGGTCATTTCTTTTGGCCTAAAAAATGTAGGCACCACATATCAATGTGCCATGACCTACATCTTTCACGATCTCCTCCAAAAAATCATGGAGGACTATGTGGATGACCTACTAGGCAAATCCAAACTCCACCATGACCATTTAACCATCCTTAAAATCATCTTCACTCGCCTCTTCCAATACCATGTTCACCTTAACCCCAAGAAATGCATATTTAGGGTTCTCTCAGGGAAGCTTTTGGGCTTCATCATTTCTCTTCATGGCATTGAGATTGATCCCGCTAAGATAAGAGCTATACTTGAGATGCCACCACCTACCAATCTAAAGCAACTTTGTAGCCTACAAGGGAAGCTTCAATCTATTCATCGCTTCATCTCGCAATTTTCTGACCAATGTCAACCCTTTCATCACCTCCTCAAGAAGGACATCTCCTTTAATTGGGATAAGGACTGTCAAGAGACTTTTGAGGCTCTTAAACGTTATCTTGTCTCTCCACCAGTACTTATTCCACCTAAAGATGACCAACCCTTCTACCTCTACATTTTAGTAACAAATCATTCTTTAGGTGCCATGATCGCGCATCAAGACAAACATCATGAGCAAGCAGTTTATTACATAAGTTGAATGCTCATTTACTATGAAACTCAGTATACTCATGCCAAAAAACTTTGTTTGGCATTAGTCTTTGCCACTACCAAACTCCATCATTATCTTCTCAATCACAAAACTTACGTCATCACTCATACCGACCCTCTAAAATACATGCATTCCAAGCCATACCAAAATCAACATATGGCTCATTGGCTCATGCTTCTTGCTGAGTTTGACTTGGAATTTATCCAACAAAAATCTATAAAGGGGTAAACAATCACTGATCAACTAGATAGATGCCCCTCTACTTGACAACCAACCTTCTCATTGTGAATTTCCTGACAAATTAATTGCCACACTTTCCAACGATGATATCTTCTATCAAATGACAATGTTCTTTGATGGATCCAAATGTTAACTCGGTGGAGGTGCGGGGGTCATTCTCATCTCTCACAATGGTGAGCCCATGCCCCTATCTTTCAAACTTGACTTTGAATATATGAATAACATGGCTGAATATGAAGCCTTAATTTTGGGACTTCAAACCACCCTTTTCCTAGGCGTTAAGACCATCAACCTCTTTGGTGACTCACAACTAGTCGTTAATCAAATCAATGGTTCATATCTTTGTAAAAATGAAATTTTGTAAAGGTACAAACATCGTGCTGACTCTCTACTAGAATCTTTCGACCATTACCTCTTACAAACTATTCCTCGATCTATGAATAAGTTTGCTAACACCATGGCTTCTCTCACCTCACGCATTCCATCCTCACCATCTTCCTCGAGAATTTATGTTACGGTACACCATTTGGTGTTACCTTCATATATCTCTACTAACATCAAATTTATCAGCACCATCGACTCTAGCCCACAAAATGTTTGGTATAAACAACTTGTGGACTACTTAACTTATTCTATTGTCCCCCGTGATCTCTCTAGCAATGCGCGATAGGATTTTATCAAAAACACAGCTTGATATACTATGCTAGGTAGTCTTCTCTATAAAAGAGGGTTTGATGGCCTCCTTCTTTGATGTCTAACCTCCACTGAAGCATCTCATGCCATTAAACAAGTTCATGATGGGATTTGTGGAGGACACTTCAGTGGTAACTCAGTTGCCAAACACATCCTTCACCTAGGCTATTATTGGCCCACTCTTCACCAAGACTGCAGTGATTATGTTCAATGTTGCATTAAATGCCAACAACATGCTAACTTACTTCACATCCCTAACCACGCTCTATAAGTTGCTAAGGATTTATATGGCCCTTTTCACAATGGGGCTTAGATCTAATCGGTGAGATTAACCCTCATTCATCTCTCTGACATCAGTCCATTATCACCACAATCAAATACTTCACTAAATGGGTGGAAGCTGTTCCCCTCATCTCCACTAAAGTAGACAAAATCATCAACTTCATCAACCAACACATCATCTGTCATGTTTCAGTGTACCTCACAAAATCATCACCAATAATGGCAAGTCTTTCAAGAATAAAAATATCCAAAAACTTTGTGACTCATTTGGCATCAAACTCAGCTTCTCCTCGCCTTACTACCCATAAGCAAATGGGCAGGCTGAGGCTTCCAACAAAATCTTAACCAAAATTTTAATGAAGGTGGTCAACGACACTGGAAGGGACTGGCACATTCACATTCCCTTCACTTTGTGGGCCTACCGCACTAGCATTCAAACCCTCTATGGGTGCTACACCTATCAAAGTCCAAATACCTTCTTTACGCATCTCTTTGCACGACATCTTTTCTAGCGATGATTTTCATCAAGATAGATTAGCTCAACTTGAGTTACTTGGTGAACGTCATCTTGCTACCCTTAACCATCTTCATATCTACCAAAATTGCATCAAACATGCCTATAACAAAAGTCTGAGAGAATGAGATTTCAAAATCGGAGATCTTGTCCTCAAAGAAAACCAACACGTGACCAATATGGAAAGAAGTAAACGAGGCAAGTTTGCTCCTAATTGGCTTGGACCTTATATCATAATGCACAAGTATGGATCAGGGACTTATCATCTATCTTCTCTTGAAGGCCAGCTAGAACCTGAGCCCCATAACGCCTTGCATTTGTGACCATTCTATTGTTAGTCAAGTACTCATTCACTTGACATTAAACTTGAGCTCGTCCCTTGAGCAACTCCCATCATCATCATTCCTATTCCTTTCAACCCTGTTTCCCTACAAACATTATTTAACCCTTTTGTCAAGCATGTATGCTTTATCCTAATAAAAGGGAAACCCTTAAACCTCTATAGGCTTGTCCATGACTAAAATTTCAGTCCAAAAAATATAAAACTGGGATGCATATCCAAAGGTCATCAACTATAAATGTAGACTGCTCCCTTGAAGGATAGCTACATAATTGTTGTAATTGATAGACTACTCCCTTGAAGGATAGCTATTCAAAGACTTCAAACATACAAAGCAAAATATAGACCAATCCCTCGAAGGATGGCTATGATCAAATCTTGCTACAAACATCACTCTCTTAGAAGCTTCCTACATTGATTAGCTTCACATATGACCACAAAACAAAATAACATCCCTTCGTAGACTTCCCGCATTAATCAGTCTACCCCCCCCAAAAAAAAAAAAAAAAAAAAAAACACTGATAAGCTATTAAGTCATGGACTTGCCTATAGTCGTTCTCAGGGTCACCTATAAAATAGGGCAAAGTTATCCTTGCTAAAAAGGGTTATGCTGTCCTCACACCTCACATCATCAAACCTATCACCCCAACAAACTCAAGGGATTTGGAGCTCAATTAATGTTAAGTGATTCGACTATTTATCTAACATAAACCAATGATCAAAAGACGTAATGCATGAACGGGGCTTTTGTTTGCAAAAACCTTATCTATGCTATCATTATTATCCTTGTCAATGAAAGATCAATGCACCTTTCACTTCTCACATCTTCATCACATACAACCAAATCATTTACCCATCCAAACCAAACCAAACCCAAACATTTTTAGACCACTAACATATCATAGCCTATTCACACTAGTTTCTATGGAAACCAATACACATGGAAACTATCAACCACACAATTTATGTCAAACATAAACCATTAATTACTGAAGCATAAATAATCTCAATTCATTTTTTAGCATACACCATTACTAATATGGAAAATTACTAAGGGATGAAAGACCACTCAACCAATGTTACAGAATACACAATCACACAATATGGAAAAGGTTGTAACATCATCATACCCTCATCTTTTATAACCTGACCAAAACCAATTATCGACCTCTTTGACCTCTCTTCCTCCCTTTTAGGGAGAACTAAATTGGCTTGAGGCCCTTCAAATAGGGGCTATGTAGGTGCACTCAGTCGACATGGAGTCTTCTGGGGTTAGCTCAGCCATCCACTCATCCATTCGCCCGTTCATCTCCCTAATGACGTTGGCCATCCATTCATTTGTTCGCCTACCTAATGGACAAACCATTTCAACCTTTAACCATGACTTAACCTAGTCAAACCCAAATCCATAACCTTGATTCCTTCCTCCCTTTTGGGGAGAAATACATTGGCCTGAGGCCCTTCCAACAGGGGCTATGTAGGCAGCACTTAGTTGACATGGGGTCTTCTGAGGTTAGCTCAACCATTCCTTCATCCATCCATCTAATGGACCAACTATCTATATCAACCTAAAATCATGACCAAACAATCAGCCTCTGACACTAAATGAGTTACCTAAACTTCTCATGGGGCACATTGGAGATCACATCCATCTCCCATCCACAACACACACCACTTGCGATCATCTCCTCAACCTACCTTGACCAATGACCTTGGAGATTGCAACTATCTCCTCAGACCATGACCACTTCTGAGACAACTTTGGCTTGGTTGTTTTTTCATGTATGCTACCTCACGAATAATTAGCAAATTATACGCAACCCACATTATGACTCTCACACATATTATTGGATTGTGAGCAAGTTGATCTCCAATATTTGTGACAGTTTTCATTGTTTTCCAGGAGCACTTCCTGAGCCTAGGATACTTAGAACATGATGACCATTGGAGCTAAAGTCTTTGATCGTTTAACCCAATCAACTACGACTAAATGCTAGGGACCAGTTATTTCAATTTTAGCACTCCTCAACCTTTGACTGCGATAATTTAACCTACCTATCACGTGAAGTGGTATGCATGCAATCTCAACTATTGCAGCGTTCACACTCCAACTTCACCATACCCATCCACTATCTATCAAATCGACACCTGATATCAGGTTACCTTCCCTCGACTCCTGCTTTGAGGGGGAACACCTCATCCCACATCTGGGGCAACTTACTCCTATTTTTGTTTTGTAGTTCATCAGAACAACCAATAGGACAAAAATGACCTTATCCCATACCTGGGGCAACTTACTCCTATTTTTATCTTGCAGTTCATCAAGAACAACCAACAAGACAAAAAGGGGAAAATGTAGACACCTAAATTGTGTCGACCCCCCTTGGTCCAACATCTCCTAACCCACACTCTATTAATTTAAAATAAATTATCTATTTTAAATTAATCAACCCCTTTAGACACCTCACCTTGGATTCTTATCTCTTAGGCCATTTATCACCCTATGACAAATCATAATGACCCAAGACCTATTTCAACTCTCCCATTAACCCCTGTACCTATTAAATCTACCTTGGGACCATTTTTCAACGGCAGCTAAACTTGGTAGATGGAGGAATGGGCAAAAGGCTAAAAATGGCCTTTTTTCCATTCTTCTAGCCACTGACGTTGGTTACCAGTCAATCGATTCTGGTAGGATCGCCAACATCAGTTGCTTAAAGTAAGCCTAAAGGCAAATTCTTGACCCTTGAATATACTAGATGCTAATTCTCTTGCTCGAATTGATCTTCTCTTGCTCCTCAACTCTTTGCATATCAAAGGCAGGCTTTGGGACGAGATATCAACATTCTATCAATGCTCTCCTGGCTGTAGAGACTCTGCTTAAGTGACTTCAGATTAGATTAGAGCATTACACATGAATCTTGCCATCAGCTGTAATAGGGACAAGTGTCCAACACCTTGGTTCTTCATCTCACCAGAGTTAAGTGTTTCTTCTATCCTTTTATTTTAGTATTTTGAAAAGCATTGGTAACTAGTCTCTATTTTGCTATTTCTAAGTACTATAGACTAGACCAGACCCAACTTTCTTCCTAGAGAGGCTAAAAAGCCTTTTGCTTATCCTTACCCCTTTTGACAACCTATCCTCTACCCCTTATCCCTCTTAAGACTCTATTGACTTCCCTACAATCTTGCATGGACCTCCAAACTCCAACAGACCTTCCAGACCCCTCTGTCACCCATAAACCCATCCAAAACCCATCCAAGGCCATTGCCTTGACTGACATCGACCATTTCCCCTACCGACATTGATAGCATAACTGACATCGACAACCTTTAACAACTGATGCTGGCAAAATTACCGATGTCAGTGACTGTGACAAATGACAGCAGAATACAGGTACGTATTATCTCTATTTCTTTTGTTCAGTCTTTTCACCATTTCCATCTCTAGCAACACTTTTTTGTCAAATAAGTGGACTGCCATCCCTCCAGGAAGTCTTTGCACTTCTGGGATCGAGCTTTGCTTGGTAGTCCACCATATATCTATCTAACATTTTCTTTGTTTAAGTCTTTCTTATCTACAGGTGTCGTCCTCCACAGCCAAAGAGGAGTTCCTTCAATCATCTAGATACGGTACGAAAACTTCATCTAGGTACGTACAAACCCCTGATCATTAACCTTTAGTTTCTTATTTCTTCTGAATGTGAAAAGCGAAAATGAGTAGAAACAGATGGTAGGAAGAAAAAATTTGATTACACATTGTAAATTTTTAAGTTGTAAAATGCAAATGGAGTTCCAATTCATGTGAGCATATTAAATAGTGGAAATCAAGACTTAAGTTACAATTTGAAACTTACAAAGTTTCAAATTATAACCAGAGTTCTAGTTTTCATTAGGTATGTGTAAAGCAAGAAGTAGAGGTTTGATTCCAAGTTGAAAATTGCACTCAAATCTCCAATTTCTATTAGGTTTGTGAAAAGGGTATCTTAGGTCACATTAAGGATTTCCCCCAAAAAAATAATGGGTCTCCCCTAGGGTAAAATATGTTTTGGTATATTTATCTCAAAAATATCAACATTTTTATTGACCTCTATGAGTTCATTCCTTGCTAATCAATTTATTTTTAGTAGCCTTCTAGTTCATTAGGAATGGAGTATTTTTATGCTTAATGCACTTTAACTTAAGAATAATAAAACTGTGATTTTGTCTAAACAAGAATGAAACATGGAAAAATAAAATAGGAACAGACTAAGGAATTAAAAACTCCTAATGAGTTGACTTACGTTAAATCACTTATTTGGGGAAAATAACTAAACCTAATATATACAATGTTTTTTGTAAATAATTCTAACCTTAGAAACAAGATTTGAGGTATATCAAATTGACTATAGGATATGTAGTTCTGATCTATCAAGCCTAGATAGCTATAATGTATTTACTCCATTGTATTGATTTATGATGTATGTACCACTCCATATTAAATCAAAATTTGTATATTTTCCTAGTTTATATCTTTCATTATCCCATTTTAGAACCATATCTCCTTAATTAAATCTCTTGTTAGATGATTTTTAGTCAAAGGTTATCTTTGTTGAGCCTCATTTTTTGATATAACTTTCATTGACTAGTTTCATACTTGTTTTAGCTCAACGAGTTCTACCAATTGTACTATCATTTCATCATTTTCAATCAATTCTAATTGATGATTGAGTTCTAGATATGTTAATACAATGACAAAAAAACTCTAGCATCCCTTCCATATACCCACATGAATGTATAATTGGTAATGGCTCTCTTGGGAGTGAACCTATCAGCCCAAAGTGTTGATTTTAACTTTGTGTGCCATGTCCTTTGGTTGTCTTCCATTATCCTTTTGATAATCCTTACGAGATTTTTGTTAGTAGAATCAACCAAGCCATTACCTTATGGGTAATAATTGGATGGATTATTTAGATATACATTGTTCCTTACATCCCATTTACTCACTTGAGTGCCCATAAAAGCTTTGGCATTATCTGAGATAATGGTATAAGGAACACCAAATCTCATGATAATACCATCCATGAATTCTAGGATAGATTCTTCCATGCCATATTTCAATGCAACTTCTTCAATCCATATAGTGAAATAATTATTTGTTATAAAGACCTATTTATGGCCTATACTCAATGGTGGATTGATCATGCCAATGAAATCCAATCCCCATTAGGTAGATGGTTGGTTAGCTCAGATTGGTTTGAGAAGAAGATCTAATAATATTTTCTTGCCTATAAAGTAGGCACATTTATCAAAATTCTATACCTATTGATGGGCATATTTTAATAGGTCAGGCCAATAATAACGTCCCTTCATTATTTTTATGGATGTGGTTCTTACAGAAAAATGCCACCTAATGGCCCATCATGAAACTCCTCAAGAACCTTAGGAATTTTATCATGTTTGATGCACTTCAACATGAATCCATTCATATCTTTCCTAAATGATAATCCATCAACAAGAACATAAATAATATATTTGAGTCTAAAATACCTCTTCTTGGACTATTATAAATCATACGATTACTCACCAATCTATAAGAAGATGGTTATGGTGTTCATGTAGCTATTGAGTAGAGGTGGAGTGGCTGGTTAGAGTGTATGTTGAGCATATACTATATCAAATACTACCTCAATATTCTTTATATCAAAATCAAGTTATTCACATAAGCCTTTTCCTCTTATGAGCTTTGTAATTTTGATGTTCACATCATATTCCATGACTTTTGTGATCCATCCTACTCTTTTTTTGTTTATTTCCTCACTCAGGAAGAACTCATTGACTCTTTAGTGACTAACCATCATGTGAATTTTATTATTGGAGAGCATATAACTAAAATTTTTGAGATATTTTATTATAACATATACTTGTTTCTCCATGAAACTATACTCTTCCTCATAATCCTTTAAGGATTGACTGAAGAATGATATTGGTTGCTCTAACTATTATTTATTATGTTTTATGAGAATAGATGGTATGATACATTCCCCTTCAAAATAATAGAGAATAAAATCATTCTCGTAGTTGGGGTTAACTTGGATAGGATCTTGACAAACAACCTACTTGATAGCTTTAAAACTATCTTTTTTTTCTTGTGTCCAACTGAAACTAACACCCTTCTTAACCATAGAAGTAAGGGTCTTGGCCATGGAGGAGAATTTTTGAATGAACCTTCTTATGAAGTTGATCTTTCCTAGGAAAATTTTTAATCCATTTTTTTGGATTGGAAGTGTTAGTTAAGATATAACACTTACTCTCTCAGGGTCTATTGTAAGACCCTCTTTTGAAATAATGTGTCCTAGTAGTTTCCCTTCATGATATGAGAAAATGAAATTTTTTGGATTAAGGGAGACCCCAAATTCTTTACACCTTTCAAAAACTTTCCTAAGGTGATTTAGGTGTGCACTAGTATGTTCTAAATAAAAGGCAATGCCATCTAGGTAGACTAGAATCATTTCATTTATCAAACCCCTAAAAGCCATATCCATGGCTCTTTGGATTATATTACCTACATTAGTTAGACTAAGAGGCACCTTTTCATAGGCATATGTGCCCCATTTTCTAGTGAAATTAGTCTTCAATTGGTCTGATTCTTGTACTAGAATTTGGTTATATCCAAAATAACTAGCTAAAAGGGAAAACCTTTCAGATCTTGACATAGTTTGAAGAATTTTCTCCATGGGTGGAAGGGGATAATGATCCTTTAATGATAATTTGTCTAGGTCCCTAAAATCTATGCAAAGATTTATTTCACCATTTTTTTTCCTTAGAGGGACCAAGTTAACAACCCATGATGAGTGTTTGATAGGGAAAATGATGTTAGCCTCTATCAATTTGGACATTTCACTCTTCATCAACAGTTATATTTTGGATTTATTGGTCTCTATTTTTGTCTAATAAGCTTGATATTTGGGTCAAACTCTATTTTTTTATTGGACTAAGATAGGTTCAAACCCCCTTAGGTATTTATAACTCCAAGTGAAGTTGTCATCAAATTTTTGACACAACTCAATAAAATATTGATTTTCATGAGTATTACATATCTTTTCAAACTTCAATGTTTTTCCCTCTAAAATGACTACTAGCTCATAGTCTTCTTCATTGACCATGATATTCTTATTTTCACCTTTCAACCTATCATTAGACTTAAAGATACTTTCCAAAGTAATAAGGCCCATGGGTAATTTTTTTCTCTTCAACTAAATGATTTGGTCTATGTATTTATATTGAGGTCTTGACTGATTTTTGTTTGAGAATTTAGCTTCCTCTCTTAGAAAACTCACAATTTGTTGATCTCTCTCAAAATCTTGACAATTGGTTACATTATCAATAATAGATGATCCCACTATTAACTTTACATGCTGACAATTGTTTTCCTTTATCTCTTTATGTAGGCTATATTGGGAGCATATTGAAGCCATATAATCAATATCCTTATGTTATGCTCTTGGTACCACTTGAATGTTTAAATTGGTAGAGTATTTTAACAAGTCATAAACCCTATGTTTACAAGATCTTATGAAGTTTTTCTTGGTTATGCTTTTATATCTTACTTGGTGAATAATCAATTCACTATCACCAAACACTTGTAGTGATTATATTCCCCTTTCTTTATCTAGCTAGAGACCTTGAATCAAAGCTCAATATGTAACTACATTATTAGTGTAGTTGAACTAAAGTCTAAAATAATAGAAATAAATATTCTTTTATGGAGAGATCAAAATAAACTTGCACCATTCTTGCTTCTTTAGCCATCGAATAAAAGTTTCAACATTCCCTAGAGATCCTCAACTAGTTTCATAAGGTTTGGTATTATTATATCATTTTCATGAATGCCATATGTACCCAACCTAGTTTCTTTGACATATTCATAAGGATTAAACTAAAGGGATGATCCCCATTCATCTATATGAGTTTTGAGGATTTATTTCATTGGTGTTGCAACCTCATGGTCAAGCTCCTCTTCTTGATCTTGTAATGTGCAATTCATATCCATATGGATAGGATTGTATGCCTATATGTGGTATTTAGAAATTATCTTAGATCTTATGGTAAATCTAGTTCCATATTTTATCTTGAGTAATAAGTGGAACCAATCAATGGATAGATATCTTCTAACTTTTTTAGTGAAGTCTTAGGAAAAGTAGATAGCCAAATAGGGGGTAGGTCAATAACTAAGATATTTTGGGAAATTGACAAGCTTAGACATGCATGGATGGTAAGGTTTAAACATTTTATAGTTAAAAATATTTGAATAATATTCCCATCCAATTGAACCATGCCTCTTGTGATAGGTATATATTTAATACCAAGAGCATCAATTATTTTCTTGGGCACAATAGAACTACTAGCCCCTGAGTCTACCATGCAATTATGTACAAGATTTTCCCAATTATGAGTGAAAGGTAAAAAGGGGGATGCTTACCATTTTCACTTTCTTTGGTGTCCATTTATGGTTAACATAAATTAACCATAATAATGGGTCCCTTAACTGGGACCTTATCTATTATTTGGAAGTTTTTCAAAGCTTCATATAGCAATTCCCTCTATACTAGAATACACATTACTTCCCTCATGTGAAATTCAAGTTAGTCTTATTAATTTGTTATGAAATACTAAAAATAATGTTACCGACCTTTACTAGTGCCTTTATGTGAGTAATATCTTCTTTCACAAGATTTGGGGTCAATAATTTTGACTTCGACTAGCCCATTAGCACAGTGTGTGGTGTCTATACTAGGTTTCCTTTTATAGACTCTTGTATAAATTTAGAAGTTATATCCTACTCAACCCTAGGGGGTTGATCACTTTCTATTTTCATCTTCTTAGATCATGTGTTTGCTACCACTAAACTACTACCATGGATTAGTGCTTTTTCTAATTACACCAAAAAAATCCTCTTGATATTTTAAAAGTCTCATTTCATTCTAAGTAGGCTCTTATGTGTCTTCCTACTAGGAAGTAGATTCTTCTTATTGTCCTTGAGTTTTTTATATGCTTTGCACCATCAAGGCTTGATTGATGGCATCATTAGAATAAGAATTTTTATTATATAGTTGAGCATAAGGGTAACACCACTAATATTCTTGAGCAAAATTATTCTAAATAGGTACAATAAATTTAGAAGTACATGGTGTAGGTAGAGCATGGATGTTTGAAGGTTTTGCTTGCATGTTTTGACTTTGTGTCTATGAATTGCCTTGGTATGGTTACCTTTTGGGTTAGTATGTCTGGTTATATTGATGATAATACCTACTATTTTAGTATTATTGCCTTTTCATTACTACCATCTCATTATCAAAGATTTTAAGTAGTGACCTGATCTCATATAAATCATCATTAGGATTAGGAGTGAAAGTTGGTGCCTTGATTATGTAGGAATTGAGGAAATAATAGTGCTGATGTGGGTTTTATGCAAACCACAATTGATGAGGTAACCTACAATGTTTTAGGATCTCAATGGAGGTAAAATCCACTCTAGGGCATGAGTTGAATGTATTTGGTTTATTCAACCTATTGATGGAATAGTGGTAAAGTAGGTAGGTTGCTGATAAAAAGTTTTAGATGGAGGTGTGATTCATATAAAAATGTGGTCTCCCAAGCGAGTTGAATGGGTGGCTAGTTTTGAATATAAGGTAGGTAGGTATTTACAAAAAAAAATGTGGCTAAGGTAAGTCATAAAATAAATTTCTATGGTTCTTAAATAATCACTTCTATGGATGGCCTTTGGATAGACCTATGTTTTCTTAAAACTAGTACCTATTGCTAACAACAAGTGAACATGTACAAACATACATGAATATGGAGTCTAAGGAACAAAGGTATAGGAAGTTTAATAGCCTCAAACAAAGGTTTATTAATTCAAGGTAGCTATTGTGCACCCTTTAATCCATATATATTATGTCTTGGGTAAAGTGAGTTATCAAAGGTAGCTTTAGCATGCACTCATAAAACTATACTAAGAAAACAACAATACACATTCCAAAAATAAGATTAAATTTTGACTTGGTTATTTTAATCAATATATTCACTAATATTTAATAGATACTACATATATAAGATCAGTATACTAATCAAAATAGTCAATAATTTATTTACAATGTTAACACACTTGAAGATTATTGAAATAAAACACCTATAAAAATAAACACTAATTATAGATAATCAAAAAGAAAATAATTAGAGTACTATACTTGATAACCATAAATGGCTCACTAATATATATTCCAAAATTATCTTACCCCTTTAATGTGAGTAATACAATAGTATTTATATATCTTACGGAGGGGTCACCTAATCCTCCAAATCTTTGCATGATGTTTACATGAAGCAGTTAGAACATGTAGTTATAACTGCATTCTAAAACTGAATGGGGCCCATAAATAGATATAATTTAATTTACAAAATAATGTAATGTATGCATGTATAAAATAATAAGTCAATTTTATAGAGAAAGCTAAAAAAAGAATTGTTACAAAATTGAGGCATATACCAGGCTAAGGTTGCATTAAATAGAGTGTTGGATGGGTTTTAGTTGGAGTAGAAGCTAAATATGTGGCTCTATTGATATAAACCCACTTATTCTTCACTTTTTTATCCTTGTAAACTTTGTCTACTATCTCGTGTTCTAATGAATGATGTCTAAGTTAAATAGTGAAGGTCGGTAGAGTCTCTTTGTTTTTATGAGGAGTCTTGCATGTTCATCTTTAGTAAGTTAAAACTTACTTGTAAAGATCTCCACCTCTATCACCTTCCTTCTTACCCTACTTAACTCTGATTCAATACTATCTACCACCAAGCCTTGAATGCTTCCCTTTAAATTATCAATTACCTCTTAGAAAATGTTATCAAAATTGATTCTACTAATTAACTTGCCCATAAATCTCTTACTTTAAATTACTTAAAATCATTCAAAATTTGAATGATTTGAGCTTTGTGTGTCTAGTAGTCTAAAATCATGGTAGAAACTATCTTTAACCACTCCTTAACCTCCTCATGTCTAATGACTACCAGATTTAGGGCATTAGATGCCTCAAATTTAGTAATTAGATCAAGGTGAGTGTATAATGAGTTACCTATATAGGAAACTAACGTCTTGAGCCTTGCATTATCTTAAGCTAGGGAGCTATAGATTTGATTGTCCGAGATTATATGAGGTGCCATTTCAGTCTTCATGAATTCCATGGATTCTAGGGAGTGGTATAATTTTAAGTAGCCTCCCTTACCATAACTTCTATAATTGTAGAAACATGCACAGTACTTGACTATTCTTTTAGTTACTCAATTTTTGCCCATAGTTCTTACACTTCCTCTTCTAGCTCCTAAAAATCCAATTTTGTCCCTTCGTGGATAGCTACTACTACATCCTTATGCCCTTGAGCTAGATCTGAGAGATTTTACTCATACACAAATTCTCTTGGCTTCTTGTTCTACGTCTTTGTGAGGGAGAACACTGGCTATAATTCTTTAAGGATGACATTGGCTCCTTTGTCATCTTCACGCTTCTTCTTCTTGACCCTTTAGATGGAGATAGTCAGAGGATCAAAAAAGGTAGTTACAAAAGGCAACTTGGTTATCTTGTCACTGGGCCTCTACAAAGCTTGTTTCCTTAATTTCATGTCCCAGGGTGGGATATTGCTAAGTGTATTAGAAGTTGTGAGAAAAACTTCCTATATTGGCTCTCCCTTCTCTTTTATCCTTTACTTCTTCAAGTCCCTTGTCAATACATTTCATATGAAATGACATATAATATTGTACCAATCCATTCCTCTAATTTGAGGAAGTGGATGGACTACCACAATGTGTGGCTTTGTCTTCCTTCCCCTGTGCTAGTTTTAGTAGTTTCCTAATTAGAAGTGGAAGTGGGGAGTAGAATGGAGAGTTTTATGGATTGAACATGTAATTAGGATGTGAAAAAGGTGGTATGTACCTTCCTAGATGTTTTCTTATTTGTATGAAGTATAATAGTAGCAATATTAGTAGGCATAGAAGGGATGATTATGGGAAAAGATGTAGTAGAGGTGGTGGAGGGATCAATGGAAGGAGTGGATGAGGTGGAGGGGACTTCTATAGAGGAGATGAGTGCATAAATAATAGAAATTGAATTTGAATTAAATATAGGGAAGGTTTAGGTGCCTTGAAGTGGTTTCTTAATGGGGGTACCCTAAAGATTAAGATCCTTTGCTTCCTCCAATTCATCCTTCTCTTCCAAATCCTTTATCTAGTATTGAATGGTTGCTTCATCTCCTTGTGGTTTCAAGATGGGAGATGGCATAGGAAAACCTATGGATACCTATGTCATTGATTTGCCTAGGGGGGTCCTTGGTTTCCTAACATAAACCAAGGGAACCTTCCATTGAGTATGAGAGTCACGGGAGGAAGGGATTATTACTTTCATAGTGGCTACCCGAATTGATGAAACACGAGACATAATATGGGTATTAATAGAAACCAAAGTAGTGTCATCACCCTACCTATCCTCTTAATTATATTCAAAACTAATGGGGTCTCCTTTGGATCCTCCTCTTCTTATACTCGATTCTAGAATCCTAGGCTCTTACCTGACTATCATCAACTTCAATTCCAAGGGGGGTCCTTGAGAAAAAGAATATCCTTTATCATAAGACTACCTGATTTATAAGTCTAAATGTTTCTACCCTTTAAAAAGGGCTCTTTTTTTGTCCAATTCCTTGGTGGAGATGTTGAACTCTACTTGGATCATCCTTAAATGTTCTTCTTATAAACTAGTTATCTTTGCTTGCTCTAAAACTTCCTCATCATTTTCAATATTCAAAAAGAGAAAATCATAACATTATGGCTATTAGAAATAGGGGATGTTGTATCTATGAATGTGTTGTTGGATGCACCCATGGGGGTCCCTTCTCTACATGATATTATGGGGAAACCATATCAATTCCACTTTTTTGCAACATCAATAAGATGCTTCCACATGGTGTATGTTATCCTACCAATGGTGATAAGACTCCCAAAGAAGAAATACTTCTTTTGTCTCACCGAGTCTTCCTCTATGTTGTTCCATAGTTTATAAAATATATCTTGCTCTTTATCTTATTAGCCACATACTTGGGAAGATATATGGGTACCACCTTGTTTCCCTAAACCAATATAACTTTGATGTTTGGATATAAGAAGTAATAATCCTTCCCATTCAAGTTTTTCATAATGTTTTTTCTAATATGTGGCATTAGGGAGCCATGGATAGCTTTCCATATCTAGGGATACATATCCTCATAAATTTTGATCATGTGCCTCTAGTAGGCATAGATTTGCATGAGTTATTAATGGTCGTATATTGTATTCTTAATGCAGTCTATGGTGGGGACCGTAAATTACCTAGGGCTTTATAACACGTACCCATGACCATGTCAACTAGATACAACATCATATAGAAATTTCTTGTAGGGGTAGGATGTCTATCCTTATTCAAAATTTATTCCATATCCTAAAACTAACTATCTTCCTTAGGAAATAAGTAGCAATGTGTGATAACATCATATAGAGCAAGGGTACCCAATCCAGATTGACAAAATGATTGTTGGGCATACCATATAATTTATTTATTAGAGCCATACCTATGTGGATTCCCATCCTAAATTTATTTATTGACAATGATTTTCTTAGCTTCTTCCCTTTCCACATCATGGTTTCATTAGGGATAAACCATGATTGTAGTGATCCCTAGAGGCTCATTTCCTTTTCAAATTATACTAGGGTGTGCTTATCAAAGTAGGCATATGGTATGGTGAGAGACAAATACCTTTGAAAATCATCTTTGGAGATGCACGTGACCATTGTATCACAATGAGAATGAAACAAATATGCATCTTGTGATACCTTTCCTACAAAAAACAAATCCTTGAGAAGGTCAATGCATGACATGACCTCTCTTTTGGTGGCAAAAAAATGTAACCTTTGGTGTTTATAATCTATTAATTCTCTAAAAAATAGATTATTTTATATCATTATTTCATCATCCACTAAAAAATCATCCATTTAATTGATGACATCCAAAAGCTATGAGTAATTTTGATATTTGTTCTTGTATACCTCTGCATCGAATATAGTGTCCTTGAACTATATGGAATCCTTAATTGAGAATACAAAGGGAAGACTAGTTCCTTATGATGACCTTGATGAGGATGTCATGGCTATGCATTCATG
This sequence comes from Torreya grandis, assembly GCA_037957365.1. Classification (NCBI taxonomy): domain Eukaryota; kingdom Viridiplantae; phylum Streptophyta; class Pinopsida; order Cupressales; family Taxaceae; genus Torreya; species Torreya grandis. Next base: position 159,921 of record JARHVA010002137.1, on the reverse strand, counting down.
CTTGCTTTGTTCAATATACTACCTACTATGTATGCCTATATACCAAAGTGATTGACTTAGCTAAAGCTTACTTGCAGTCTATTGTATGATCTTTTGAAATAGAAACTAGGGCTCTTGTGTGCTTTTAGAAAGCAAGGATACTTTGATCATAAGATAACTTGAGTGAAAATGATGAATCCAATGGCTACGTATCACCTATATAAGATCCTAGATTTAATACGAATTTGTGTGACATAAATGTGTAATGTCTACTTGGCCTTTTTAATTCAAATTTATTAGCTTAGGTTGGTGGGGGTCTTTACTAATGTTCATAGGAAATATTTTACCTTATCTTGGATAAAAGTGAGACATGGTTAAAAGTGAAGGTAACCAGATTAATATCAAGGTAAATATGTTTGGGTCAATGTTGTTGGAGTATTTCATTTAGGTAATTATTTCAGACAAAATTCCCTTGATAGTTTCATTGAGGAAATATATCACCATGGTGAGGGATCCAAACCACTAATTCCTAAGGGTTAATTTTTGTAGTTAAAGGACATTTTCAATTTCCCCAAAGGGTACTTTTGATATCTTCAAGGGGTATTTTTATATAATTAAAGGGGTGCTTCAAAATTTTTGAAGGGTATGCACCTCTAACTTGGAGGGTAAAATTCTCTCAAGTACCATGTTTGAAGGAAATTGGGTTAAAGATATAAGTTCTAAGACAAAAGGTTAAAAAGGGTAAGTGGCCAAACTAAAGGGTACTTTTTCATAAGTCTAAAGGGTATGTCTAGGGGTTAAGTGAAAGGTAGGTTCATGAGTTTTTAAAGGGAAGTGTCCTTTGAAATAATCTATTTGGAGATTTTTTGTTGGACAAAAATGTTGAAAATAAAAATTCTAAAAAAATTAATAAAGGGTACCAAATGGAATTTGTGAAGGAATATCTGAAGGGTAACTCCAAATGTTCCAAAATTCTAGATGGTACTTTTCAAGAGACCCAAAGGGTATTTTTTCTATACGACAAGTCAAATGGGAATGGAAATGTCAAATATGGAAACACTGAAGGGTAGATAGGAGGGTCTTAAAGGGTGTGTGGGAAAAGAATTTGAAGGATCAACTCTATGGAAATGAGTGTCTGAAGGGTCTACATCAACAAGGCTAAAAGGACTAGTTTGATTTTCTAAAGAGTATTGTCATATGCTTAAGGGTCACTTCCAAAATCCTAAAGGGTAGTTACATAAAGTAGGAAGGATAGGTGCATTAGGAATGAAGGGTGAAAATTATTTTAGATGAAATGTATAAAGTATTTGTTTAAGAAAGGAAAAGAGTGGAAAAAATCTAAAAAGTAAAATTCTAAAGGTACTTAATTTTTGATGACAATCTGAAGGGTCTACTTCATGAGACATTTATCCATGACAAAGTCTTGAAGGATCTACTTTGAAAAGCCAAAAAGGTAAATCTATGTCCATAGAGATATATAGTGTTAATTCTACCACACCAAAATCAAGACCATAATAAAAAAGGTGGGTCCCTATTTCCTATGGAAAGAGGGGATGTTGGGTGCAACAAATAGGTTGCATAGGTGGCACTTCTAGAAATAAAGACATTGGAGGCAATGGGGTAATTTTTACAACTTGAATTAGGTAATTTTATGCTCTTGTTATAATTTCATAGGCATTAAGGATTATGGTAACACCCATTGACTGAATCATGATAGCTATATCAATATTTAAAGTTCTCAAGTAAAATAGGAAAGCATTATTTGGGGTTGGGTTGACCAACACTAAAATTCTATTCAATGTATTTTGAAAGTGAATTTTGGAATCACTCATGAACTCATGAGGAGCCCATTTAATAGTGGTTATCCATTCAACCAAGGATAGGTGATCACTTTTATCTTCAAATTATATGCATGGGGAAGTCCCTAAGTTATTCCAAACATTGATGCAATTGTGAAATAAGATTTTGTATCATTGTAAATATTTACCCTTAAATGAGGATACAAAAAGTATAATTACAACATTTTTTGTAATATAATATGAATTGAAAAAATATTAGAAATGTCTTGTATATGTTCCATGAGAGTGGTGGAAGTTTCACCAATAAAATACAAAAGTATTTTTAGGGCCAAGGTGGATATATCATCATACTGGGCTAACTAAAGTGGGATGCCTCCATTGAAGGCTACAAAATTTTGATTTCTCAAGGCCATAATAGGAGGTATGAAACTAGTGTGGGTATTTGTATGAGATTTAAATAGATTTATAGGATATACTCTAGTGTAAGGTACAATATATCTTGATTTATTTTTATATTTAAATGATAATTATTATAAGTAAGTTTGCTTACCTTTAGTATATGATCTCATCTATATATTTGGCATATGCAAACTTGGATTTCTTGAATCTATAAGCTAGTGGAGTCATGAGGTGCTTGTGAAATGTGTACAAGGCTCATATAATACTTACTGATAATAGAGCCAATCTCTTTGATTTTAGATCATAACTAAGAGATTGGTATGAGGCATGCCAAAAAAATTTATCACTTAGATTTTTCACCCATATTTGTTTGGTAGTTTGTTTTATAATATGAGCTAAAAATTGTGGTAAATCTAATGACATAGAAAGATCACCTCCAATCTTTGGGACCTTGGTTAATTGAGGTAAACCTATAGATAAGGACAAATTCCATTCACTATGTTTAGTGAAACTTATGTATTATCATTTCATGTTAAAATACTACTTATTAGTGATCTTTCTCCTAACTAGGGTCTGACTTGTCAAGAAAAGAGTTCTAGAAATGACTTTGTAAAACTAGAAAATCGTGATTGTACTAAATACCTGTAGTGGAAATTAATTCTTGTTTTGTATGAACATAGTAGAATAATAAATACACTAAAGTATATTAGAGCAAAAATTCATACAAATATAAAACCAAAGGTAATATTAGGCACTTATTTATATAAAGAACATGATTATTTATTTTAATCAAAGAATTTTTCAAAAGGGCACAAATAGTACCAAAAATGTTATTTATGTGACTTAATCAAGAATCAAAGAATTAAAAAACTTGAAAAATAGCCATGAATACACAAAGATAAAATAGACAAGGAAGGTAAAAATTCAATCTATTATCATTATCTACATTATAAAATGTAGATCAATTGTTCAAAATGCAAAAAAAATTCTGCAATGGCAAAAAGATAAGATGGGCTATGCCATGGTACACATATTTTTTTAAAAAATACTCTCTTTAAAGAGAGGTAGTTATCAATACCATACACATAGTTAAAGAGTAAGAAAATCCAAAAAAACCTCATGAAAATGGTACAATCTTCAGTCTCAAATGGCATCCTTAGTTAGGTAGATGATTGGAACAAAAATATGCAAATGTTGGGAGCTTCAATAAGTACATGAGGCATGGATAAATATGTTGAATATTCAAGAAAACATACTCCTTGTATTTAGTTCAATTTTTTAAATATTTTCCAAGGAATTAGGCACAAAAATGAAATAATACTTAGTTAAGTTGAATGCTTTTAGGTATTTTAGGTTATAACTTACAAAACCTAATTTGTATTTTTTAGTTGAGACTTTTACAACTTATTAAGTCATCCAAATTGAATAAATTTAAAATTAAAATTACAACCTGAGTTTTTTCAAGTTAATAAACTCAAAATTTGTCAAAATAAAAGTTCAATTTACAATTTTCACTTTTGAAAATTAAAACTTGACAAAAAGATACTTGAAAATCACAAGTGGCTCTTTCTCAAAAAGATCTACCAAAATAGTACTTGTAATTTTCAATCCATAACTTTAAATTTTTTTTATAATAAATAAATTTATTTTATATAATGTATTTTATTCAATAATTAATATATAACCATAACCTCTGAAGACTCGTTGTCCTTCACTGCTTGTATTTTCTCAATGTAAGCATCAAAGCTTTTGAAGATCTCTAAGAGGTGATCTTCATCAAGATGAAGTGAATATAGGTTCCTTATCTCACATTCTACCATTATTTTAGAGAGTTATCTATATGCATCCATATATACTCAAGTGTCTTTCCCCATAAGATCTAGTGTAATATGATACATGATGGACTAGTGGATGGAATCTAATTTGAATGTTGTATCCCATGGTGACTCTTTCTTGAACACTCCTTTGAACTTGTCTTAAACCTATTGAATTGAAAGAATTTGATCTTTATCATCCATTATTTCAAATGAAAATATACTAATCAAATATTTAATGTCATTTATTGTATCTATAGCCATATCACATGTAGCCTTGGCCTTATTTTATATTCTCAGCGAGTATCCTGATTCTAAAATGAGCTGCCCTATTTAGCTCCTCATGCTCTGCATCATTTTTTAATATATTATTTGTAATGAGGGTATCAGTCTCAATCATATAAAAAACATTTAATTTGGTAATAAAAGGTTCAAACTTTAAATCTCTTCCTCATATTTGTTTGTTTATGCTTTCAAGGATGCTGGATCATCTTTTAGAGTTTTGTAATAGTCCATTGCTAGCTTAATTACTTTGTTTCCTTTTATGATAAGCTCATTAGCCTAGTATTTTGTGTCCCTTCCCATACTACTAATATTTTTCATTATTTTATGTTTTTATTGGTCAAAGAACTAAGTAAGACATTGAGTTGGTTGGGTTACTAACTCTATAAACTTATTTACAGTAGTTATCAATTGTTCAAATTTATTCTTCAATTCATATTTTATGACCTTATCACCATCCATATTTTCAAAAAGAGAGATAATTATTGAATATAAATCATATTTAGGTCCCTCTCTTGTAGGGTTACCTAGGTGTAATTTAGATATTTGATAATCCCTCACCACTAGATCATATTTTTGTTTATCTAGTGGGGGAACTATAATTTTTACATATTTCTTCCCTACTGAATCATATAATATCCTATATATGGTTATAGGACCCACATTTGATGTTTTGGATGCCTCTAATAGACTAAAGTCTAGTGTGTTGTGTGACACCATTTGTTTTTACTTCTTCCTTACTGATTGTACTAGCTAACTTTGAGTGGCATCCTAAGAACTTAACACTATCATCAATGAATCTATAATTAAAGTTGCTATATTAGTGGTTATTATGACAACTATTATATCCATAAATAATGTTTACACTAAATTCTTGATTGATGTTTTGGAAATATCTTCCTTTTTTATGGGTTGAGTAGCCATAGTTGCATTAGTGATTCCCTCAGTCTGTACCTCCTGGGTGGGGGATTAGATTACTGATGGAATTGAAGAGATGGGTATTTGAATGAGTAAAATGGTTATTGATGTGATTATGGGTAGTTTCAATAGGGTAAACTATAGAAGTGTGGAATCTAGGGTAATGAATGAATCAATCAAGGTGGTGGAAAAATTTAGAGTTGATGAAATGGGGAATATGATGGGAGATAAAAATGAAGTATTAGCTACCCTTGTGGTTGGGATGGCTAATAAGATTGTAGTCAGGATGAATGAATCCATAGTCATGTACTAATAGGTTGTATTAGTGAATAATGGAGTGGTAGTGGATGTTTGGGATGATATGGAAGGAATTTAAAAAGAGGAAAGTGAAGTCTAAGTGTCCAGTTAGATTGATTGGATTTTAGCGTAAGAAGTAACTTGCATAGGTGAGCTAGTGGAAATGGAGGGGGAAATTATTTGAGGTGATTTTAAATTATGATAGGATGAGGAGTTAATATAATTGGTTAAATAATGGAGATAGTAGGGGAAATTATTTGTGTTTGATTAGTAGTTGTGTCTTTGATGGAAGTTGGTATTGGCTAATCAATTTACTATGTTGTTATTTCTTGGCTATTAGAAGGACCTCTTTTGGCCTTTTATTTTTACTTTTGTTTATGGGAAATAATTGACCTATCTACTTTATCTACTTGGAATACACTACTAGAAACCTTTGTTGTTTTAAGAACACCCTTCTATTTTAATTCACTTAATTTGTCATTGATACTCACGGTTTCCTTAGTAATCTTGACCCATTTACTCCTTATCCAATTGATTATTCTATTTATTATATGGGTTGTCTTATCCATAAATGATAAGGATTCATGTATGGAACACCTAAAAAATGAAAGAGGTTGGGAATTTATCTTATTATCATAGTAAATCCTATCAACTAGAGATCCATCATCCATTAAGTCTCCAAGGATTGGTGCCATGTTGTAAGTTTTGACTATTTCCAAGATCATCTTGGAATAATATATTAGTCTCTCTTCTCCTTTGTATTGCATGTCTTTCTATTAATATTCATATAATGGATTGTGGGAGTATGTGGCAATACCCAATATACTCATAATGTGGCTACTCACATCATAAAATGACCTTGCATCAAGATCTTTAAGGTCATTTAACTCATCTTAACATCTGCACAATTGGCTTTTGATAGTGAAGGGAATGTATTCCTCCCTCTATTGATGAGGAAGTGGATTCATGACATATGTTTGCATGAAAATAATTTGTGAGTTTCTACAAATTACCTCACAAGTTCCATTATATCCCATATGTCACTTACATACTTTGGAAGGGTGTAAGGACAAACACTAAATCTAATGTATGAATATATTGGGAATTGAATGAAATATATCCCTAATTTATGATTTAAAAAGTTATACCATTAGATAATACTCTTTTATCTATGTCCTGGTCAAACATAATTATGTTGTAGTATATGAAACCATCATTTACCCTTATAAAGTGTTATTTCCTATCCTCAAGGATATAATAGTTAAATACCTTATTGAACCAATTAAGCACTATGTTAAACCCTAGAAATTCCATCCCCTTTATTAATATGTAGACAAAATATGAAGTCATATAAAACTTCCCTATATTTTGGACTTCCATCAATTATTTTTAGATGCAGTCATAAATTAATTGGGCCTATTGGATATACTTTTTATATTGGTGGATCACCTAGATGTATTGGTACATCCAATCTTGATATTTATTAGAATCTAGGTTCCTATTAACTCTATGAAAGATAATGATTATGTCACCCACTTCATATTTGAAGTTTATTCTTGCCAGGGTTTTAGGTATCCTTATAGATGTGCGTCTAGATATTTTAATCCATTATTTATTTATGGCCCTTAGACATGCATTGTTATTATCTTGATAGAAAATATTAGATGAGTTAGGGGTTATATCAAGATAACTCTCATACTCTAGAATCAAGAATATGGTGTCGATGAATTTAGGGTCCAGGTTTAAAATATTTTCTCCCTTATCATTTACTACTTTCCTCTTCTCTACATCATATTGTTTTTCCAATGTAAACACAAGTTAAGAGCTCTACACTGATAGTGAGAAGGTTGTTTCCTAGGGAAATACATAGTTGTAAATGATGTGAATCTAAACATTCTTGAATTCAACATTTACTCTTGTCTATAAATTAGCTAGGTCTGTGTGACATAAGTTTGTGTCTATGATCTCATTTGTGTTAGAGTATAGTCTATGTGGGACACCAAGTCCCTTCGACTTAAACTTAATTTATTTTCCATACATAGGTTTTAGGAAAATTTATGTGGGAAAACCAACTAAAAATTTGTTAGGCTTTGGATTTACAATTGTAAGCAAAACATTTGGTGGGGTTTATACTATGTATTTATAGTTGAAAAGTCCATCAGATTTTAGACTTCCAAAATTCACATAAAAGTTCTAATGAAAGTTTTAGTGGGATTAAAGTCTTGTTATTATAGTTAAAATCTTTGATGTGGTTTTGAAGTTGTTTTCTTAACATAAATTTCTATAGGGTTTGTTTTTACAATGAGATTCTATGTAGAGTCTTTGTTTGGAATTTTGAGGGAATATTCTTGATTTTAAATAATTTTTCAAAAACCTATATTTATTACAAGATAGGTAAATATTTGGAAATATCTTTGAAAATAACTCAAGAATGCAGACAAACTTATATGAAAACACAAACAAGCAAGATGAAAACTAGAAGGAATGTGAGAAAAATGGAAAAAAAACCTACTTTATTGCATGAAAATTGAAATATAATCCTTTTTTGTAGAAAGATAGGAATGATTTTAGAAATCATGAGGAGAGCAAAGGAATATCATGCTTCACAAGGATGGAAGTGATGGTCATGGCATTTTTTGGCATCAGTGGGTCATGGCATGGCAAGGGTGGCTTGGTTTAAAGATTAATTCTCCAATTTGTAATTTTAACAATGATCTCAAAAAAACCTTTTTTATAATATAACCCTATAATAAATTTCAATTAGGTCATTGGTTAGGATAAATGGTGGGAGAAGTGGAGTTTTGGATTTAGGGTGCAATTTTACAATATTGAAAAATTGTACTTTGCATTTTGACCTCTACTTTTTTCCATGTGAATTAGTGTAATGAAAGTGGGAAAGTAGAACTTGAGGTTCAATTTACAACTTTTCAAGTTACAAAATGAAATTAGATTTCTAGTTTCTATGGGTAGGGTAGATGGTGGGAAGCAGAACTTCTATTGCATGTTGTAAATTTGAAAGCTACAAAATGCAACCATATTTCTAATTTCTACGAGCTTAGTAAACAACAAAAAGTGGGACTCAAGTTATAATTTACAACTTGAAAAGTTGAAAATTTCAACTAGAATTCTAGTTTTCACTGGGTATGTGTAAATTAGGAAGTGGAGGTTTGATTATAATTTTCAATTTTGAAAGTTTCAAATTGCACTCAAATCTCTAGTTTCTACTAGATTTGTGAAAAGGGTATCCTGGGTCACTTTAAGGCCTTTTTTCAAACAAATAATGGGTCTCCTCTAGGGTAAAATATGTTTTAAAAACTTTTGCTCAAAAATATCAACAAGAGGAAAGAGAGGAATCTTGTCGGGGTTAAATATGGTTAAGATTGTGATTTTTATGTTGGAATGCCTTAATTTCTACTTTTAAATTCTGCAAACTAGTTCGACTAGTTTAACCAAGTTTCAAAAAACCCTATATGTTAAAGAAGAATAAAGAACATAGTTGAATTATTTGAAAATGTTTGTTGATCTATATGCTAGAAGAACATATTAAAAGATAAAGTCAACTTGTTCAACTATGTATGCTAATGTAGTTGAATAAGAGTATTGTGTGGACTTGTTTGATCCATTAAGCTGTAGTTAATGAAGACTTACACCAAGAAAACATAATAATTTTTTAAGTGAGTGTATGCTAAACCTTCATACAAAAAGTTATAACTATACGAATTGGTTCGATATAGTGCTATAAATATGGAAAAATATAGTGAAATGATAAAAATGATATCATGAAAGAAAACCTAAAGGGGTTAGATTCATTTTAGGTTCACCAAAATATATGTAAAGGGAAATGTTATTGATATATAAATCAATCCTATGTTAGAGAAGATAAATCCTACTTACACTTCCAATTATCGATACATTAGATATTTAAGGTTATTACCAATATGTATTTACTAGATCTATCCAAGGGATCTCTTACCATAATAAATTCATTAGGGAGGGTTCAAAAGCCTCCAGTCAAGCAAAACCATAAAATAACCCTATCTAGGTCATATGTTTTCATATTCACTAAACTAATAAAAAGTAAATCAAAATATAATCTAGTGCTCACCAAAGCTTATGGCACAAATTTAGGGTAATAAACATGAAAATTAAGCATGCATAAAAGACATAATCTCATGTCAATGTATACATAATCCTAATGCATGGGAGAGAAGTAAAAGATCCATATCTATCTACTATTATAAAAGTGGAACAAAGTTAGGAATACTTATCTTTAAAGATGAAACCGTTGAGCCTTAATCTCTCCTTTGGCTAAGGTGCTTCATAAGAGGTTGTTGTGGTATGTAAGGATAACAAGTATAAATCAGCTATAGGCTATACAACCTATCAATTTATCTAAAACACTTATCCGTAAGACAAGATCCATATATAATATAATGTATGAAAACTTAAGATATGCTCCTCAATTAGAATGGTGGATAAGTAGATGCACAAGATACATCTCTTCTTATTATCTTCTCTTAAAAATGATGAAATAGATGTGTTTATATACATAGATCTAACCCTCATCCTTTTCAAAATTTTAAGCTGACAAGGTCAACCCAATCAACCTTATATCATTATTGATAAAAAAATAGGTCTTAGTCTAGGTTAGCCAATGGGAGACCTAAAACCTAAATAAGTTTTATCAATTAGAGTACAAGGTTGATGTGGCAGATAGTTTAATGTAAACCATCAAAAAGGATTTTAGGCTAGGGAAGGGATAATGAAGGTGGAAATTGACTAGAGGAGGGTAAAAAATAGGAGGCAAAGCTTAGGGTAATGGTTTTAAGAGATTGGTGTGTAGATATAAAGTGGTAATAAGAGACAACAATCTTGAAAATCACTAATGGTCTACCCACCCCTTTCTCAGTTCACCCCTTAAGGCATGCACTCAGAGAGATTGAGACTCTATGAGTTCTTATAAAAGAGAACGTGTCAATAATTGATAAAGTTTTAAAATATTATGTGTATACAAATTTAAATTATGAGAAGAAGGAATTATATATTTGGGCCACATAATTCAATAGGTATGACAAGTAAGTATTGTGTGTTAGTTTTTTTAATGTATATATTCACCATTTTAGATATCTCAAAGGTGATTGTTTGACTTTTGACAACTTGAATGATCTATCATAATTCAAATGGTAAAGTGTCATTATATATTATGGACCTATGATAATTTATATTAAATCATGACATATTATATTATTTAAGTTTAGTTAGATAGATGCATCTAGTGCATGATTTATATAGTATTTTATCTATAGGCTAGTAGACTATGGGTCCTATTATTATATTAGGGAGTTAGATTTATGAGAACTTACCAATAGTATATAATAATAGGATTTTACCATGCCATGGATGATTCCCTTATAAAAGTATGGAGATTGGTGTAGGATCACACTATGGATCATATTTCCCATGTGTCAGTGTTGGAGATAATACATGTGTAGATTATTTGGTAATCATATGTGGAAAATGAGGATATATAACCATCATGTCCATATATTATGTAGGACCACTCATGAGTTAGGATCATTGGGAACTATCTATGGTGGATAAATCCCAAGCCATGTTATTGTTTGTTAGGTCAGCTTGGATTTACACATCCACTAGCTACTATTATGGTTCTAGATTATTAGACTCTTCATGTGAGGGAGTGGAATGGTGTTAGAGGTGGAGGGGTACCTATTGAGGTACCTTTTATATAACCTAATCTTCTTAGGGTGGAAATATAACATCAAAGGTAGAAATAAGTAGAGCACTCTTCATGAGGAAGATGAGTAGTGATAGTTTCTTGTCAATAGTAGTAGGTATAGGCACAACACCACCATATATATGAACATGAAGGCATTTAAAAAGGTAGGGTCAACCATTACCATAGCCACAACTATATTTACAATATGTGAATCATATATTCCATCTAGTTCTAAGTTAGATAATAGTGTGATAGGCACCTAAGACATCATGACATATTTATGTCATCCATCTAGGGCATTACATATGTTTTTTGGATCTTTAGAGACATGACACCTATGTTTTTCTAGGATGTCAATCTAAGGGTTTTATTGTGGGTGATTAAAATGTGTTTATGTTGATTTATTTATTAGATAGGTAGAAATATATGTTATATAGATAAATGAGGTTTTAGATTACATATGAAATATTATGTTATTTTGGTTTTAATTTTATAGATGTTATGGTAGAATTTTCCTAATGGATAAACATAGTGGAGATAACCCACCATGACATCTTGGATGCCCTACTACCATAATATAATACTACATAGTTGATTGATCCATTAATACCTTTAGCTTAGGGTTATGCTAAGTGGTTTCGGTTGGTCATGGAGGCTACTTGAGAGACATAAATATTATTAGATGGATTTCAAGCAAAAAAACCACTAGTAATTGGCTAGGGATATTTTTAGGTGGTGGATTATGAGAGAGTTGCTTATTTGATTAAAACTAGATAGGTTTCAAGATTACAAGCCCAAGTGGCCAATCTACAAGGGCAGATGGATGGTCTACAATCATAAACATAGTAACTCTAGTGGACTATACATAGAGGGTAGTCTAAGGCCTCTATTAGCAGTGTAACAAGTCATTATGATGGAACTCAGCCTTAGAATTATATTTTTAATATGTATTACTATATATCATGATGTATATAATTTTTTTGAGACATATATACATATGGATATATTTTTGAATATGGCTCATGAATTTTATCTATTGATGTATTTTCATTTTATCACATGATTTTTATTTATTATTCTATGGTAAAATGCATAATTTATGTTTTATTGGTTTTTATTAAATGCAAAAAAATTCATGGTTAAAAATAATGATAAATGTAAAATGGAATGAATTTTTAAGTAGATAGAAATTTTGAATGATTAATCCATGAATGGTAAAAATGAATGTAAAACACATCACAAAGGATGAGATGTGTAAAACTTTGTAAGTAAATAAAATCAAAATGATAAATGTCAAATAAATATGTAAATGAGAAAATAATTAAATTATGAATAAAATAAAATAATAGTAATAAATAATAAATGAAAATAGGGAGAAGCTCGAGAAGAGTGAAAAAAAGATTTAGTGCTTGTTCTAGTGTGTGATGGAAGACATTATGACTATAAAATGACATGTGTGTGATGGTGATAATATCGTATGAAAATATGTTTATGGTGAAATCCTAATCCTATCTACTATATTATTATACAACATATAAAATAAGCCAAGAGATGTGACAAAATGGGTATCTATGAGGAAAGCCTAGTCCTATCCAAGGTTTACAACTATAACTTACAAAAAGGGAAACTAGAAATTCTAAGTATAAAGTGTTATCATTGATGTGATCAACTAGAATTAATATCCATAAGCTAGAAAATATAGGATAATATGAATGGAAAAGGGAGATAAAATCACTATATAGGTGATATAAATTTTTTTATTAATGATGAGACACACTAAAAATTTATGTCAATTATTATAATTATCAAAAACAAGGACATGTTGGACATTTTTGGCCCACATACCAAGCTTTGAAAAGCTAAGTGGAGTTCATATGGAAGCAGTGGATCAAAAGGCTTAGAATTAGGTCCAATTTTGCAAATGAAGAAGATCTAAGCACGTTCTCATATGTCATAAGCATTAGAAGCATGGACCAAGTTTCATAAACCTTAAAAATTCATTATAACCTTGAAGGATTAATTAGAGTATGAATTGTACAAGCTTTGAGGATCAGACTATCACTAGGACATCAAGAAGAAATGAGTGGACCAACCAGATTGATAATTTAATATATTCACTTATAAAACTCCTAGGATAAACACATAAAATGGTTTCTCTCCTTTTATTCTCAATAAAATCTCCTAAAAATTTGGTGCATCCATGATTCTTGTTGTTTAAGATCTAAGCCTTCAATATTGGGTAAAAACTATAAGACATTCATGTAGACATTAAGTTTTAGACAAAATAAAGGAAATCCATTTGAAATTAAAATTTATGGTCACATGAACATTAATTATGCTCATGAAAACATCATTTTATAAGAGCGAGGACATCATTTTTAAGATCATGAAATAGTCATTGGATTTCAAATACTGGGTCCCAACAGATCAACGGTTGGTGTTTTATTGAGCATTCAGAAATAATGTCAAGTAGAGGTTAAATGGGTCAATGAATTTCAAGAGAAAATAAATTCATTCCAATTTTTAATAGTGAATTTTATAGGTATAATATCAATTATTAGTTGTCATTCATATTTATGACGATCAACAGTGCAAGATTAGTCAATTAGTCAATGGGCCGAGTCAGCTTTCAATAGCCAATTAGAATAAGGGAAAGCCCAAGATTCTTGATGGAGGTGGAGGGGATATTTTTTATCATGGGAAAAAAGGTTTTGTAGGTTCTTCATAACACCATTAAATCTCATTCAAATTCCATGGATTATTTAGTAGGATGTACTCCAATATGAGGAACATAAGGGACTACCAATGGAGCTAAATATTGATCTCTAGTTTTAAAAGTTGTAGTATGCAGGGTTCTTTCTCATGGATGGTTCACCATTTATAAATAAGGATACATGTAAAATTAACTGTTAGTTTTTATCTTATAAAGAGATAAAGTTGGTATATTTATACCTATATGGAGTCCAAAAAAGCTTTGGTCTATGGGTATATTTTAGGATAAGGACTATGGGAAAACCAATGAGCATAGATTAGTTTTTCATCTATAGTTAAGCATAAAAATGGAGAAGATACATGATAAATTAAAAATGTATCATATTTTTATGTGGATCCATCATCATCAATGTAGGTACAAATGCTACTCATGTCATAGCACTTTCAGTATTAGGATTTGATCCTCGTGAGCACATTAAGTAGACTTAAGGTCCTAAGGTGGTGAACTAGTAGAGGGGTAAGTAGTTAAGGGAATTTTTTCCAATCAAACATACTTTAAAATTATTCATAAAAATCCCTTGTATTCCATGGGATATCTCAACCAATGAGAGGATCTCGAGAATTATTGAGATAACAAGAGATCTATTTGTTAATCAAGGCACACAAATAGAAAGCAATCAAGTGTTGCCACCTCACTTCTTGATATTGACAAATTTAATTCACTCTTTAATGTATTTATTCCATATCTCTTTCTCCTTTATACTATATATATAGGCTTTTGAGCCAAAAAATGGATCCTCTCTATATTTTCCCTACTTCATCTCTTGGGCATGGCCAAACTCTGCCAAGATGAAGTTTGTAACCTCTTAAAATAAATAGAAGATTATGTTTTATATTTCATTATTTTTGTATATTTTGTACATGTCAAATTTACATATGTGGTATAAGTTTATCCCTTATCAAATTATGATCTCACCTAGTTACTAGTTCATCTGGTTATGCAGGTCATGTTTAGTGTTCTGTATCTCTTGATTGAAGCCTACATGTGGATACTATGACTAGTTAGTGTCTTAAATTATATACCTCCTTAATTTCCCTCAACTTAGATCATTTATTGAAAATCTTCATGAAAAATTGATGTATGATAAATATTTGTGATCTTAGATCTAGTCTTTTACTTGTTTCATTAGTATTATAAGAGTTAAGCAGGCTAGATTAAGCCATAATTTAGGTGCATCACCATTGTTAGCTTAGGTTTCACTTTAATGTACTCTCTCTCTCTCTCTCTCTCTCTCTCTCTCTCTCTCTCTCTCATCATTATCAGGTTTTATTAGTGTGTAAATGAGCTAAATGATGCATTAGAGGATTTAGCCTCATTAAAAAATCCTAGAGGTCTAACCCCATTATAGGATACCTATGGCCTCAGGTTAGTCCTATATTGAGCTAGATTTAGAATTAGGATTTGAGCACTCCTACCTCTAGATAGGGTAAAATATAGGTCTATAATAATTTATATAATTCCCATTGGGACACAATCCAAAAGAACTGAAAGATATTGGTGTGTCTTTCCTCTAATCAACTTTTAGAAGCAAGTGGATTAACACCAATGGTGACTCCAAATCAAGATTTTGGTTATGAGTAGACCAGATATGTCTCAATAAATTTTCTAATCTATTTTTTCATCTCATTTTATATATGAGGTCAATATGAACAACTATGGTACTTTTTATCCACCTCCTTATAAGTAGCCCCAATATGATCCTTATGATCCATATGAGTCTAATCATCCCTAACAAAATTTATATCAAATTTATGAGGAACCTTGGAAAGTTTATCATGATCCTTATTATCAAGTGAGTAGATTTTACCTTCCTCATGATACCCACCAACAACATGAAGACATATTTTAGTTATATACACAAAAATATTACCCTTATCCTCCATATAAATAATAATTCAATCATAATACTTCTCCTCATTGACTCTATCATGAAATATCTATATGAGGACTTAGGTGAACTCTAATAATACTTAATAATCATGCACTAGAATTAAGCTCATAGAATTATTATGGCCAATATGTACCTATTTACTAGATCCATTATGTGAGGGAGTCATTATATCAAATGAAATCAAAATGGACACCTATTGACATATAAAATTAGAATAATCTCATAGGTGAGATGATGGATGTAGGTGGTCACATTCAAAGCATTGATGACAATCTAAAAGGCCTTGAATAACAATAGGTCCAACCTTGCCAATATCATGTGCCTTCATATAAACCACTTCATCCTTCTTATGTGTCACTCATTTCTCCCCAAGAGACCATTCCAAGTGTCCTTTTGAGTATGCTAAGTTCCTCATGCATTCGTCAAACCTTTCATTCTTGGAATTTTATCTAAGAAAGTTATCAAAGAAATAAGGAGATTGTTTTGGAATAGCCTATTGTTAAGGTTCAAGATTCCATCCTTCCTCAAGAACCCCTTATGAAGTTCTTCAAGGTTCCAAGCTAGAACCAAGTGGTGAAGTCATGGGGTAGGTAACGTAAGGCAAATATGGATTTTAAAACCCAATATAAATAATGATATGAAAAATATGTAAAACTCTTTCATCCCTCCTCAATATCCTTCTTGTGTTCTTAACCACCTTGAAGAGAAGATATTCCAAGAGAATATAACAAAGCAAATCAAAGAGTTGGAGTTGAATACAAGGAGAAAAGAAGAGAAGCATAATCATAAGGTAAAACTAAAACCTATATCTTTCCCATCTTATATCTAAGTCATGCAGTCAAGAAAATCTAAGGTCATTCAACCCCCATTCCTCCCTCATCAATAATATAGGTCATTTCCATCTTGGAAATCCTTATAGAGTAGCTTATCAAAGAAGGATGAGGACATGATTATAAAATAAAAGTAGTTAAACTAAGAAAGTGTCCTATATGTCTCATCTCTCTTGGAGTCATCCCAAGAATATCCTATGCCACTCCTTCAAGAGGTAAGTGGTGAACTCCATGTTGAACTCCCAATTGATAATGATGGATTATCAGAGTTAGAAGAGGAGATCAGTATTAGGATACCACTTGGTGAGATCAAGCATGTATTAGTATTTCATAATGTCAAAGAGGATGATCCATAAGAGTAGGTGCAAGTAGGAGATGAGATCCAATAGGAAGAATACAATTGGTAGTAGCTATGCAATGATTTCATTGGTGAAATTGATTAACTTAAGATGGTAGAATTAGATGATGGGATAATACAGTTGATTGAATCTTCATCTAAGTCTTCCATTAATTTTTTTTAGATTTAAGAAGATAGTACTACTCTAGGGATGCTCAAGTGAAATGGGAAGGTTGGTCTTGATGATAGATTGGTAAAAATGGAGGACATAGATGAGATTGAGATATATCTTATTAAAGATCTTTTTCAAGTTGATGATCAAGTGCTTGAGAAGGTGGACACATAATTTCTCATGGATGATAATGACCAAGATTAGGTATAATATGTAGAGCTCATTGATGAGCCTAAGGAATTTGAATCAAAGAAGAAGCCCATTATTATTGAGGACACCATGGAAATCAAAGAGGTATTCCTTGTTGAACCATTATTGAAAGTTGTAGTTGAGGAGCCATATGGGAAAGATGAAACTATTTAGATGGACATAGCTAGCCTATTTAGATCTACTTGGTTTTTAATGAACATCATTCTAAGGAGGTTGATAGTTTCAATAAATAAAAGGTAGGCACCAAGTCCAAGGGTCAAGGACCTGCATGTCTCATTCAATTCCTCATCCCATGAGGTAATAAAATTTTAAAACTTGCTTTTTGTTCTAGGAGGAAAGGTACATATAATTTTAGGTTGTATATATTAGATTAATGTTGTTCAAATTCCTCTAAGTGTTTCTTTAGCACATTTTTTATTTTACCTACTTTATTCATTAGGTTAGTTTCATTTCAATAGGTGCCTTGGGAAATCTATCTTATTTTTTTATTTTTTTGGGTCTTTGTTTGTGTTTCAATAGAGGTTAGGGTAGGGTTGGAACCAGGTCAATATGTTGGACTCAAATAGAGATTCCATGCCCAATGCACTAGACTAGGTACATGGTCTAGGTTCTTTTACATAGCCAAGTATGCAAACCTTGTGACTAGGTAATGGTGTTGCCCATTTTTGGTCCACATACCAAGATTTGAAAAGATAAGTAGAGTTCATATGGAAGTGATGGATCAAAAGGCTTAGAAGAAATTCCAAGTTTATAAATTAAAAGGATCTAAGCAAGTGCTCATATGTCTTGAGAATTCAAAATCATGGACCAGGTTGTATAAACCTTAATAATCCATCAGAACCTTGAAGGATTAATCAAAGAATGAATCATGCAAGCTTTGAGGATAAAACCTTCACTAGGATGTCATAGAGAAATGAGTGGACCATATAGCTTAATCATTTAATATATTCAATTAAAAAACTCTCAGGTAAAGTGGATCAAATGGGTTTTTTCCTTTTATCTTAAATAAAATCACCTAAAATTTGGTGCCTCCTTGATTCTTGCACTTCAAGATCTGATCCTTAAAAGTTGGTCAAAAAATATATGATGTTCACACAAATGTCAAGTTTTAGATAGAATAAAGGAATTACATTTGATCTTGAGTTTGATGGTCATGAAAAAATCAATGATGGTTATGTGAATGTCATTTAATGGGAGTGAAAATGTCACTTTTAAGATCATTAACTAGTCATTGGATTTCAAACAGTGGGTCTCGATAGATCAATGGTTGGTGTTTGATTGTGCATTTAGATATAATAGTGATAAAAAGTCAAAGGGGTTAGTGAATCTCAAGGTAAAATTTGTTCATGATAAGTTTTAATAACACATTAGATGGTTAGAGGATCAATGATCAATGATCATTTATATTAAGTAGGATTAATGGTGTGAGATTAGTTAATTAGTTAATGGGTCGAGTTAGCTTTCGATAACTAATTAGAACAAGGGCAAGCCCAATATTCTAGATGGAGGTAGAAGGGCTATTTTTGACTATGGAAAACATGGTTTTATAAGGTCTTTTCAACACCATTTAATCTTATTCAAATTCCATAGAGTAGTCAATAAGATGCAGTCAAGTATGAGGAACATAAAGGGCCACCATCAAAGCTAAATGTTGATCTCTAGTTTGATAAGTTGTAGTGTATAGGGTTCCTTCTCATGGCTGGTTCACCATTTCTAAATAAGGATTTTTTTATAATGAACTCTTCAATTTTTCAAAGATAAATTAGGTCTATTTGGACCTATATGGAGTCCAAAATAATCTTTGGTCAACAGGTCTAATTTAATATAAGAACTATGGGAAAACTAATGACCTTAGATTGGTTTTCCATCTATAGTGGAGTATAAAAATGGAGTATGTATGTGATAAATACAAAAGGTCTCATCTGTCAATTTGGATCCATCATCAATGTAGGTATAAACTATCACTCATGGCATGACACTATCAGTATTAAGATTATAAGATATTATCCTCATGATCACATCAAGTTGACTTAGGGTCCTAAAGTGGTGAGTTGTTAGTGGGATAAGTAGTTAAGGGCATTGTTTCCATTCAAAATAAATTTGGCACTATGCATAACAAGCCCTTATCTTCTAGTGGGATCTCTTATCCAATGAGAGGAGCTTAAAGATTATTGAGATAATAAGAGATCCATTTGTTGATCAAGGCATGTAAATAAAAAGCAATCAAGTGCTATCACTTCATTTCTTGATCTTGAGGACTTCCCCCACTCTCTAATGCATTTTTCCCATCTCACTTTTTCCATTTCTACTATATATATAGGATTTTGAGCCAAAAAATAGATCCCCTTTGTATTTTTTCTACTTCCTCTATTAGGTATGACTAAACTCTATAAGATGGAGCTTGTAACCTTATAAAATGAATAGAAGACTATGTTTTAGATTTAATTACTATAGTATAACGTGTACATATCAGCTTTTCATATGTGGTATAAGTTTCTCCCTTATCAAATTATGATCTCAGCTAGTTACTAGTTCATCTAGTTATGCAGTTCATGTTTAGTGTTCTACATCTCTTGATTAAAGCCCACATATGGATACTATGACTAGTTAGTGTATTACTTTAGACCTCTCCTTCATTTAGCTCAACATATATCATTTGGTGTATCTCTTCATGAAACACTTATGTATGAAATATATTTTAAATCATGGATCTTATCTTTTACTTATTTCATTAGTGTTCTAAGAGTCAAGCAAGGTGAATGAATCATAATTTAGGTGCATCACCACTATTAGCTTAGGTTTCCTTTCTCTCTCTCTCTCTCTCTCTCTCTCTCTCTCTCTCTCTCTCTCTCTCTCTCTCTCTCTCTCTCTCTCTCTCTCTCTCTCTCTCTCTCCCCCTCCCCCCCCTTTTCATTAGTCATTAATAGGTTTTAGTAGTATGTAAATGAGATAAATGATGTATCAAAGGAGATAGCCTCATTAAACAATCCTAGAGGTCTAACCTTATTCTAGGATAGCCATAGCTTGGGGTCAGTCCCATCTTGAGATAGATTTTGAAGTAGGACCTAAACACTCTTACCTCCATCCACGGTGCAATTTAGGTCTATAACATGACCTAAGACACTCCAACTAGTGAACACAAATAATAAGATAAGAAATGAAGTGCATAGATCATCCCATGAATGTTATATGAATAAAAATCAAAATGGACCTACCTTCCCTAAACATGTTCTCCATTCCTTAAGACCGCTTACAAATGCCTTGGATTATTAATAATATTTGGTACTTGTGTAATAACGTAGGTGGCACTATATGATAAAATGAGATCTCCTATCTTAGTGTACTAGCCTATCACAACCCAGTATACATTAGCTCTATTATGATGGAAAATGTGAAGTTTAAGCTTTGAATAGAATAAAGGATGTTCTAAATAAAGATCACATCTTTTTAAATGATGTAAATTTTAAAATATATTTGATTTTTAATCATTTCCTTTTACTATATGATATGGCTTTTAAATATTTTGGCTTTTTATATTCCTCCTCCATATGTATTCAGAATATTAAACATGGTTAAAGTAAGTGACAAACATGAGATTTCTTACACTTGGTTGATAGAGAAGAGTAATAAAGAGCATGGTATCAAAAAAATCATTAACTTTCTCACAAATTAGTGTGAAGTTTCAAAATTTACATATGTTTTCTTCTATAAAGTGAAGTAAAAAATCAAAAATTAGTATTATAGAATATGCATTCATGTAATTATGGTATAATTATAGCTACACTTGTAGTTGATCATAAAGATGTAAGGTAGTTTAATGGAAAATGACATGGGATATATAAAATATATCTAAGTCACTATATGGATATACTATCTTAGAAAAAAACAAACATAAGTACCTATGAAAGTAGTGATCATCTCAAAAAGAGGGGAAATAAATAAATGAAAGTGAAATATGATAAAGAGGATCTAAAGGTGTTACCCAAGTTATAATGTTTAAAACAATGATAGTAAGTATAATGAAAGAAACAATATTCCATAGATGTAAATTCAATATGAGAAAGTGTTGAGAATGATATAAGTGATATATAAACCAAAAGGCATCTCCAATGCTCATAATGAAATGTAAATATCAAATCCAAGCATATGATAATGTGTAGAATAATATAATATGTCACTCTAATATGCGATTAATTTTTTTGATACATGTCTTAACATACATCATTAAAAAAAAAAAAAAATTATCCTATAACTTAAATATATCCCTTGTCATGGTCTCATCTATCTTATCAAAGATTCATGTAAAGACCTCCTAATACACAAACTCTATGGAGAAAGTAGGAGAATAATAAGAATAAGGACGTAGACATCGTGCCTTCTATGAGGGATAATAAATATGAAGAATTTACACTAGGTTATGGATCATATCCTATAATATATGAGAATGTGTGGGTATAGGATAAGTTTGAGCCTTCATCTGAGAAAAATCATGATGACACTATTATGAAGGTAAAGTCGTAGGCTATGGAAAATCACAAAAATGTTATTGGAGTACTCTACATTTTTTATATGATGTGAAATATAATAATACCAAAGTAAATATACTTCCCCATGTTTTGTAATATAATATAGATATCTATAAGGTGGTAATATCTTATTATTATAGGGTTGTGTTATTTCATGATGAAGTGCATCAATGTATTATCAAAGCTATTAGTAGTGTGTCTATGTATGTGGAGTTATGCCATGAAAATAACAAGTGTGTTTATGATTAATTAAGTGTGGATGTATAATATCTATGGTAGGAATAATTATCTATGTTTATTATTATGATGATAATATTTGGTATGATTTATAATCTTTGGCCCCATGACTAGTTGCCTTATGAAAATCATAATATGGCTCATCTTCCCATTGTCTAGGTGGAGATTGGGTTTTAGAATGGGTAATAACTCATCAATTAAATAATCATGGTCCATGCATATATGATTAGGATCTTGATTAGTCTCTATAATTTTAATATATATCCTTGGTGTAGGTCAAAGTAATGTAGCCAAAATATCTAGGGGAGGGTTGTTCGAAGGAATAGAAAATATTGAAAATCGGTAAGGTCTCATCATGGTGTTATCAAGGAGCATAGTCCTATGACTAGAGTATAATGGGTATAAATTTATACCTACTCCATCTAATACCTATGAAAATTAATATAATAATAAATAATGTGAGGTGTAGCATAAGGATAAGGGACTACATATCAATTAAATGTTATATACATGTAATGTAGACTTATAAGAATGTTATAAATATTATCAATAACAAAGAATTTATAAATCCTTGGCTTGAGCATAAATAATTAGTAATGGGACATATAGTGAATATCCATTATAATAATTAGGTGTATGGATATTGATATCAAAAGCATAATTTATTATATTAGATGAATAATGATGATGAATAAACTATTTAGGCTTGATTATTGAGGCAAGAATTTTGTCAATGATAATCACAAAAAAGGGGGAAATTAAGGAATTATTTTAGTAGGGATATCAAAGTTTTTTATCTTAGCATTGATATCATCAGTCTCATCATCATTATAATTTAATAGGTTATGAGATATGTTAGCCACAAGTTTGGGGTGTCCTTTGTAACCATAATTATAATTGATGAGATAGTTAAATCATTAATCTTTATGAAAGGGGATGTTAGGAAAAGGTTCAAGGGTAGGTATTATATTAACAACAAGGTCTTAGAATTGTTTAAAATTAAAATTATTAGTGTATCCTTGAATATTATATATAATACCATTATGGGGAAATTTAACACACTTTAATGTAAATAATCAATGACACTAAAATGATATGTCCAATTTCATATAAGTAAAATGTTATGAGATATATGTAAGTTAAAGATAATGACCTTAAATATAACTATGATGGGAGGGATCATGATTTAGATCCAAATATAATTTAGGGGAGGCATTTTTATTTTATCATAGCCTTGGCACATAATTTGGGTATATTTAATAATATATTCAAAGTATCCAATAGTCTTGATAAAGTCAACATAAACAACATAAGTGCCTGACCCTTAATAAATCAAGGCACACTTGACTTTAATATCACTTAGTTGGATGCTAATGAATAAAGTAAAATCATCCACATAAAATAATGTTTCTACAAGAATTATATAGGCTATATGAAATTTAAGTTAAATATAAACATCCAAGGTTTTGTCAGCTTGTATGGACATTTATTCACACTATTGAAGAATACTATCCTTAGACCGAAATAAGGTGTATTCTTTCCCTATTGGTGGTGGTAAGGGATATTAATTTAAAATATGATTTTAATTAAATTATTATGATGATGAAGATATTTACCCATGAGATCAAGAAAATTAATTTGAGTTGTAAGGTGAGAAACTTTTTTGATGGGATCCCACTAGTTTTATCCAAATGGTTTTAAACCAAAATATGATAAAGGTTCATAATACTAAAGTAATTAAGATTATGTAAGAGATAAAGTTATTTTAAATAGATATTAACTTTATTATTTTAGTTTGACAGATGTATTTTGACTAGGTGGATTAAATAAAATCACATTTTTTGGTATAGTCTTTTGGATAAGAGGACTACAAACTACTTATATAGAGTTGGCCAATGAGGTAGAAATATGATAAGGAATATAAATATACCACACCAAGTTTGTTGATATAATTTTTTTAGATGTCATAAAAATAGACTACATTGAATTTATCAATGTATTTTATTTAGATTTAGCCAATGGTATCGAGCTGGTTGATGCAATAGTAATAGAAGGATGAAATATAATTGACTGTATTGGGTTGGCCGATATAGTTTAAGAAATATTATTGTAATGGATATAAATATTTGATACAATTTGAAATATTTTAATTATCTATGACTTCATTATCTTGATTGATTCAATTATAGGATATAATCTGGTATAGAATTCAATATACCTAACATCCATAAAATGAGATGGATATGTGTCATGTATAGTTTTTTAAGTTGGAAAATTATTAAAATTTTAATGTGAATAAGGGTTAATTTAATATATTAATACCTAAATTTTTTCATGTTTATCACATTTTCATCATTAGTTAAATAATAAGGATCAATAGAGGATTTCAAAATATTGGAGGAAGAAGGTTGAGTATATTGACAATTTATAAGTAGGTCCTTATAGATGGTAAGGTGAACATTAGCCTAATTGATAGAATCATTATTAACTTTAAAATATGGGGATTCAGCTACCTTTTCATAGGCTTTATGAGTTCAAGGATCATAGTTTCATGATCAAAATTAGGACCAAGGATAAACACAAGGGCAAAGTTCATAAGTTGCCTACATTTTTCTTGATAATGTCCCCAAATTGCATGATACCATCAAAATGTTTAAGGAACCTATCAATTTTTTATTATAATTAATAGGGTCAATTTATCTAACCAAAGGTTTAAAAATATATTTTTGAATTTACAGTAGGGAAAGAGGTTTATGAACAACAACATTTTTATGTAAAATGATGAGGAGGGAGGCACTTTCCATGAAAGTTTGGGAAAGAGTTTATTCATTGGGCCACTAGGAATAATAGAATGAATGTCATGTATATCATCATAAGTGTTTATAAAACCATCATTTGTATAATTTTATTAGTTATATCTCATAAGTATAGGAGATATCAAGGTAGGTTGGTAAGGCTCAAATTGTCTTATGATGAAATCTTGTTGTTTAACTTGATCAATGTCTTCTTCCAAATATTTTTGAGAGAGATTCTTGAATATATATTATATTTTAGGATGGAGAGAATTGGTAAAAAAATGGAAGAGGTTGTCTTCCAACATTGTGTGTTTGACTTTGTTAGATAAGGCCATCCAACACTTGATGAGAATGTTTGGGTAGTTTGGGATTCTACTTATTTAAAATTAATGAAATGTGCTAAACTATTTTGAGGAAGATTATTGGTTTATAATTATTTAAAAAATTAATTAGATAAGTCTTATAAACCATATATATTATAATACTTAATTGTATTGTACCAATCTATAGTATTACCTAAAAAGTTCTTGGTTATAAGTTTGGTAGCAATGAAGGTATTTAGATTAATCCAATATTTGTAAAGGTTCATAAAATATTCTAATGTAAAGAAAAATTAGTAGATCCATTATAAATGATACCTCCTATGATTATGTCTTCAATTTAATGGATTAATGGTTCATTTTGAATATACTTGATGAATTTATTAATAATTGGTGGTTGAGGAGTAATATTACCCTATGCATATATAGGGGGATTTGTAATTTTTATTCCCCATTGAGGTTGTTGAGGATCAATTTAAAATTTTATTTTTACATTTTCATAATTTTATTTTCATTATTAGTTTTAAAGTTATCCATTTGATTCATGTATTTAAACATGATTTGATTATTATTAAGAATTTGTTGACTAGTAGAGGCAGTTTGAGATGAGTTAATGGTAGAATTAACTTGAGAATTATTATGAGAAATTTGAGTATGCCCACTATATAAAATACCCACCATTATAATGGATATATAAGGTATAATAGAAGAGGAAGGAATAAAATAATTTTTGTATTTAATTTACATAAATCCTATTGAAATATTGTGTGTAGATCAAGGGAGATATCCTATGTGTGGTCCCAACATAAGGTTAAAAATGACCATAGGATCCTTGCCCCTATGTTAATAGTTTTAATTTATAAAAAGGATGCTTGAATTAATGTAATTAATATCAATCTCATCCTCAACCATTTTCATGTCGAGAGGATATTTAAAAATATGTAGAAGTTGGGAGGTAGAGAGTGAATTATAACATGTTGGTCTAGTAGTTACATGAATATTGATTTTATATTGGTTATTCATAATATTAAAATCATATTTAGGATATTTATGTGAGTTAATTAAATCCATCATATCAATTTATGCTATTTATTCAAAGTCATCAAATATATACTACATTATGGAGAACTAAATTGAAAATTGAATTGGATGGATAAACTAAAAAAAAAGTTGTTTTATCATCCAACTTAGTAAAGTATGGAATTAAAACTATATTGAATAATTCATTGTACATTTGATAATAAAGACATTTGATATATATATATATATATATATATATATATATATATATATATATATATATATATATATAAATATATATATATATATATATATATATATATATAATATCTAATAGTGAAATTTATTCTATAGTATGAAGTTAATATTACCATTTAGAAGTAAACTATATCAAACTATTTGATGGAGTTACATAGGTTGGAAATGAAAATAAAATTATGTTGTTTATCCCACATTTGTGAGGATGATGGGTTTATGTCTTACTTCTACCTATATTGGGGAAGTTACTCCCACATGAATAGGATGGTTGGGATTCTCCTATCATGTATCTATTTTTATATCTCTATTGTAAAGGATCTGATATGGAAGAGAATGGAATTATTAGTTTATTCTTTGTGTGTAATGCTAATGCTTTCATGGCTTTAATAATGATATCTTGGAAAGATATTATCTAAATATTTTTATTAACTCTTTCATGTTGATATATTTTATACAAAGAAGATTAGAAATGATGGTAAATAAAATTAATTAATTTGTTTGATATAGTCTAGAGGATAAATTCTAAGAATAATATGTTGTAACTAAAATGTATCGATCTCTTCAATATAGTTTCACATGCAAAGGGTTAATATGTATGAAAATAAACTATGTTAAGCTAATAGATACATTCAGGGATGAAAACACATGTGGTTGTATTAATTTCATAAACGTAGTATATAAACATAGGATATTGTATCAAGTTGGTTAATGTATCCTAAAAATATATGTAACTGTATCAATGTTGGTATATGTAGTTATAGCATACAATACATAACTATATCAAACCTAATTAAGGTAGTCTACAATACAAAATTCAATAAAAAGCAACAAATTAGAAAACTAGATATTTTTGCTAACTATGTTTTTGAAAACAAGATCAGGTAGATATAGTAATAAGATTTGACTAATTTATATCATCTCATATATACTATCTCATATGCTGGACAATTTTGGTCCCACGTTTCTGACTATTGACTATGAGGGAAGTAATATGACCATAGGTTGATAAACCTAGTATATAGGATAAGATAAGAGTAACTATCTAACGGTAACTACTAATCATTATAATTCACAATCAAACATATGGATAGAATCTTAAAGTGCAATAAAAAGTTAATCCTAGGTGTTTTTGATATACCATGAGGCATGTGAAAACTATAATCTATGGCTATGAGTATTGGGGCAAAACCCTCATGCCATGATGTCTTTAAATAATACTCAAAGATTGTAAATAAAAAACAACATATCTCTTCATAATAATATATAAGTAGTTTTAAAAAATTTAAAATAAATTTTGTAGGAAAACCAAATATATACAAAATAAATTTAAAAAATAAATATTGAAAACCAATTTTTTGCATTTAGTGAATTCAAATAAACAAGTACTCAACTTGAAATGAAATGTGATTATATTTCAAATAGAAATTTTAATTTTCATTGCTTATGATTTAAAAATGAAACAAAAAAGAACTATATCGATGATCACCAATGTATTTGTGAACATAGTATAGAACTATATTGAGTAGATCAATACATTATATGTAAATCAAAATTTTAGACCAAGATATAAGAATAGATCGAATAAGTTGAAATTATTTACTATAAATAATTTAAACAAAAGTAAAAATGTAAATATATAACTAAATCAGATTGATCAATCTATTTCACTAAACATAATTTAAATAGAATTATAAATGAAAATGCAAAACTAAATCAGACCAATTGATCTAGTTAATTAGAAATTGAGTTTACAATAAATAAAGATGAAACTACAAAATTACGTTGACATGATTAATATATATGACTAGAAATGTTAGTCAAAGATGAAACTATATTAGATTTTTTGATATAGTTTCTTGGATAGATGGATAAACATAAATAAATTAGCTAGGTCAATACAGTTGGTTGGAGAAGATAATAATAAGAACTGAATACAATTTTGTGTTACACTTACCAAAATAGTTCACTAGGAAAAACATAGAGATGAAACTATATCATACTATTTGATATAGTTTATTGTAGGTAAATATTGAGATCAATATATAACAAACTATTTGATAAGTTCATAGGTAGATAAATGCAATAAAACAAGATCAAAATATTTTATATAATTTGATTTATAGGTGAAATTAATGATTAGTTCACATTAAGTTCACCAAAATGTATGCAATGATCTAGGATTGATGTATGACTATCCTATCTAAACATTTCGACTTGGAGAAGGTAAATCAAGTAGATCCCATTAATACTTAATTAAATCATGATAGTAATAATGGAATTAGTAAACCTATCAAGGGGATCACCTACAACACAATGTCAAGAGAAAGGGTTTCAAATCTTATGAGAACTCAACATAATCTAATATCCTTAATTTAGTATCTAATTAAAAATCAAATACACAATCAAGAAATGTAAGGGGATAAGTTAGAAAAATATTAAAACTAGAAAGTAATAATGGTATGAAAATGCATGCCTAGGCTACCTAAAGTGTGTAAATGAAAAGATTGAATAATCCTATAGCCATTTTATGTTTAAGTGTAGAGATAATTTAAATAAGAAGATATGCATTCATTAAAAAAATAATAATTAAATTTATATCTATCAAAAGGAAAGAGTTACGGTTGGAATATAATTACCTTGAAAAAGACCTATTGAGCCTCATTATATCCCTTGTAAAATGGTTATTTGAATTATATTTTTGTGGTTTTAAGGATATCAATGGCTGAATCAAGCTCAAGGATTTAAAACAAATCCTCTTATTGTATCCAATATTTCACAAGACAAGATTTTCCTCTCCAAGGCAAGATATAAAGAATAAATCCTCTAACTATAAAATTAGATTAGAAGTGTGGGAAATATAAATTTAAAAAGAATGTTCATCTCTATTGGATTGGAATTTTTGACTTGTAATTATAGTAATGGATGGCCCTAATCTAAATATTTATCCAAAAATTTCAGCCAAGTTATTTAGTTTCAAATGTGTTGACTAACCTCTAACTAGGGAAGCCTAGTTATGGCTTATGCATCATGACTTTCATAACTTCATCAATATGATCAATGTATTTGGTACGAGATGAATAAAATTTAAACTAAATTAATATAGCCAACATAGTATGAAAATATAGGTCTTGACATAGTTAGAGGATACCAAATGGAAGGAGATAAGTTAGGTGAACAAATATGAGAAGATGAAATGGATATGGGAATGGTATATAAAAAAAATGTCTCTTACAAATCACCATAATTTTTAGAAAACCTTTATAAATTTACCTTTTAAGGTGTTCACTCAGAGATATTAAAACTTGATAAGTTTCTAAAATATAGAAAGCGTTAGTAATTGATAAAGTGAAAAAAATATTATGTGTATATAGTAACTACCTGAGGGGACCAAAGGTTCCAAAACTTATGCTCTATAGAATTCAAAATAGGCCCATGGGTTTTCCAACCATATTGGACACTCTAGGATACCTCTATATGGTAGTGGTGGTTTATCAATTATGTATGTAGGGAAGCATGAGTAGGGAGGCCCATAAGGTCATGAGAGGTCAATATCACGTGTAGATAGGAGATTTAATTTTAGTTATCATGAGACTTTAAACACTTAAATATTAGGTTATATGAATGGATTTATGATAACACATGGTTAATAAACTTGAGTAGGTGTTTTGGTTTGTGTTTATACCTATGTAATATGAAGACTCAATTTCAAATTAATAAATTGGGAGGAATGGTGATAAATTAATAGAGACACGAGGAGTAGAATCAGTTATTAGACATTGAGACCATCACCTAGGAGTAGTTCCTAGATGGAATTGAAGAATAATACCTAGTAAATAATTTTTCATCACATGAATGATGATTTTAAAGACCTTCCAAAATGGGGAATAATAGTTTCCAAATATGATAGAAATTTATTAACCTTAGAAACTCCTAGCTAACATGTTAATCGAAGGACTAAATGCATATTTTAGAAAATATATTTGCATCCTTCCTCTTCTAATCTTATAGTTCATTGTGGATAAATCCTACCAAGCTAATTAAAATAGGGATTCATCAAATGAAGCCTATAAAATACTAAGATGTAGAATCTATCCACTTTAATACCATAGAGATAAAGGATATTAACCATCACCTATAGAAATATTTATATGACATCATCCCCCACATAGATCACCCCAATAATAACAAGAGTAATAGTAAATATATTAAGGCATTGACAATGAGAATTCATGGTATACCTAGAGATAGGGACATGTTATGATGCCTCAAATATATAGTCACACACCTACCCACACTCAATAATTAGTACACACAAGGCAAGGGTTTAACAATAGTAAAATATTCTAGGTGGCCAATGGGGCATATTTAAGAGTTAATTCACCATGATATGGATGCTTTACTTAAGGAAAACCTCATTAAGATATGTATTTACCATAAAGGTGCGTAGCTACCATAAGGTAGAAGGAACATGTATAAAAGGAAATAAAATACAATGTGGGTTGAGCTCACATGATCTATGTGGTAGATGATGACCATTGGGTAGATCACTAGGACACTATGATTGAGATGATATGTATGTTTGGTGGTATCCTAATATTTATTATTTTTTAACAAGGATAATCAAATTCCTTTATTTCCCCTTTAGTGGTGGACTATTGTAACTTGATAGTTTGTATAAAATTAGACCATTGGGAGGTATAAATGGATCATGGAGTTAAAATTTTAGTTATCTTATTTATGAGTTGTTATTTTATGGATCATAGTCTATTCACTACAACCTTGGATCCATACATCATACTGAAAAGCTTGTATTTCATGATTTGTAGCACGCATAAGTTAGAGGGACATC
Organism: Torreya grandis; assembly: GCA_037957365.1. Classification (NCBI taxonomy): domain Eukaryota; kingdom Viridiplantae; phylum Streptophyta; class Pinopsida; order Cupressales; family Taxaceae; genus Torreya; species Torreya grandis. Next base: position 128,478 of record JARHVA010002137.1, on the reverse strand, counting down.
GAGCATTAGTGGATTGATATAGAAGGTTTTTTCTAATTTAGATATGATCTTTGAGATAAGATGGTTATTTCAGGGATTTAGGGATAAGTTTATCTTTGCATGTTATCATTATGCAACTTATATTTAGTATTAAGAGGGGATGTCATATTTATGCCATTTAAGTAATAAATAAATCAAAATACAAGACTATTGAGATGACTCTAAAGTACTCTCACCTCAATTTGTATGATTTTTTACTTTTATTTATATGTGACTTTTTAGTATTATGCCTAAGGTAAGACATCAATTTAATGATTTATTTGGTGTCATGGGAAGTGTTGATTTTGGTGGATCCATATAGGAATACTACACATGAGTTGTAATCTCAAATTTTAGATACAAGAGATGTTCGAGAATGGGAAAATATGTTTTAATGTGTCTCCTTGGGGTGAAGAAAATGGATATGTTGAATTTGGAAAGTTTTTAAATTAAAAAAATCAACCTTTTAATTTATCTTAAAGGTCAAAAAGTAATGTAAATACTTTAATCACAAGGGACCTAAATACAAATTCAAGATTTAATAGTTAGCATAACGTTTTAGTAAACTAAGATGATTTTAAAAGGATACTCATTATATTTTGGGAAATAAATTATTAAACTATATTGAAATTAATTTTCTAGGTATAATATATATTGAATAAATATTCTCATGTACAAATAAAATAAGGCCACAATGTTTGATATATTAAGTAAGTGTGTGACATTTGGTTAACATTATTGAATGAATTAAAATTAACTAACATGTTTTTGTCCCATTTTTGTGTTGTGATCAAGGTATTTTATTGTGATTTTGTTTTTTTTAGAAGTTGTTATTATAGAGTATGGTTGGATAGGCCTTTAACGCTTGTTTCTTATATAGGGTTGGGTCATTATTGAAATAATGCCAATTTTATCATTAATAAAACAAGTTTTTTTATGGCTAACTCTAATATATGTTATACATAATATTTTATTGAGAAATGATATTGATTTGATATTCTTAAGATGAATCTCGATTAAATAATATAACTTAAAAAAAAGGCTACAAACCATAAATTAATGATGTAAACTAACATTAAATAGTATAACTTAACAACTAAACAAATATATTGAAAATAAAATAACTAAACTAAACTATGAAAAAAATATGACTAAGAAGAAAACATAAATGAAATTCTATAAATTACAATCTAATATATATATTATGTCTCGAGATAAAATGAGAATGATATAATAAAATATATTTTATTAAGAAACCTTAAATGTTCTCACAAATTTGGAAACTTCCATGAACATAACTAACAAATGTTAAAAAAAAATTAAATATAACAATCATATTTATATAAAATCTTACATATTATTCATTAATTTAAGGGAACGTATAAAAATTATGTGAATGTAAATATATTTAATAGAATCATTAAAAAGATAATTATTAAAACATTATTAGATAATAAATTTTAAATTGAAATTAAACTTAGGTATTATTTAATATTTTGAGTAAAAAACTTTACTTTGAGAATGTGTCATCAATATTCTTTCAATAAAATATCTAACTCAAAAATATATTCTTCATATAATAAGTGTGATATTATTATATCTATATATACTTGATAGATTTATTCTTATAAAAAATATTATATTCTCTTTTATGCTTCAATTATTATTTGGAATTAACTGTATAAATTAAGTCTATATAAACATTATTTAAATACCCAACATTAACATATAAATACTTAGTGTCATTATAATACTTATGTCACTTTTACATAACTTAAATAATTATGTATACATATGAATGTCATGTTACTTTGTAACTTTAAATGGATTTTAAACTATAAATTCATGTTTTAAAATAACTTAGGAACCTTAAAAAATATAATATTAATAAAATTAAATAATACAAATGATATTTATATTAAATGAAGGTGGCCCAAAACTATCATATATTATGTACAAATATCTTACAAGCAAAGGAATAATGATTTCTCTTTTGTCATTATAGTCATCTAAAATGTCATTTAATGTAATTAATGTCACTTGAGACCACCGTATCTTTCACTTAGCCCTAGAAATATCTTAGGACCTCTTTTGATCCTTTTCAAGATTATATGTGCATCTAGCCCATGCCCATATATACCAAAATTCACATTAATACATCACCTAGACATCCCAAATCCTTTTTTCACATGTGTTAACCACCTAGACAATATTTTTTCCCCTTTGGTCTATAATATAGTGAACTATTGGTAAAGTGGGTAGTGTTATTAAATTTTAGATTCTTTATCCCCTAATTGATATAATTTCACTCCTATAAGAATCTTAGGGTTATCCTAGAATCATTTCGTATCCCAACTAACATCAAAACACTATATAAATACCACTCTCATTAATTTATCCCTTAGATAAAAATTATCATGAAAAATCTCATAATTTTTTTTGAAAATTAAGGTTATTAATACCTCTTTATCATTATTTTTGCATTCATCCATCTACAATAGCCCAGAGCTAAATTTTACATAGATTTATAGTTTCAAGTCACACTTAAAGCATTCAAATAGGCATACTAACATCACTCTTACTTGTAAAATCACTTAAATTGTGATAAATACATTGGGATAAATCCCATTTTGAGTTATTGGTATGTAGGAAATGCTCAACACATAGTGTGTTGAGGTCATGCCTAGCCTACCTTACTAGCACCACTCTTATTACACTTGTGTTTGTCATAACCTTAGTAAGCATGGAGGCTTAGGTGCCATAGTGAAATCAATAAAAATGAAGTAGAGCTGATGATTCAAGTCTTGGTCACATAGGTACATGCTTCCCATAGTATACTAAAGGTCTAACCCAAATTTCACTACTTCATCTACATAGGATCAAAAGTGTTGTATAGAAAGTTAATAGCATAATGTGCTATTGGAAAATAGGGTCATGATACTATCTGAAGAGGGTTGTGACACCTATTTTTTATTTATGATATTATGTCCTACTTCTTCATCACTTTATAACCTTCCACTTATCTTCTTCAATCATATTTTCATGTTAATTACACCCATTTCAATTCATTACTATTTATAAGCTAAGTAAAAAAAATAATTATTATACAAATTGATGGTTATTGATACTATATTATTTTAATCCTTGATTCACATACTTATCTCTTTTATCTACTTAGGTTTTTATAATAATTCTTAAAATAGTTAAATCATTTGGTGAACCTAACTTACTTTGAATAGTGCCCAAATCCTAGCTTTATATACTCTTAGGGTTTGTATCCTTCTATTTTATATGCTTAGTAATCAATTTCAAAATCTCAAATCTGATTCATTATTTTATTTTTACAATCTTTCATCGATTTAATTTATTAAAAGGTTCATAAATATATAACTTTTTTGTTTTCCTATTTTCTAAACTATAATGGCAAAATTCAATAATCAATTTGATGAGACCAATAAGAAATAATTACAATATTTAATTTATAATAATTAATATATGAAAATGAATTTATTTATATTATTCTAGAGGATATTTTAAATTCCACTGTGGGTTAATCCTCTAACCCCATCGATGTCAATATTGTTACACCTATTATGGAGGAAGCTCATATTATAAAACAACCTAAAATAACAATCCAACTCTCACTAGTGTAAACACATTCTATGGCAAGTACACATACCTCCTCTCTAGATGTATAATCCCTTAGGCAAGAGATCCATTATCTATAGGCCAAGGTGTTACATATTGATCATGGTGCCATTAGACCATATCATGCCTTAGATTATCATGTTCTCATATATACACCATTTTCAAAAAATATATAAGAAACTCATTTTCCATCCAAATTTGTGGCACCCAAGCTTACTTTTAATGATGGTAAGGGTGACCCAAAGTATCATATGCATGTTTTCATGCAAAATGTTGTGAATATGTTTCTAATGATTAGATCTTAATAAATTTACTCCCTCTTAGAGTAAATGAATATGTGTTAGAAGCACAATTCACTAAGAGTGGGGGTGAATTAGTGACCTTTCAAAACTTTAACAACTATACATTAACTTTCAATAACATCAAAGTAATGGAGTGATCAATCAAGGCATCAAGGACCGATCACATAAACATGAAATAATAAGCATAACATAATATGAGTTAAAAACCCTTGAAGGGAATAAAACTCACTATGAACTTTAATATTGGACTATAGTACTATAAATTTTGACAAATATAAAATTCTATTGAGCACTAACTCAACTTGGAGTACCAACCCTAAACTATCAAGCACTCACTTGACTAACATTTTAATAAGCACCCAGTTTCTAGGAAGATACAATGCCCTTTGTGACTTAGAACCAACTCAATCATCTCTAATTTATAAAAATAATCTAATTCATTTGTTTCTTAATCAACATATTATGAACACTTATTCCTTCTCTTCTCTTTGATCTTACTGCATACTCTTATTCACTTATCTAACCTTCATCAAGTCTGATTAAGTCATATATCCTTAATATTTATATGTAGACAACCTAAAATATTCTCATTAATACATATATATTCTCTTATTGTTTTTTAAAATATGTTTCAAAACATTATTATACACATAAATATTTAATTTCACGCGTACACACCAAAAAGATCAATTTTCTTATAGACAAGCCCAATGATCAATGGATAATACCATTGGCCATTCGCCTTATTCCTTCAAGATAAATCATATAATTATCTTTAGTACATTATTCACATATTTTTATTCCACACTCCAATCACATATTGGTCATCCATAACACCTTATAGCCTTATTTCTCCATTAGGACTCATGGAAACCTAATTACATTAGGTCTGTCTAGTAGCATGTATACCATGTTCCCTTGGAACACATTTAACCTTTATATATGATAAGATAATATAAAATATAATTAAAATAAACCCCATATAACATCATATAATCTATAAAATAAAATTTATATCCAACCACTTCATGAAAACACTCCTTGTAGTTTACTATCATATTAAGCCACCATTGCATTTAATATTGTTTATCTTGGGTAATATGAGTTAATATTTATTTAATATTAACAAATATATTTTTGGTTGCATATGAGACAAAAGAAGGGCCCATGGAGAAGTTGAAGAGCCATGGGGTAAAGACAAAAGAAGGATGGGATGCATTTTCCCATGAAGAGTCATTTTGGGGAATACCAAGAGTGACTGAGTGAAGACAAAAGAGTAAGGGAAAATTTCTCATGAAGGGACACTTTAAGGAATATGAAAAGTCACCAAAGATAAGGAAAAAAGTGGGAAATATGTTTTTGGTCATGAAGGGCCACCACATGACTTTTCAAATGCTTAGATATGAAGGGTCATCCAAGATTGGCACCATTTTCCATGAGGATTAAAAGGTCACAAAGGGGGAAGGCCAAAGGTCATTTGGAAAGCTATAAATAAAGGCTTGAGTAGCCATTTGTAATATGAGGGTGAGAGGTTAATTTTATATTATATTATCTATCTTATAAGAGCAAAGGTGAGAGAGAGGAAAGAGATGTTGTATTGAACTATCATTTGTTGATTTAACAACATTGAGAGATAGGTGTGTGGTTTACACAAAGTGGATGATGCTCATGTGGGTTCTTGATCACAAATGATAGCTGGGTTGGTGCTTAGAAAAGGGGTTTGAAGCTCCTTTGGGGTGGTGATCATGAATTGTAGCTGAGGTTGGTACTTGGAAAAGGGGTATGGTGCTCCTATGGGTTTGTTCTCACTAATATACTTGGGATTGTTCTCCGTGGTTTTTCCCACATTGGGTTCCCACGTTATATCTGGTGTCTCTCTCTTTCTTGTGTGATGCTTATTATTTGATTTTTATTGCATATCATGTTTTATTAAGGGAAAGTTTTATAAGATAAATATACTGATTCACCCCCCTCTCAGTATATTTCATGCTTAACAATTGGTATTAGAGCAGGTTCCTTTTTGAAAAGTTTTACAGCTTGAAGGTAGATCAGGAAAGCACAAGATGACCATACATAAAGGTGCCTTTGAAATCAAAAGAATAGTTGATCAAGAAGAAGAAGAGGATGAAGCCAAAGTGAATATGGAAGGAGAACTCATGTGTGCCTTAGAAGAGTTGAAAATTGTTGAAAAGAAAAAATCGAAGATTAAATCATCAAATCGAGAAAAATGACAAGGAGTCAAAGGAGATAATTGAAGATCTAATGGCACAGTTGGAAATATCAAGAAAATAATGTGAAAGGTATGTTACTAAAATTATCTCTTTAAAATAAGAGATTGAGAAAGCAATCAATATTAAAATAGTCAATGATTCAAAATTTGAGAATAACACTAATATGCTGAATAAGATATTAGAAAACCAATAGGTAATATTAGATAAGACAGGTATCAGTTTTGAAAAGAAGAAGAGCTATGTTGGAGCTCTGACAAATAAAGAAACAAGAAGGGAAGGAATGGATAATACAGAGGACAAAGAAGGCTGGAAGGAACAAAGCTATAAACGACAATCAGGTTAGAGATTCACAAATAGTCCTATTTTTATGGTTACTATTTTTATTGTAATGGATATGGTCATAAGAAATTAGAATGTAGAAAAAGAGCTAACAATATCAAAGTATATGTGCCAAGGAAATGTTAAAGAAATTTGGTTTTGAGAATTGTGTACCAGTTGGCACACCTATGTGTATAGGAAATAAGGTGAGCAAGGATGAAAATTCACCTATTACAGATCAATCTTTGTACAGATCTATGATTGGTAGTCTTTTATATTTGACAACATCGAGACCAAACATCATGCATGTAGTAGGTATGGTTACAAGATATCAATCATCTCCAAGAGATAGTCATGTTCAGTTGGTGAAAAGAATATTTAGATATATCAAAGGGACATTAGATTATGGATTATGGTATTCCATAGGTAAAGATTTCACTTTAGTTGCTTATACACATTCAGATTGGGTAGGGTTCTTAGATGATAGAAAGAGTACAAGTGGAGGAGCTTTCTTCCTTGGTGATAGCTTAGTATCATGGCTAAGTAAGAAGCAGAACTTAGTATCACTTTCTATAGCTGAAACAAAATATATTTCAGCAGTATTGTGTTGTACTCAAGTGCTTTGGATGAAGTAAACTTTGGAAGATATCAAGGTAAAGTATGATGAACCTATTTCCATTTTTTGTGATAACACAAGTGCCATAAATATTTCAAAAAATATAGTGATGCATTCAAGAACAAAACATATTCCCATTAGATATCACTTTTCGAGAGAGTAGGTTGTAGATCAATAGGTTAATTTGGATTATATTAGTACTACAGAGTAGATTGCAGATATTTTCACAAAGGCACTACCAAAATCTGCATTTTATTATCTACGAGAGAAGTTGGGAGTAACTTCCCTTACTTCCTACCATTAAGGTTCAGCATCAAGTGAAGGGGAGCTAAGTGTTAGCTCCAGGTAGGCCCTTTGCCATTGATGTCAAAGGGGGAGAATAATAGGTACAGGTACAAGTGCAAAAAATAGGTATAGGTTACTACAGTAAGGGGGAGTTACTGTATACTTTCAGATGACAATATGTGTAGGTGATAGGATGTGATAGTTTCAAGACAAAGGGGGAGATTGTTGGAAATATTGTCATTGATGTCAAAGGTTTAACATTATTGATGATAAAGGCCCCATTGCATTTAATGTTGTTTATCTTGGGTAATATGAATTAATATTTATTTAATATTAACAAATATATTTTTGGTTGCATATGAGATAAAAGAAAGGCCCATGGAGAAGTCAAAGAGCCACGAGGTAAAAACAAAAGAACACATTTTCCCATGAAGAGTCATTTTTGGGGAATACCAAGAGTCACCAAGTGAAGACAAAAGAGTAAGGGTGAATTTCTCATGAAGGGACACTTTAAGGAATACAAAAAGTCACCAAAGATAAGGACAAAAGTGGGAAAGACATTTTTGGTCATGAAGGGTCACCACATGACTTTTCAAATTCTTGGATATGAAGGGTCATCCAAGATTGGCACCATTTTCCATGAGGATTGAAAGGTCACAAAGGGGGAAGGCCAAAGGTCATTTGGAAAGCTATAAATAAAGGCTTGAGTAGCCATTTGTAATATGAGCGTGAGAGGTTAATTTGATATTGTATTATCTAGCTTAGAAGAGCAAAGGTGAGAGAGAGGAAAGAGATGTATTGAACTATCATTTGTTGATTTAGCAGCATTGAGAGATAGGTGTGTGGTTTACACAAAGTGGATGATGCTCATGTGGGTTGGTGCTCACGAATGATAGCTAGGTTGGTGCTCAGCAAAGGGGTTTGAAGCTCTTGTGGGGTGGTGCTCACAAATTGTAGCTGAGGTTGGTACTTGGAAAAGGGGTATGGTGCTCCTATGAGTTTGTTCTCACTAATATACTTGAGATTGTTCGTCATGGTTTTTCCCACATTGGGTTTCCACGTTATATCTGGTGTGTCTCTTTCTTGTGTGATTTTTATTATTTGAGTTTTATTTCATATCTTGAATGTTTGATTAAGGGAAAGTTTTATAAGATAAATATATTGATTCACCCCCCCCCCTCTCAATATATTCCGTGCTTAACAGTTTTGTAGACCAATTTCTTTACTCCATTCCTTATGCTCAAATTTGCCTATGACTAGCTAACTTAAATAAACTATTTAGCAAATTCTAAGGATAGAAATTCCTTAGAAAAAATAATGGACATATGATTTAAGTTTATATTGAATTATTTTATCAATATAATTTCTAATATAAACTATAAAACTTTGATAAACAATCCCTTTTTTATATGATCTTCTCTCTCTTTTGACAAGCTAGTACCACCATGAGGTACCTGAGAGAGTCCTCTTCCTTTTACAATAGGTTTATGATCAATTTAATCCATTATGTGATGTTTTGAATCAAATATTTCTCATCAGGTCTTTATTAGGGTTTTAAGGAGCTTTAAGATAGTTTATAGTGTTAGTGATTGTTCCTAACAAACTGCCAACAAAATCCAAAACTAATGAATATAGATTTTATATAAGACCCTTTTCAATCTCTCGTGAAAGACTCAAGGCACCATGTAATGGATTTACATGCAAAAAAAATCTTGAAAGTGCTTCTCAAGTTTGAGTACCTCAATTTGTGAGCTCAAGAAGGCCTAAAACAATGATTCATGCACTTTTCCTTTAACTCTTGACTTCAAACTTTGTGATCAAATGTATCTCAACTTGCTTAATCTATTTACATGATTACATGAGATCATTCACCTTGAAAAATGATCATGAGACCTTGATAGGTCCAAACAGGGTTTTGGAGTGATTTGGGTGTAGCCCTTGAATGAAAGTCCTATGTATATAAGGATGGCTTAAAGGCCCTATGAAGGCTCCCTAATAATCTAAACATGATAAAATTACTTCATATGAACTTTATTAAGGTCTCCTCCTTATAAATATCAATCAAAACCCCAAGATAAACTCTCCTCCTTGATAGGTTTTAAGACTTTTCAAGATCAAGAATTTTTCTCTCTCATCAATGACAAACAACACTTCATCAGAGCATTAGTAGTGGCTTATATTGCCATCAATTATAATAAAATGCTCAATAAAATCCCCCTTTAAGATTGATGGCAAAACCTATTCTCACCTTCTTCTTGAAATCACTTTGAAAACATATCTCTTCCTAATTAAAGGCCTCTATCAATGATAAATCATACCATCTAAACAATTAAGATATAATATAAACACTTTAACTTATTATCTTCAATTTGACTTGTCTCACCTCATTCCTTTGGTCTGTTATCTAACCTTTTCTCCTATAACTATTTCTTTTCAAACTAGACTTTTTATTCCCCTTTGACATCAATGGCAAATAGGTACTCACAACTTCTTGAATCACACGTTTTGTAACAAAATCTTAAAAAATAGGATAATAAAGTCTATGAATCATCACCCAATCATTCTCCCCTATCTTCATGCATACCTTAATCACCTTATAATTTACATGACTTACATAGAGTTTTATATCAAACCCTTGATCACCCACTAGGCCACCACATATGTTCTTATCTAACATACACCTTACTAAATAATTGGGGACTCCACCTTTGTCCTCAAATATTTTGATCATCATATGAGTCATCAAGACTCACAAACCATTCTCAACATATATATAAGATCTTTGTTATTAGATCACACTAGTAGCATAATTAGATTTTTTCTTACCTCTAAATTTGCCTATATGCCTATCATGACTTCACAAACCTTCTTGGCATTCATCACCTATTATTAGAGATAATAAACCACCTTTATTATATCCCATTACCATTGACTTGCTTAATGGCTAGTAGGGGATGGAATTTCTCCCAAATCTTGTCTTAGATGCTCAAATGTTAACTTTGGAAGTAGCTTAGATAGAATGTATGAAAATTGATCCTTTGTAGAAACATATTCAATTTTAACATTTTGTTCACTTACGTGCTCTCAATAAATGATAATTGATGGTAATGTGATTATTTCTTGAATGCATCATAGGATAATTTGAGATGATTATGCCACTTGTATTGTCACAATAGATATGACTAGGACTATCATACTTCACCTTGTAGTATTTTAATGTTTGTCTCATCTATATTACTTGAGTGGAACATGAAGGTGATGAAATATACTCAGCCTCACTAGTAAACAATGACACTAATTATTGATTATTAATTATCCATGACACAAGGTACTCTCCTTAGAATAAAAATCCTCTACTAGTGTTCTTCTTATCATCTTGACTCCCTACCCAATATTCCTTTGTATATGATTCTAAATAAAACTCATTTTTCCTTATATACCACAAACCAAACTCTATACTCCCCTTTAGATACTTAAGTGTCCTCTTGACTTCTTTCAGATGGTTTTCCTTTGGATCTACTTGAAATCTTCCCACAAGACCTACTACTTGCATGATATTCAGACTAGATGTAGTAGTATAAAACAAACTTCCAATCATTGACCTATATGATGTCTGATTGAACTTTGGAGATTCATCCTCCTTACTTAACTTTCACCCTATGATCATAGGTTTACTAATTACCTTAACATATTCCATCTCAAATCTCTTCAACATCTCACTTATAAACTTAGCTTTTGAAATGAATATAATTTTTTCTAATTGAATGATTTATAACCCAAAAAAGAATGATAGTTATCCCAACACACACATCTCAAACTCTTTCCCCATCTCTTATACAAAGGATTTAGTCATATTCTCATTATTTATGCCAAATATGATGTCATCCATAAAGACAACCACTATCAAGTGATGATCACTTTTTGTCTTTATATACATATTACTATTTATAACTCCTCTCTCAAATCTTTGGTATAATAGGTACTTGTCTAATATAGTTTACCAAACTCTAGGAGCTTGATTTAGACCATAAAGTTCCTTTTTAAATATACATACATAGTCCTTGTTACTTGATAATGATAAACACTTAGGCTAATTTATGTATACCTCCTCTTCCAAGTTCCCATTTAGAAAATCTAATTTAACATCCATATGATACACCTTAAACCCTTTGAAGCCTTCATATGCTAGGAATAATTTAATAGCCTCCAATATTGATAATGGAGCAAAGTTCCCCTCAATGTCTACTCCTACTTGTGCATACCCCTTGCATACCAATCTAGCCTTGTTCCTAGTGACTTCTCCATTTTCATTCAACTTGTTCCTAAACACCCATTTTTTCCTAATGGAATTCTTGTTTTAGGATTAGTAGTTCCGAAGTATTATTATTTTCTATTTGGTATAACTCATCATTCATATCACCTATCCAAAACTTGTCTTTTATTTCTTATACAAGGTTCTTAGGTTAAATCTTAGACAATAGAGCAACATTATCTTAATTTAGGTTAATTACCATCTGTTTCCCTTATTTTCATACATGTATCTTTATTTCTAATGATTTGTGATTTAGGATGGTTTCTCTAAATCTATCTTGAGGGACCTTTTAAATCTTATCTTTCATCAACTTATTATTCCTCGTCTGACTCTATTGCTTATTCTTCAATATTGAATTCCAGATTCTCTAATGCATCCTTTGACTTAGAGTGTGACTTCTTAGAACCAGTATCATCAATCTTCACATTGGTGCTTTCCATTATATTTTTCAACCTCTTATTATAGCATCTATAGGAAAAGCTTATTGATGAGTATCCCAAGAATATTCCTTCATTAGACCTTGAATAAAAATTACCCAAGTCTTTCTCATCTATCTTGATGAAGCATTTGATTCTAAACACTATAAATTGTTCCACATTAGTAGGTCTACCTTTCCATAGTTTATAAGGGGTTTTATTTCCATCAATCCTTATTTTCCCTCTATTAAAAATGTAGACTTCAATGCTCACTACTTCTCTCTAGTAGCCATTAGATAATCTTGATTCATTTTGTCATAGTCCTTGCCATTTCTTGAACTATTCTACTCTTTCTTTCCACTACCCCATTTTGCTAAGGTATCCTAGTTATTTAGAATTATCTCCTTATCCCATAAAACTTACAATAATCATCAAATTAATTAGACCTAAAATCTCCTCCTCTATCAAATATTAGGCATTTATTATTTACATTAATTTCATTCTCAACTAGATCCTTGAATGCCTTGAATTTATCAAGAGCTTATGACTTTTCTTTCAAGAATGATACCCAAGTCATTCTTGTGTAGTCATTTATTAGCAACATGAAATAACTATCTCTTTGAATGCTTTGGATTCTTATAGGTCCAAAAATATCAATGTGTATTAACTCTAAGGGCCTTGTAGTAGAGTAATCATTATAATTAAAGATCCTTCTAGTTTGCTTACCATGTTGACAAGCCTTACAAAGTGCATTTGTTGGTTTGGTCATTTTAGGAATATTCTTCATAGATTTCTTAAAGATGATCTTGACCAGATTATCAAAGTTTAGGTGGACTAACCTTCTATTTCATATCCCAAATTGATCCACCTTGATAATAAATCATCTATCATTTTTTATCTCATTAAATACATATAGATTATTCTTAGTCCTCTTAGAATTGGCAATTAGCCTTCCTGATTTGGCTCTTGTTATATCATAGCCTCTATCATGAAATGTTAGTGTGTGTCCTTAGTTGTATATTTAATTTACACTAAGAAACTTATGTTTAAATCCTTATATATATAACACATTATCTATTATGGTCTTCCCATTTTCCAAACTTAAGATACCTTTGCCAACAATATTGATAGTTGTGTTATCTCCAAATCTCATTATTCCTATAGCACTCTTCTTAAATGAAATTAACTTGATCTTGTCTCTTATCATGTGGTTTGAGAAACCACTATTTATATACCACTTCATGTATTAATTTTGAGTGTGAAAGGTAGTTTGAGTTAGCATAGATTATTCTCCTTTATTATTTTGCTCTTCCTTTACCTTATCCACAAGGCCTACCTTCTTGATCCACTTCTTAATGGTATGACTATATAGCTTTTTATCTTGAATTATCTTCCTCATATGCCTCATCTTGAAATCCTTTGCAATATTTCCTCTCTAATCATAATTATAGCACAAAATTTTGCTTCTATTATTGAAGTTAACATTCATCCTATTCCTCCATGATGAAATTATTCTAGCATGATGTATACAATCCACATCTCTATGTCCATATTGATTGCATGATAAAGAGTAACCATTGAAAGATTTCACATACCTTGTCTATATAGTAGGAATTATATTTTGATGAATATTTAATGATGTACCTCTACCTTTGTTGTCTCTTTAAGGAGTTATACTCTTCTTGAGTTTTAGATGGTTAATTTGGATCTCTAATTTGAGAGTTTCTAAATAGGTCTTCACTCTGTTAGTACATCTCTTCTTGATAGTCCATTGTCCTTTGATGTCTAACTCTCTTTGTTTTCCTTTTGGACTTGTTTAAACCCAAGACTTGTCTTATCATGTGGAGACTTCTGACTATTCAAAATATCATCAAGAATTTCAATGTTCTTTTCAAATTTATAATATGTTTTTAATTTGATTATTGTTTGATCCAATTCTACCTTCAAGGAATCCATTTATATTGTAAACTTAGTGCATTATTCCTCCTTAGTCTTGAGACTTGTAGTGATAATCTCAAACTAAGTTTATAACTATTTAATAATCTCTTCATGTTCATTAGTATTGTTACTTAGTCTCTCTTTAAATATATTGATTTGTTCCTCATAACTTTTAGCTAATGATCTCAGTTTCTAATTATTCCTTCTTCGGAACTTCAACTCCTCTAGAGCACTCACCAATTATACTTCAAGGTTCACTTTAGACTCTTCTTCATTTGGTTCTTTATCTTCCATTGGATTTTTTCCTTTTAAACAACCTTTATTATCTATTTCTATAGCCATTAATAAAATTTCATTGCTATCATGATAAACACTATCATCATCACTATTAGATATATTTGTATCACTTATATCAAAGGAGATATTATCCTCTTTGGTATACAAACTTATCTTGTTATTGATTGACCCTTTCTTTCTTTCATACTTCCTAAATCTCTTTTTTCTCTACCAAAGCTTATAAAATTTATTATCCTCACCATGATGTTCATCATGTTCTCCATCATGCTCATTCTTATCCTTGTTAGGGCACTTGGATGAAAAGTGACCAATCTTACCACAATCAAAGGACTTAAAAGGCAAATTTCCCTTATTGTTACCTGATTCTTTCCTTAGTTTTCTATCAAACATGGATTGCATCTTGTCATCATTAATGTCTATATCAACATCATTCTTGACCTTTTTACCTTATGAATTTTTCTTATCTTTGAATGTAGATTCCTTCTTCAAAGGTCTTCCATCACTTGTTCTCATTTCATAGGCAATCAAGATACCATGAAACTCATCCCTCTATATTTTGTTGAGATATTTGATCTCTTCCACAATAGAGACTTTTGAATCAAACTTGGATGTTAGGGATCTTAATACCTTTTATACTACTACTAATTCTTCTAACTTTTTTCCTAGACCTTTGATGAAATTTACCACATCATCTACTCTTAACAAATAAGATGAAATTTTTTAATCCTCCTTAGTTATTATACTTTAAAAGTGCCTTCAATGGGTCTACAATATTTCCAACTTAAATTTGGTATCTCCTTCATAAGTAGTTTGCATATTTTCCAAAATTTATTTGGTTGATTCACAATGCATGAAATTTATAAATTATTCCTCTAAAGGACTATATAAGATGGAATTAATTTCCTTGGAATTATTTTCACTTACCTTATTACCTATTGCATTAGGTGTTGGTGTAGGAGGTGGATTGTATCTATCAACAACTGATTGCCATATGTCATAGCCTAAGGACGTTAGATTGGTCTTCATTCTGATTCTCTAAAATGCATAGTTAGTCCCACTAAAAAGAGGGGCCTTATTAGTTGAGAAACCTCCTTGCACTTGATGAATAGACATTTTTGTGCTTCTATGATCTCTTTTAAGTTGTTAGGGCCTGATTCAAAGGACCAAGCTCTAATGGTAATTGTTAAAAACATAATTAACTAAGATGGGGAGTGAATCAGTGACCTTACAAAACTTTTAAAATTGTACATTACCTTTCATTAACCATCAAATCAATTAAGTTATCAATCAATATATCTAGAACCAATCACACAAACATGAAATAATGAACACAACACAATATGAGTGAAAAACACTTGAAGGGAATAAAAATAACTATGACCTTTGTAATTGAACTACAATCCTATAAATTTTTATAAAATATCAAATTTTATTGATCACCAACTTAGCTGGAGTACCATCCCCAAACTCTCAAGCACCAACTTGACCAATGCTTTAGCAAGTAAACACTTGATAGGAAGCTACAACTCCCTTTGTGATGAAGAACCAAATCAATCAAATCTAATTTATGATAATCAACTGATTCATTTGTTTCAAAATCAACATATCATGATCACTTCTTCCTTCTCTACTCTTTAATCTCAATGCACACTTTTCTTCACTTACCTAACCCTCATCAAGTCTAATTAAGTCATGTATCCCCTGATATTCATATGTATATAACTTGAAAATTGTGTATGAATACTTATATTCTATCATATGATGGTTTAAAACATGTTTCATGACTTTCTTCTACACATGCATCTTCTATTTCACCCGTACACATCAAAAAGATCCATTTGCTTAAATACAAATCCTAACGATCATGTGATAATAAAGTCATACATTCACCTTAATTTCAAAATAAATCATAAAATTATATTTAATACCTTATTGAATTATTTTTTGACCATAATTAAATCATGCATTGGTCATCCACAACAACTTATAGCCTTATTTCTCCATTAGAACTCATGAAGACCTAATTGGATTAGGTCTATCTAGTAACATGTATACCACATTCCATTGGAAAACCTTTCACATCCATAGATTAAAATATAATTTCAAATAAAATTAAATATACCCCATCTAACATCCTCTAAGATGCATAATACATTTGAGATCCAAACACTTCATGAAAACACTCCTTGTAGTTTACTATCATAATATGACTATGAAAGCTCACTAACTGTCTGATCTCTCTCATGCTTTATAAACTTAATGTCATCAAATAAAAAAATAAAAATTATGTTTATATTAATTAAATTACCCTAAGGTCATATTGAATCACATATAACAATATGACTTAATGACCAATATTGGTCTTGTAAACCAATTTCTTGACTCCATTCCTTATGCTCAAATCTAACTGTGACTAACTAAATTTAATGAACTATTTATAAATTTATAAGGCTATTAATTCCTCATTAAAAATCATGGAAATATTCCTAAAGTATCTATAATCCCCTCCAATCTATTTTCATTCCTTCATCAATCCAATTTATGAGGAAAACTACAAAACTCTAACAAACAAATCCTTTTCTGTATGGTCTTCTCTCCCTTCTAACAAGATAGTACCACCATGAGATACCTAAGAGAGTACTCAACATGATCCAATATATTTTTTTATAATTTAATCCATTTTGGGATATTTTAATCTAATATTTCTCATTAGGTCTTTAATAGGGTTTTAGGGAGGTTTAAGATAGTTTATGTTAGTGATTGTTCATAGTGAACTGCCAATAAAATTCAAAACCAATGAACATATATTTTATCTAGGACCATTATCCATATCCCATGAAATACGCAAGGTACCATGTAATGGATTTATGTGCCAAACAATTCTTGAAAGTTCTTCTCAGGTTTGAATACCTCATTTTATGAGCTTAAGAAGGCCTATAATAATGATTCATGCACTTTTCCTTCAAATATTTACCTCAAACCTTGTGAGAAACTATATCTCAACCTAATTAAGCTCTATCCATTATTACATGAGATCATTCACCTTGAAAAATGGTCATGAGACCTTGATAAGGCCAAATATGATTTTGGAGTGCTTTGGGTGTAGCCCTTGAATGAAGGTCATGTGTATGTAGGGATGGATTAAAGGCCCTATTAAGGATAAATCACACTCTCAACATGATCAAACCAATTCCTATAAACTTTAGGAATGTATCTTTGTAAAGATCAATCAAAACCCCAAGACAAACTCTACTCTTTGATAGGTTTCGTAATCTTTTCAAGATCAAGCATCTTTCTCTCTCACCAATGACAAAAAACACTTCATCATATCATCAATAATAGCTTATAGACATCTTATTTGACATAAATGAAAATAAAATTATCAACCCTATTCATTAAAATGGTTTTATGATCTCCCTAATCATTCCATTATAACATTTAATCCACTCATAAATATGTTTTTGACACAATTTTCAATCAACATCATTAATAAATTCTCTTATGCTCAAATAGCTCAACTAAATTAAAAATATAATTATCCAATAACTAAATAAATATTGAGATATAAAACCATATTAGAAAAGATGACTATCCCAATGGTAGATAGATAACTCCAATACATATTTGATCAAATTTTATTACCAACATTACATGAATCTATATTATTCAAAAGGTTTCCAACATTTACATTTTTATGCCATACAATGAAGGAATATGAAGTCAAAATTATCTCCATGGGAAAGTTAAAGTACATATCCAAATCAAATTACACCACTAAGAGTTTAAATAAGATCCCATATAGGGTGAACTCCAATGATAATAAGAATGATCAAAAGATAATAGTTAATGTAGTCTCAAAGTGAACTCCTTGTCTAGTTTATTAGACCTTTTAAAAATCTTCCTAAACCACCATATTACATTCTCTAGTATCTTTTTGAATCAAATTCCATATCTCTACCTACCATGAAAGAGGTTGATACACTAGGTATCTTCCGAATAATTATGATTTCAATGCATTTTGAGATTATCATAGGGCCCTCATCCATACTATGAATAGATGCAACAACTTACAATATAAGATCTTAGATTTAATAGAGGATAATATAATTGATATGAGAATTCTTATAGAAACACCCAAATCAAAACCAACTGAAGAAAATGTAATGATAATATTTTTTGATCCATTTCTAAAGCATATGACTAATGAGGAGACATACACTTTAGGTGTTCATTATACTTATCAGGCACATCCACCAATAACATCCTATCATATTCATACAATGTACACACACCATCTACATAATATCATGGGTGTGTATCATACTAAAGTGTCATCTAGGCCTCTTATAAAAAATTATAATAGGATATCATTGATGATGACAAAAATACACACTATTTATATGAGAATACATTGATCATCATCCTATTTAGTGTCATGGTTGATAAAATGTCAAGCATTAATATATGTGTTATTACATCTATACATCACTTGGGCTATTTATATTAATAAATTTATCTAATACATATATTTATTCATGGATTAATTATCCATGTCTAGAGATCCATTGGGGAGATCATAATTTAATTACATGTTATTCTCATACACGTGGACACTAGATTCATAGTTATACCTAGTGATGGAACATTTGATATGTTATTGGGTAAGCCTTGGATACAACAAATTTGAGTCATTCCCTCTAATGTACACATATGTCTTAAGTATATACATGTTAACCATGATTTTACTATTAAGGACCTTCCACATGAGTATCCTTTACCTAATAAACATCTATATACATAATGGTCACCAGTAATAGCTCCGTACATTACCAAACCTAAGATATCAGTTAATATACTAGTATAGGTGAGGTATACTTCTATAGTGTTACCACCTATACACACTCTCCCATGGAAACCTTTAGTAGAGATACCCCTCCATCAAAAACATTCTATGGATTATAAATATTCTATCTATCTCATTCACACCCAACTCAGTGTTATTGAGTCCCCACAACATTCAATATAGATCATCCAAACTAGTTACAACTTCTTCCATTAGATGGATCACTAAGATCCCCACAATTCATAGGCTAATTTAGTAGGTTCCATAGATGTATAGCCAGACTTTTTAGTAAGCTTGAACTATAAATTATTTATTACATTTTATTCTTAGATCTAAGATACTTCTTCTCACACCACACATGATCACTCTTCCTTTACTTACTATAGGTCACCTTGAAATTGAGTCTATTTTGAGATTAATTGGTTAGTATGTTACCCTATTACTTATACATTATTTCGTTTTCCTATGTATTGTACATATATTATACTCAAGAAACACAAAATTAATATAATATGTAAAAAAACATTCAAATATTACTTAGAAAGTACATATTTTAGATTGTATACGTTTCCATATTTACATTCCTTATATTTTCTAAGTACTACATATGTTATCTATGTTATTATAGTCATTTTTATCATACATACATTCTTTGTTTTTCTATTTGAGTGTTTTTAGATTACTATAGGATTTTTTTCCTCTACACATATACATAGATTTAACATTGGCATATCAACCCATTGGGGTCATCATACACATAACTTATTTATTTATATACTATATATAATATATTTAACATTGATTATATTTTGATATTGATCATCCTATACTACACTAACTTTTTGCTAACTATCACTACTATAGACTCATCTTATGTACATCTTTGTTCTTATACAGATTTATACCACATGATTATGCATACTTTCATTTATATATTTACTAGTTTAGATTTTAATATGTCTCTTTTCTTCTACATCTAATCAAGGGAATTTTAATATGAAATTGTTCTATGTCTCTACACTAATTCATATTCTTGAGTTCCCAAGTGGACCCTGATCCATTTTACATTTCACAGTTTCTAAGTGGACCAGAATTTTTTTACATAGTTTGAGTTACATCACACATTCTGTGTTTTAGATTCATCTACTACACCGTAGACACCAATATTATGTCAACCCCCCCCTTGGTCCCCTTCTAACCACTTACACACTTTATTAATTTAAAATAAATTACTTATCTTAAATTAATGACCTCACCTAGACACCTCACCTTGGACACCTCACCTGGACAACTTGCCTAGACACCTCACCTAGACACCTCACCTAGACACCTCGCCCTAAGACCATTTCTTACCCTATGAGTCACCCTGAGACTAGGTCATCTAAAGCATGACCTATTCTCACTCCATCCTAACCTCATAACTAACTCTCTTGCCTAATGAACCTATCTTTTGACTATTCTCCAATGGCAAATGCACTTGGTGGATGGAGAAATGAACAAAGGGCTTAAAATAGCCCTTTTACCCATTCTCTATCTGCTGACATTGGTCAACTATCGGCCGATGCCAGTGAGATCACCGACATCAGTTACATAAGCTAGAATCTAACCTTGAGTTGGCCCCCACCTCTTTGCATATCGATGTGCACACTCTGAGACCAAGCATCAGACTTCAACTTTTGCTCTCTTGGCTACAAAAACTCTGCACAAGTCACTCTAGATTGGATTGAAACATTGTATGAGAACCTCGACATCAACCACAATAGGAATAAGCATTCTAACACCTCTAGTTATTTACCAAATAGAGCTAAGTATTCTACCTCTCATTTCAGTCTTTTAGAATACGTTAGTAATTAGTTTCCATTTGCTACTTATAAGTACTATTGAGAGACCAGACCTGAATTCTTCTATGGAAGGGCTGAAAAGCCTTCCTCTTATTCCTACCCTCTTTTCACACCTACCCTCTACCTTGGCCCTTCCTCAAACCCTATTCACTTTCATGAAACCCTATATAAACCTTTAAATTTCCACAGACTCTTCTGTCGACCACATACATAACCTTGAAACCTATCCAAGGCCCACTACCCCTATCAACATCAGTAACATAACTGATATCAACATTATTGACCAACTAACCTCGGTAGGACTACTAACATCAGTGACTATGACAGATTGACTACAGAGAATAGGTATACATTATCTTTATTTCTCTTTCTTAGTCTTTCACCATTTCTTTTTATACAACACTCTTTTCTTTAAGATAGTGGACTGTCATCCCTTACAAAGCTTTATGCTTCTGGGACTGAGCGCGTAGCTTGGGAGTCCACCCTATCATCTTTTAACATTTTCTTTGTTTAAGCCTTATTCTTATCTATAGGTGTCTTCCTCCATAGCCAAAGAGGAGCTCCTACAATGGTTAGATATGGTGCGCAACTTAATCTGGGTAATATACAAACCCCTAACTCTTAACTTTAGTTTCTTCTTTCTTCTGAATGTAATTAGTAAAAATGTAGAGAAACATTCTAGCACGCTTGGTGGGACCCTAGAGTTTTCCTTGGGTTCATTTCTTCTAAAAAGCAAACTTTCATATAGATGCACTAGAAAAAAAAATTCTCTTCTTACATCCTTTTCTTCTATCTCTTTATTTCGAAAAGAAACCATTAACACAAGTTAAAAAGAACATCTTTCTTTTTCTTCTTGTCACTTCTTCCCTGCATCTTAGAATAGTGAAAAAAATCATATTCTTATCCTTTTCTTCACTTGTTTGCATCTGAACAAAAATTTCAATTTGGGTTAAAAACTATTGCATTTCATTCTTGCTTGAATGCATACTTAGCCCACTCATTTAGTAATTAAAAAAGCATTATGAATAAATTGTAGTGCACAAATGTTACACAACCAGATCACAATCACAATCAAATTAAACATTTAAATATACTTGAGACAAGGCCCGTCTAGGATTTCATCACCTAGTGGATACCTTACCCTTCCTGGTGATCCTACTTGGAATTCACAACCAAGAGGAGGACCCACTCTGTTCTTTGGCAGAGTATAGACTATAGGCAAAGTATATATTGGCTAAGTGGCCCAAGTCGGCTTTGGGTTCATGAAGTGAAGGGAGCAAGCCCCAACACCATGCCACGTACTGAACCTAACACAAAATTTTTAGCACTAAAACATAACCTGAAACCAGCCGTAGACTTCCTCTTTAGGACCCATTCTAAAAGCCCAATTCCCAAACATATTCTTCTAAGGCATAAGCCACCATGACTCTAAAATTTATTCTTAGGAATTTAACATTTTAGAGGTTGCTTGCCAAATCAGCTATTTTGCTATTTTTATCTAATTTTTTGAGCTGGTAAGGTCGCATCATTCAGAGGTCTAAAAATAACTCAAAATTTCTTTCTTTCAAAAAATATTAGTTTTCTATGTTTCTGGAATTACACAAAAACTGACATCGGTTTTTCCACTAGCGTCGGCAACCCAGATTCACTAACATTAGTTATTCCACTGACCTTGACAACATTTCATAACCAACATCAGTTAGTAAACTGATGTCGGTCACTGTCAACAAATTTTCTTTCCAAATAGCAAGCTTAAAACCTGACTTTTTTGCTGTTAAACACAAATTTTGATTTTTTGAAACTGAAACACATAGTTTTTAGAATCTGAACCCCCTTTGCCTTGGATGGTTTTGACAAGTAGTCAAGCCAAATATCTTGTTGACCATACAAGGCAACAACCACTCCCACCTTCACCCTTCATATCAAGTCATCTAATGGAGTATACTTCAGATATTGAGCATACTCCTATCCAACCTACCCCAAATCAACCTCCTATTGTTCCTGTAGGGGATCAAGACTTTGAGAGATTCCTTGACCTCAATGTCAAGGCTCTCTAACACTATCTTACAAGAAGCCAAACGTGAGATCCTTTAGGTAACCTTGTTTATGGGATGCCAACTTCCTTGGTTGAAGTGGCAATGATATCAACAGCATCTGCTACCCAACCTATAGTTACTTAGGTTATTTCCTCAACTAATAACCTAACCATGGCCAATGTTCAAGATTTGGCCTCTCCTTCTATTTTTGAGCCTACCTCCATTGGGGTTTTCATAACCCCTCAACCACAAACAATTCAACCAAGTTTGACACCTTTCCAAAACTTGATTGTCTCCATCCCACCCACTCTTATGCCTATAAACACGAGAGTGGCTATTCATCCTTTAACTAGTCTTGCTGCCATTCAACCACCCTTGGTGGCATCTAGTCAAGTTGTGCCCTCCAACTTCATGGCACAAGCCCCCTTGACCTCAATATCAGTCCCTATGATGAACTACCAATATGTTGTGCCTACACAAATGCAACCAAGTACGTCATACACCCCTCCCAACACCTTCCAAATACCTTATGACCTAGGGGGTGCCCCACCTACCAATCCATCTACTGATTTAATTAAGATGTTGATGGATAAGATGTCCAACCTTGAGACATCTATTTTAGGTTCAAGGAGTGTTCTTTCATATGAACAAATTTGTAACGAACCTATTCACCCTTCGGTCCCTATTTGACCATACCCTAGCCAGTGGGACTCCCAAAATTTACTCACTTTCAGAGTAAAGAGGACCCACAACAACATCTAAGAGCATTTAGACACACTTGCTACCTTATAGTGCACGATGATGTGTTATTACTATGCACATTTCCCATGTCACTTTCTGGTGCCGCCCTTGATTGGTATAACTCTATTACTAGTCATTCTCTCTTTACCTTTACTCAACTCACTCAACTATTCCTCGACCATTTTTTAAACAACATCACCAAGAAGATCTCCATCATAGACCTATATTCTATTAGACAATTCGATGATGAATCAATAGCTAACTTCGTTGCCCGTTGGAGAAGTTTAATCAACCAACTCTCCTTTTCATTACCTCAACCTGAGCTCATTAAGCTCTTTTCAAGAGCATGTGCCAAGCACATCTCATCCACTTTACGGGTTCAAACATTCTACACATTTGATGAAGCTTTCACCATGGCCCAAAAGCTTGAACTCTATGCAATCAAAGAAGATAAGGTCAAATTGCATAGTAATAATACCAACACAAAATCTAATGACCCTTCTTCTTCCAAACCTTCTTCTTCCCACTCCAAGTCCAAGGGATCAGTGAATGTTATGGTCCTTAGGTCATCATCCTTGACTACAACTAACCAAGCTGAACCTTCCACATCACAAAACAATTTCAACAATAGTATATATAACATTAATACACTCTAATAGGAGAATCATACGCTTTCATATTGGATAAATTAGTGAAGAAAGGGGTCCTCAATCTCCCTCAAATATGACCACCACCCTAATTTGATCCTTCACAAGCCATCCCTGCATGGTATAGGGAAAATGACTTTTGTAATTATCATCGTGTCAAGGGTCATGACACAAACAATTGCAAAACCCTCAAAAATGTTATTCAAGACATGTTAGACAAAGGGGATCTTGTTTTGGATAACCCAAATATGCCAGCTAACCAAAACATAGATATCTTTAGGCAACCATTCCCTAACCATCCCCCATGTTAAAATAATGTTTAGGCCATGGCCAATGACCCCCAAGAGTGCAATATACGCATGATCGACATGGTTTCTCCTTTTATTCCTAACCAACCTCTTCCATAGTCTGAAGAGGTTAGTCAACCTATTTCTCCACCACGGGTAGAAGAGCCTTCCTCTTCTATTTTTCCTCCGCCGATGGAGGATGGTCCTCCATCAACCTCCCTTTCACACTTAGGAGAGTCTACTTTGACCTCTCCCACATTGGAGGATGCTTTGATGGCACCAACACTGGTGGCCTTGCCTTCATCCTTCTTATCACCAATGGGGGATCATACTTTCCCCACTCTTAGACCACACGTGGAAGGCATGATCATACCTACACTTTATCCTCTTGAAGAGCCATATTCTCTAATCCCTTCTCCACTGAGAGAAGAACTTGTCATTTCACCCACTTTGGCTGAAGAAGATCCAGTGATGGCTCTCTCTCACCTTTGGCCTGAGATCGCTGCATCTAACATGTTTCCACTCTCACAACCACCCAAATCTTCTAAAATACCAATTATAAAGCCTCACACAACATCCTCTAAACCCTTCTCTTGATTGGCTAAAAACTTAGGATTTCTCCATTCAAGGAACTTAGAACATGAGGCATTATGGGTGCAACTTAAGGCTCCTTATCTTACACATCCCACTTCATCTTGTACTATTGACCCTTCTATGACAAATTATCCCAAAGTCTCTGAAAAGGATCAGGATTCCACTTTCAAATCTCTAGAAGCTCAACCATCCACATTTGAACCTAAACCCTCACAGGCATCCACCATGTTGAAATAGGTTAAATCTCTCAATGTTTGCCTGGTATCAAACTTTACTCACCCACAAGTTAAGTTAAATTTGAACCTCACCCCACACAATAGTAGTCCTCGCACTAAACTAAAGAAGGCTGCTAAACCATGTCAGAGAACTCCTCCCCCACCATCACCATTACCTTCCATTTTGGGTCCACACCCTTCTACCTTAATAGGAGTGCTCCCAATTCCAACACCTCACAAGAACAAACTACCTCCATTACTCCCTCTACCCATCAAAAACATACTTCCTCCAAAAAAAATTGACACCTCTCACCATGAAAGTGCCATCTACGCATGTGGCCACACCACCAGCTAAAAAGGTGGTGTGAAAAACTCCTCTTACAACTCCTAAATAGAAGTTGTCAACCCCTATTGTGACAAAGAGCACAAACCCATTAGTGGGTTCCTATGATTTGTTGCTATGCTAATTATTGCAATCTTCTAGCATCACTCTCCCACCCATTAAACCATTTCAACCTCTCAGATCAAAACCATCTTGGTTTGATGACACTCAAATCTACCTATATCATGGCACACTTGGGCATGATACTAAAAAGTGTTGTGCTCTTAAGTTTGTCATTTGCTAACACCTAGAAAAGGATACCCTTCTCATTAAGGACCCCTTTGACAAACCATAGACACCATCCCATGCCTCCTAAACATCCTCACCTAAATCGGGATCTCAATGCAAGATGATAGTCCCTCTACCACCTTCTCCCCCTTTATTTGAAATCAACACTATTAATGTGGACACCAAGTCACAAAATTTAAAGGATAAAGGAAAAGAGAAGGTTTCTTTCCCTTAGACATATCCATTTGTCAAGCCTTCTCAACCACCAAAACCCAAAATTTCAATCTTGGGCACATCCCAACCAACATCTTTAGAGACAATTCGTGACTCCATGGTGAAACAACTTCACCAAACCCCTGTGAAGAAGTATTTGTATGACCTAATTCAAAGCTCTCCACAACATTTCCATGCCTTAATCAAAGCTTTATAGGTAGTGGAGGTCCAACCTGAAGACCCCCAACCATTGGCTACTCTAGTCAAATCATTACCAACCATTGCCACCATCATCTTCAGTGATTTTGAGATTCTTGCCTACAACCTAGAAGATCAGGATCAAGCCCTCTCAAACTAACACTATCAGGGAAAAGCTCATAGGATACATCCTCATGTCACACTCCTTGTCAAAGAGGAGCTTCAACATCTTCTCTCTATCTCATTTATCTAACCCATTGATTATCTGCAATGGGTGTCAAACATTGTCCCTATCACAAAAGCAACTGGGGGAATTTGAATTTGTACTGCCTATAGTGACCTCAACCTAGCCTACCTAAAGGATGACTTTCCTTTACCAAGCATCGACCAAGCATGCCTATAATAAAAATCTAAAAGAGTGAGATTTCAAAATCAAAGATCTCATCCTTAAAGAAAACCAACACGCGACTAATATGAAAAGAAGCAAATGAGGCAAGTTTGCTCTTAATTGGCTCAAACCTTATATCATAACACACAAGTATGGATTAGGGATTTATCATCTATCTTCTCTTGAAGGCTAGCCAAAACCTGAGCCCCTTAATGCCTTACATCTGTGACCATTCTATTGTTAATCAAGTAAACATTTATTTGATGTTTAACTTGAGCTCATCCCTTGAGCAACCTTTCGTCATCCTCATTCCTATTCCTTTCAACCCTTTTTCCCTACAAACATTAGTTAACCCTTTTCAAAGCATTAATGCTTTGTCCTAATAAAAGGGAAACCCCTAAACCTCTATAGTCTAGTCCATGACTAAAACTTCAGTCAACAAAAAAAACATAAAATTGGGATGCCTAACAAAATATTCAAAGGTCATAAACTATAAATATAGACTACTCCCTTGAAGGATGGCTACACTATTGCTATAATTAGTAGACTACTCCCTTGAAGGATAGCTATTCAAAGACATCAACATACAAAGAAAAACATAGACCACTCCCTCGAAGGATGGCTATGCCCAAATTTTGCTACATACACAGCACCCTCTCAGAAGCTGGCCACATCGATCAGCTTCACATGACCACAAAACAAGACAACATCCCCAAGTAGACTTCTCACATTGATCAATCTACCAAAATAAAATAAAAATAAAAATAAAAAAAATGACTGACAAACTATTAAGTCATGGACTTGCCTATAGTCATTCTCAGGGTCACCTATAAAAGGGGCAAAGTTATCCCTGCTAAAAAGAATTATGCTATCCTCACATCTCACATAATCACACCTATTACCCCAACATACTCAAGGGACTTTGAGCTCACTTAATGTCAAGTGATTCGAGTACTTTTCTAACACAAACCAATGGTCAACAATGTAATACATGAATGAGGCTTTTGTTTACAAAAACCCTATCTATACTATCACTATGGTCCTTGTTAATGAAAGAGTAAAATGTCTTTGACTTCTTATACACCTTCATCACATACAATCAAATCATTTTCCAAACCAAAACAAACCAAACCAACCCAAACCAAATCAAACCAAAACATTTTCTAACCAATAACACAACATCATGCAATTTGTGTTATCTAAATTATCATATCTCATTCACACTAGTTTCTATGGAAAACAATACACATAGAAACTATCAACCAAACACAATTTATGTTAAGCATATACCATCACCAATATGGAAAAATGATGAAGCATAAATACACTCATTTCATTTTTAGCATACACCATCACCAATATGGAAAATTGCTAAGGATGAAAAAACACATAATCAACGTTATAGCATACACCATCAGACAATATGGAAAAGGCTGTAACATCATCATACACTCATCATTTCAAGCATGTACCATCAAACATATTGGAAATTCTAAAACACTACCCCGACCAAACCAACCAACAACCTCTTAGCCTCTGTTTCCCTTTTTGGGAGAACTACATTGGCCTGAGGCCCTTAAAATAGGGGCTATGTAGGCAACACTCAATTGACATGGGGTCTTCTAAGGTTATCTTAGCCATTCATTCATCTACTTGATGGACCAACCATATAACCTTTAACCATAACCTAACCTAGTCAAAACCAATCCATAACCTACCCTCTTCTTCCCTTTTGGGGAGAACTACATTGGCCTGAGGCCCTTAAAATAGGGGCTATGTAGGCAAAACTTAGTTGACATGGGGTCTTCTAAAGTTAGCTCAGCCATTCATTTGTCCATCTACCTATGGACCAACTATCTAAACCAGCCCAAAATTATGACCAAACAACTAGCCCGAACACTGTAGAAGTCACATTAGACTTCTCATGGGGCACATTAGAGATCACATACATCTCCCTAACCACAACAAACAACACTTGAGATCACTTATATCTTAGCCTAACTCAACCAATGACCTTGGAGATCATGATTATCTCCTCAGACCATGACCACTTTTGAGACAACTTTACCTTGGTTTTTTTGATTGCATATATGCTACCTCACGAATAGTTAGCAAATTGTATGCACCCCACATTATACCACTCACATGTATTGTCAGATCACGACCAAGTTGATCCCCAATATTTGTGACATTTTTGTGTTTTCCAAGAGCACTTCCTAGCCTAGATACTTGAAACACGAAGACCATTGGAGCTACAGCTTTGATCAATCCAACCCAATCAGCTACGACCAAAAAGCTGGGGACTGGTTAGTTTGATTTTAGTCCTCCTCAACCATTGGAGCTACAACTTTGATCATTTAACCAAATTAGCTATGAATAAAAATTTGGGGACCAATTACTTTAATTTTAGTGCTCCTCAACCTTGCCTGTAACAATTTGACCTACCTATCAAGTGAAGTGGTATATGCACAATCTCAACTATTACAGTGTTCACACTCTAACCTCACCTCATCCATCCACTACCTATTAAATTGGCACCCAATTTTGGGTTCACTTCTCTCAATTCCCACTTTGAGGTGGAATTCCTCATCCCCTACTTGGGGCAAACAACATCTATTTTTGTCTTGTAGTTCGTCAAGACAAACCACAAGACAAAAGGGGGCAAATGTAGACACCAATATTGTGTCGACCCCCCCTTGGTCCCCTTCTAACCACTTACACACTTTATTAATTTTAAATAAATTATTTATCTTAAATTAATGACCTAACATAGACACCTCACCTTGGATACCTCACCTGGATACCTCGCCTAGACACCTCACCCTAAGACCATTTCTTACCCTATGAGTCACCCTGAGACTAGGTCATCTAAAGCCTGACCTATTCTCACTCCATCCTAACCTCGTAACTAACTCTCATGCCTAATAAACCTATCTTCTGACCATTTTCCAATGGTAAATGCACTTGGTAGATGGAGAAATGGACAAAGGGCTAAAAATAACCCTTTTACCCATTCTCTATCTGCTGACACGATCAATTGTCGACCGATGCCGGTGGGATCACCAACGTCAGTTACATAAGCTAGAATCTAACCTTGAGTTAGCCCCCAGCTCTTCACATATCGATTTGCACACTCTGAGACCAAGCATCAAACTTTAACTTTCACTCTCCTAGCTATAGAAACTCTACACAAGTCACTCCAAATTGGATTGAAACATTGTACGAGGACCTCGACATTAGCCACAACAAGAATAAGTGTTCTAACACCTCTAGTTCTTTACCAAATAGAGATAAGTATTTTGCCTTTTATTTTAGTCTTTTAGAATATGTTAGTAATTAGTTTCCATTTGCTACTTCTAAGTACTATTGAGAGACCAGACCTGACTTCTTCCATGGAAGGGCTGGAAAGCCTTCCTCTTATTCCTACCCTCTTCTCACACCTACCCTTTACCTTGGCCCTTCCTTAGACCCTATTCAATTTCTTACAACCTTATACAAACCTTTAAATTTCCAAAAACTCTTTTGTCAACCATAGACATAACCCTAAAACCCATCTAAGGCCCACTACCCCTACCGACATCGATACCATAACCGACATCGACATTATTGACCAACTGACCTCGGTAGGACTACCGACGTTAGCAACTATGATAGACTGACTACAGAGAATAGGTAAGTGTTATCTTTATTTATATTTCTTAGTCTTTCACCATTTCTTTTTATACAACACTCTTTTCTTTAAAATAGTGGATTGTCATCCCTTACGGAGCTTTACGATTCTAGGATCGAGCGCGTAGCTTGGCAGTCCACCCTATCATCTTCTAACATTTTCTTTGTTTAAGTCTTATTCTTATCTATAGGTGTCTTCCTCCACAGCCAAAGAGGAGCTCCTACAATGCTTGGATATAGTGTGCAGCTTAATTTGGGTAACATACAAACCCCTGACTCTTAACTTTAGTTTCTTCTTTCTTCTGAATGTAATTAGCAAAAATGTAGAGAAACATACACATTGGTAGGCAATAATAGATTCATTACCTACTTGAGTTTTTTATCCAACTACATAAGAGGGTTGGATAAGTTAGTAGTGAAATCCAAGTTATTCATAGATTATGATCAACCAAATAGTGGTGGGAAATGGAGTCAAGGATACTTTGATTTATTGAGACACCCAAACATGGGTATTGGGTAAGATATCAACCTAGTCTAAGAAATTCACCATTTGGTCACCATTTACACACATATAAAGGATGTCACCATGTTTTTGCATTAAATAGTGTATCTAGTGAGGTTTATTCATTCCTTCCATATATCACATATATTTGATCATATTTTTATTTTATTTTGATATTTTTTAAGTAAGGACCATTTTAAATATGTTTCATTTTTAGAACACACAATGGAGCATAGTTCACATACTTAGACCCACATTCATGGGCTTTGCCTCATAATTAAATCTAGGTACATTTTTCTTTCCTTTATCCTAGTTATTTTTATTTGATGCATTTATAGAATAAATGGGGCAATGTAGTCATTTAAAATGTCATTTAGTGCAATGAGTGGCACTTGAGACCACCCTATCCTTAGTTTATCCCTAGACCTATCTTAGGGCCTCTTTTGATCCTTTTCCAACTTATATTTGCATCTATCCAATGCATGGATATACCAAAATACACATTAAGCCATCACATAGGCATCTTATATAATTTTTTTGTGTTAGCCACCTAGACAATAGTGTGTCCCCTTTGGTCTATAAAATAATGTGTTATTGGTAAAGTGGGTAGTGTTATTGACCTTTAGCTTATTTAACCCCTAATAGATATATTTCCACTCCATGAATCATATTACGGTTGACATAGACTCATTTAATGTCTTTACTAGCATCAAAACAATATATAAATACCACTCTCATTCATTTATCACTTAGATGGAACTTCTCATGAACAAGCTTAGAAAACATTATGAAAATTAAGGTTATTAATCCCTATTTACCCCTATTTTGCATACATCCATCTATAACATCCTAAATCTTAGTTTTACTTATATTTTTTATTTTAAGTCACATTCAAAGAACAAAAATTGGAATTCATACTCAAGCATTCTAGCATCACTCTCACTTTCACCAACACTTATATTGGGAGAACTACATCAGGCTTGATACCCTTTCAAGGTTTTGTTATGTACTAAATGATTAACACAGGGAATGTTGATGTCACATCCAACATACCCTACTAAGACCACTCTTCTTACACTTATCTTCATTAAAACCCTAACAAACATGGAGCCTTATGGTTCCATAATGAAATTAGTCAAAATGAATTATAAATGATGATCCAAGTCTCACTCAAATAGGAAGATGCTTCACATAATAGAGTGAAGGTCTACCCCAAATTTCATTACTTTTTATATGCATGGTTAATATCATTACATATAAGGTCAATAACATAATATGTTATTAAAACCCTAAGCATCTACATGGAGATTACTGAAATGTGAAATGTGAGATCTATTACTGTGTGGAACTTTATTTTTGCTTCAGATTTCTATATTATGGATGGAACGTGGACTAGATTTCCAGTTCAAGTTGGACTGCCATCCTAATCTGGTTAGCGAAGGAAATAATGATCGGATGGGGGAAACCGCTATGGGGGAACCACACAAGGTGCTTAATTAGTGGTTGCCATGCTGACCAAAGCCCTAACCTTTGCAGCCACCTTATTCACCATCACATTATATTGACTGGGGTCATGGCTCATATTGAGGTGCTTTCAGACGTCAAGGATTTCTTCGATGATTTTTGATTGCCATCGCGGTGAATCCTCTACAGAGGGGGAGATTGGGCATACTATCAGATGGATGGAATGGGCATTGGCAGCACTGGTTATGGGGCTTGTTTCTTTGTTTGTGGTGCTATTTTTTGTGGGCAGTGTGATTTTATGGTTTGAGGGCATGGTGGAGCATGACCTTTTTCTTGACATAGGGAGAATGACATGTTGGACACTGTGGAAATTGATTGGTGGTCTAGAAAAGGAATATTTTGATGGCTGCCATTTGTGAGCAATTCCTTTGACTTTGTGTTTTAGGGGTTACTAGATCAAACCTGGGCATGGCTATCATTATTGTTGGATCTGATGATGTCTTCATCAATCATTATGACAAAGAAACCAAAGGTATTTTGAGGTTTTCTATTGTCACAAATAATGCTTGTGTGTCATTATTGTAATGGCAACCTGCATTGTTGGATAGGGTAGAATGCTAAAGATATATATATATATATATATATATATATATATATATATATATATATATATTAGCATTATTTTCCCTATGCTGTAAGTTTTTTAAGGTTACAGGTCCTTGTAAAACTTGGGTACTTGTTTTAGGTTGTAAACCTAGTTTTGTTTAGGTTTCAGGTCCTTGTAAAACCTGGGTACTTTTATTGGTTTATGTTTGTGGTTTCAGGTCCCTATAAAACCTGATTTGGTACTATTTTTTAGTAGGCTTCAGGAATGTTTTTCCTAGTGATTGTTAATGCTTTATCTTTCTTGATTCTGTAAAAGGGTTTCAGGGTCCCTTCAAAAACTGCTTTTACCTTAATCTAAAAACATAATGTGTTATTATTGAAGAGGGCTACATTGTTATTTGAAAAGGGTTATAACACTGATTTTTCTATTGAAAACACTCATCCTACTTCTACATCACTTTATAGCCTACCATATGTCTAATTTAGTCATATTTTATAATTAAGTACACCTTTTTCAATACATTACTATTTATAAGCTAAGCAATCAAATCAATTATTATATAAATTAGTGGTTATTGATACTATAATATTGTATTCCCTAATTTACATATTTAGCTCTTTAATCTACTTATGGTTTTATATTAACTCTCAAAATAGTTAAATTAGTGATATAAAATCCAATTAGTTTAATGTTTTACATTAATATATTTCTTAAAAATACATTCACACTAAAAAATAAACCTTATATATGTATATATATAAAACTACCATTCACATTTTAATTTATTCCAAACATTTGGTATGGGCTTAATAAGAAAATAATCAAATAATAGAAAGGTGCCAAGTAATTTAAATAGTCACATTTCCATAAAAAAAAACTTTTTAAAACATAGAGATGTTATGAGCATAGTCATTAAACCATTAAAATATAATTTAGTTATAAAAAAATATTCATCCAAATTTCTTGAAGGAGATCTTAAAATTATGTCTAGTATTACTAATCAATAAAACTAAATTTTAATAATAATGAGTGATTTATTAAGATCTACTATGCCAAACTATTTAAGATAATTATTATCAATTATTTTTTAAAAGGAATTTACTAATTATGAACTTAAATTAATCAACATTTATAATTATTAACTCTTCTAAATTCACATCTAATCAATATTCAAGAAATCATTTCACCATGATAAAATAAAACCTTGTTATTTAGAGAAATATCATTTACCAACACAAAAATTAAATATAATATAAAATATATTTAATGTGTATGTGAGACACATTACAATCAATCATTCCTATGAAATTTTCATATATTAAATCATACTTACCTAATTATTTTTTCCATCATTTATTCAAATATTTTAACTTAAGTATCAAACCAAAGTCCAACAATAATCAAAGCTATAAATTATAATCAATATAGGTTAACTAGAAACACATCAAGTAAAAATAGTTAAATTATCAAGTTTCATAAAACCCAAATTTACTATAACCATCAATCTAATTTTAATTAGTTTATTCACCCTTGTAATCTATTTCACACTCAACAAAATGATATAGGGTTTTATTTATCTAAACACAAACCATGGTACATTATCTTCCAATTCAGATTTAATTTATTATTTTTTGAAATATTTGAGAGATGAGTGGAATAGAGAAATAGGAGGAATTTTTGAAATGTATTAATGGGAGAGAAAATATAATTTTGGATTCAGTAGAGGAATCAACCAAAGATCCACCAAAAAACCTAAGAAGGATAGAATAAGGATTGGAAGGGACAAGATTATGTGTAAAGGAGGTTGTACATATTCTAAGTCACCTAGAAGAAAGGACCTCACCATAAAGAGATAAGATTATTCCCAAAATTTAATATTGTGGGTAGATATAGTACTAGGAAAGCACTAGTTGAATCATGAGGCTGAAGATTCCTCCTTGGACCCCAATCTAGATAATGATGAGATATATCTTATTTTCCCTAATGATATTGTATAAAAATTATATTTAAATCTCAAAAACTCTTTATTGGCTGAATTAAATGGCATTAGACCAAACACTGGTAATTTTATAAAATGTGCCAACCAAAAATGGAGACTAATAGGATAATTGGACATCATAGCCATGGAAAAAACTTCCTCCTATTGAAAAAAGAGTTTTTAAATATTTTTTTAGAATTATAACAAGAGGCACATGGTTTATGGGTAAGACAAACCTCTACCTTATAAATTCAAATTAGGTAATAATCTTAATAATACATAAATGGAGGATGTCCCCATGTGGATGAACTTCCCAAAGATCTCATTGGAATTTTGGGAACCATAGTTTATCATGGGCATAAAATAATCCCTTGGTAAACAAATAACCATTGATCTGCTTACTAGATCTAAAAATACATTAATAGTGGAAAGATTCAACATGTTTATCTAGATAGAGAAACCCATCCTTCATTGCATAAAGATCATATCAAAGTATGGTGACTTGACTTAGAAAATATTTTATGAGAGGGATAAAAAATATATAAAACGTGCAATAACCTAATCCATATAGACAAAGAGTGCCATGACAATAAAATATATCTCCAACCTCTCAACCCTCATTAGGTAAAAACTGCCCCTCAAAGCTCTTAAGATAAGGAGATAACTCAAGTATATGACCGTCAAATGAGCTCCCCTCAAAATCCTTATCTCCCTAGGGACAAACCCAAGTAAATAATTGGTTAAGAAAGATCTAGCATCAGCCCTTAACTTTAATTCACCAAAAAAAAGAGATAATCGACACAAGGAGTAGGATTAAATAGTCTTCAATAAGTCTACATTAGTATCCACTCCCATAAAAAATACCATAATGTCAGAGGGAGGTCCCCCTAATACTTTTTCTCCACATAATTTGGCAAAAAGATTGGCTAATGTTGATATATAAAGGGAGAGATCCCCTCTCTCAATAAAGTCTCTCAATTAACCTTCATCTCAACAAATTGAATTGAGGGTAGAACTTACTTCTTTAGATCAACATTAGTGATCTTCCACCATTAACTAGGAAGATAAGTAGAGGTGGTATAAGAACTAATAACTCTTGGTAGGTAACCCAACTCATAAACTAGGAAAAATAAATATAAAAGTAAGTGGAAAAAGGTACTCAAAAGAACCCAAATATTTTTCCAATATCAAAAAATGAAGATCATATCATGCAACATTAGGGGGTTGAATAAACTCAAAAAATAAAGGTTGGTTAGGAATCTAATCTTAAAACATTAACCTAAAATTTTGATTCTTCAAGAAACAAATATGTCATAAGATAAAATTTTGAAAAAAAATTACAATGTGTGAAATAAATTAATAATTATATTAGTAGTTGAAGAGGATTTGTGAGAGGGGGTGTTGGTTAGTTAGTAGTTTTTTGGAATCCTCAATTTTTTCAAGGAACATTCTTAACCAAAAATAGAAACTACATACTTGTTCATTTCAAGGAGGTCACTAATAACATGGAGTGGATCCTTTCAAATAACTATGCTCCCAATTCAAGATATGAAAGGAAAAAGTTATAGAGTGAACTTGAAAAGTTCTAAAAAAATAGTGAGGATTAGAAATGGATAGTTATGGGAGATTTAAATTCTTTTCTTTCTCTTATATAAAATAAAGGGGGATTATAAACCTTCAATGGTAGGGTGATAGGACTAAATTAATTCATATAAGAAGTTGGGTTGATGGATGTCGATATAAAAGGAAACTCGTACACATGGATAAATAAAATATTGGGAGAAGATTTGATCCAAGTCATGTTGGATATATTCTTAATCTCAATGATTTGGAACATTCAATACAACAACACTCTCATTTACATTCCCACGATTGGGTTTAACCACAAGTCAATAGTATTCACATGGGATATAATGATTAAAATTAAAATCATCTCCTTTAGATTAAAAATAATGGACTTTACACCTCAAATTATTATAATCTATTAAGGAATGGTGGAAAGAACTAGTCATAGGATTAGAGATGTACATTTTGGCCATGAAACTAAATTTGGTTAAATAAAAACTCAAGGTTTGAAACAAAAAGGTTTTTAGGAACATTTTAATTAATAAGAATAAAATATAGGAAGAATTAAAGAAGATAGAGGAATAAATTAACATATCAGGCTCATATATCTATGTACAATCAAAAGAAATGGAATTGATTAGTACTTTCCACAATTTAGAAGCTAAAGAGGAAACTTATTGGTGATAAAAATCAAGTTGTCTTTGGCTAAAGGAAAAAGAAATTAATACTAAGTATTTCCACCAATTGACTTCTAAGAACCATAACTTCGATAAAATCCATGAAATCTTGAAGCAAGATGGGATATTTTGTAGAGAAGAAAAGGAAATGGAGACAAATTATCAAGTACCTTAATAATATTGAACCTCCTCTAGGATTTAGATCAAATGGAATAATATTGAACCTCCTCTTGAGTGTCATTAACCAAGTCAACAACACCAATATCCTAAAACTTCCTTCTCTTGATAAGGTCTGCATGACTATTTTTTATATGGAGGGGGATAAATCCCTAGGATCATATGGATTCCCCCCCTTTTCTCAATAATACTAGGTCATAATCCAATAGGTAGTGCATGCAACAATATCTGAATTCTTATAATTAGGCACTATTTTTAAGGAATTTAAAAATAGATTTTTGGTTTTATTCCATAATAAAATATAAGAAAACCAATTAAAATATTTTAGACCAATCAGTCTTTTCTCCACATTCTAATAAATTGTACTAAATGTCTAGCCTTGAAATTACAAATTCTCTTAGGTAAAATTATTGTTAAATAATAAAGCACCTTTATATTCAAAAGACAAATCATTGAAAGAATCATAACCACCTAGAGGCTATCCACTCAATTAATAATTCAACTAGACAAGGAATGTTCCTCAAACATGACATGAACAAATCATATGATAGGGTCTCCTAGGAATTCCATGACAAGGTTATTGATAATTTTTGTTTCATTTAGGTAGTTAGAGGTCTAATTTCAAATTGAATTTCAACACCAATGTTCTCTATCATTATTAATGTTATTTCAAAAGTTTCTTTCCAATAATTAGAGGCTTGTGCAAAGGACATCCCTTGTCTCCATAGCTCTTCATATTTATGGAAAAAATCTAAGCATAATATTGGAAAAATCCAGGACCACATGTAAGATAAAGTGGATCAATGTGGCCCCTAATACCACCCATGTTACACATCAATATTTTGTTCATGATACCCTCATAATGGGGGAAGCATCAGTGGTGGATGAAGATATTTTCAAAAAAAAAATCAAAAGCTATGAGGATGTTTCTGATCAATGTGTAAACTTTCAAAAGAGTGCCATTGAATTTATCAACACCCCAAAAAGTCTTTAAAAGAAGGTATCCATAATTTTATGCTACCTGATAAAGAATATCTCATCTCTGTATATGGGGATACCTTTATTTAGTGGACAAATTATAACTAAATTATGGAACCCTTTTATTGACAGAATATGAAAAAAATTGGTAGTGTGTAAAAGAAAAATACTTTCTTATCTAGTTAAGCTTTAGCTTCACAAAAGCTCACTTCAAAGAATTTTAGTATACTCTATGTCTCTCTTTATTATCCTAAGAATTTTTTTTAATTAACAAAAATAAATACAAAAAAAAATCTTTAAAAGAGTAAAAAATATAAATTCAAATTCCCACTTATATCTTGGGACAAGGTTTGCCTCCCTAAAGGAAGAGGAGGCCTAGGATTGAGGAGGGTAAAGCAGATGAACCAAACACTCTTAGAAAAACAAGGATGGAAAGTTGTAAAATATAGAAATAATTGGAATAGGATTATAAAATCCAAGTACATTGAGTCTAAGGAAGGATATGGGTTCTTATGTAAATAAGGCCTTGATAATGGCTCAGCCTTTTGGAAATCCCTCAGTAATAGAAAAAACCTTCTTAAAAAAAGTAGTAAGTGAAACATGGGAAATTATAATAAAGTAAATTTATGGGATGACCCTTGGTTATTTAATTACCCTGTTGCCTCCATATACCGTTAGAATGATATTACTCATGGATTTAAGGATGAGGTGGGTTATAAAGTGAAAAAGTACTAGGAAGAGTCAAATTGTATGAGAAAGTGGTAATTTCCTCACAATGAGGGAGTTAGCAACCATATCTCCCAACTTCTCATAGATATCAGCCTTAAATTTGATCATACCCATATAAATATTTTTCCCAAATAATATGTTCAAACTTATTTGGTTAGCATATCCCCATGGATTTTTATTAATTTAATCAATCTATTTGGTTAACTTGGATCAAGTGGAGTTTGTTGAGGATTGGTAGAATCTATGAATCAAGAATTTAACTCCTAATGTTAACATTTTTTTTGGTTAGAAGCCCAAAATAAAATTATAATAGTGGATAACTAGGTCAAGAGGGTATTTCCTCTCCCTAATAGTTTCATTCTCTATAAGTTTCCCACTAATTTCATGGGTGCCCTTTTAATATTGAGATTTAAGACTTATTTTTGATGAAATTTTACCTATCTGAGGTCAGTCATATCTCTAATCATGATCTCACTTTATAGTGTAAATTACCATGGGATTTCCCCCTATCCTTTATTTGGGATTTAATATTTACATATATCTTATAGTCTTTAATAGTCATACATTTTCAACAACAAGGTCCCTTGTCCTCCTTTTCTTGCTAAAAGGATTTTAGTTACCATTAAATATAATTAGGTTAATTTTTTTCTCTTATTTCAATGAACCTCCCACTTTACCTCTATTACCCTTCTTCTCCTCCTATAAAATTAATAATTTTGGAGTGAGTACAAATCAATAGGGTGAATAGATCTTAGGTAAAATAGACAAGACCAGCCAATCCTTGGCTTAAGTTGAATGTTAATAGATCTATAAAAGGAAACTAGAGCTTAGTTGTGGGGTTGTGTAATTAATAAGGTATTATAAAGGTAATATTATAGTTTCTTATGTGGGGCCTTTGGGGTTACAAACTAACCACATCATTGAAGAATTAATAACTATTTGATGAATTGATTTAGTATTTGATTTGGGTATTGATTACCTTGATTTTTAAGTAGATTCTCTTAATTTCATAAATTATCTAATGGTTAAAACCAAACCCCTTTAATATTATTAATGAAATGGAAGACACAAAAACAATCCTTCAATAATTTAAAGGTATTTTAATTGCTGAAACCTATAGGGAAAGTAATGAAGGAGCAAATACTATGCCTAACATCAGGGTACACATCTCTTCCTTCCAACATTAGATGAAGGTGGATTAACTACCAAATAAATTAACTATAATCATTGGGAAGGATAATCTACCCTTATCACATATGTTGTAATCATGAATAAGTCTTTAATGATTCATGTCATAAAATCCAAATCCATAAGTGATTAAGAGAATAATCATTGAAAAATTAAGGAAATTGATTTAAAGTGTAGGAGGAAGTATATCAATCCCAACATTAATAGCCTATATATTCCAAAATTAGGCCATTTAAATTTGGAAAAAAAGTTCAAACATTGTAAGTTTCAAAGGAAAAATATCAAGTTGAGCATGTGGTTCACCATGATAGAGTTGAGATAATTTATTATGTAGAGGTGAAGGAATATCCTAATGTTTGATGAATTTTTTTTTAAGGAGGACTAATTAAATTCATGGAAAGGATTTTCAATTATGATGTTTTCATTTTTAAAGACTTTTATAAAGGATGGGAGGACATAACAGTCAAGATGAGAAGCCTTAGGGTCAAAATTAATTTAAAGATAATTAGATAAATCATTAGAATGAGATGTGATGGACTTAAGGCATTTAAATATAAGAAAAGGAAGGATGGGTTGATGAAAATATTTTTTAAGACAAAAATAAAGTTGTCTCAAAATCAAAATGGTTTCCAAGAGTAGAATTACCATGGAAGTGTCCTAAGTTATGTCTTTAAATCATGAGATATATCACCTTAGAAGGTAAGCACACTACCATATTCTCACATCTTATTATGTTTATGAACCACTTCAAGGGTCATAAAATTATCCTACCATTTTTTCTTCTTAAATCTCTAGAAGTTTTTGTCATGGACTTCAAGGCAAACCCTTCTTAAGACCTTATATACCAAGGACTCATTATACTTATAGTGAAGAGAGGGAATCCTTTGTGTGGGAAATATGTAATATAATATATTTATGTACAAAATTATGAGGAAGATATGAAGGAAGATCATGAAGGGGATTTTGATACCAGATAAGAGAATGAGTCACCTAACCCTATGTGGAAGACGAACTTGAAAAAACTACCCATACAAGTAGTTTGGAAGGAAAAATATAGGATAATAAGAAAATTTAATGCCTATTCCCCTAAACCCCCATGATCAAGAAGATCGAGGACTTGGAATATAATATAGATAACATGAAAATTAAGTTGGCCATGCAATAATTGCTCTACATGTAAATGGCTAAGGAAATTGATAAACTAAAGCTATTTCTCATCTCTAAACAAAACCAACCTTCATGCAAGAATATGTGAAGGAAAGAAAAAGGTTAAAAAGGAGGTGAGGGATACTAGAATTACCACCCCCAATAAAAATAGGAATCAAGATTAGAAAATGGATGATAAGAAGGAACACGGGAAGAAAAAGTTGGAAAAACTAAAGGAAAAGATATGGGAAGGTTTGAAGAAAAATATGACTAACTATTTAATTCAAGGGCCCAATAAGAGAACCAAAAGACTCATGAAAATGGAAGAGAAGAACAAGAAAGAATATAGGAAATTGGTTGTCTATACTAATTGTAAGGAGTTATACCACTAAGTTCTAATGTTTGTCAATGTAGGTATTTTTTGCTAAAACTTGGTGTCTTTTTTGTATGGTTTTATTGTCATTTTATTTGACATCATTCCTATATTTCTTATCCCTTAAGGCTTCTTCTTTGTGTTTGTATTTCTCTCTATTATTTTAATATATATCGGAGTTTGTAAGGGTACAAGACCCTAGTCCCACTTTTTAACCCTAACTAATAAAAAATGTGTGTTATGTCATGTAGGGTTGAATAAGGTTGATAAAATTTTGATATTAAGGTGAATAACCCTCCACATTCAAGAAAACAAGAGTGTAAAATTTGGGGCTATGTGTTATTGTGGGCATAACATAAGACACAATATTATCATGATCTATAGGAACACAATAACTGTGTGAAGTATCTTTAGAACCAATAAATCATAACAAATATTGGTATTACTCTAATAAAATTTTTGAGGATAAAACCTAATATTTTTTTAATTTGAGTTATCCCCTTTTAGTCATTTTAATTACATTCAAAAATTAGTGCTCTCTTGTATT
This sequence comes from Torreya grandis, assembly GCA_037957365.1. NCBI lineage: Eukaryota > Viridiplantae > Streptophyta > Pinopsida > Cupressales > Taxaceae > Torreya > Torreya grandis. Next base: position 85,883 of record JARHVA010002137.1, on the reverse strand, counting down.
AAAATGTTATGAAACCCAAACTCCTCTTTTGATGTTTATCATATCATTCACAATTATTTTTTAGGTTTTAAGGGGGTATGTTACTCTTATTAAACATTATCTATCCTCTCTAACCTTTGTCTAATCTTATCACCTCATTAGATACCACGTGAACATCCAATTTAGGAACTTTTAGATGCATGTCTTTGTAAACCATTACATAATATATTTACAACATTAAAATTTTTAAAATGGTAACCATCACTATCCAAACCTGACATACTACCATTCAAAATAATTTTAATATATTCAATTTCATTGGATGGTAAGCTAAAAAACCAATAATAAAATTTTCAATATCTTATTGAATTAAAAAAACACTGTCAGCAATCACTTAAAAATATTTTTGTTGCATAAAGACATAAATAATAAAATATAAAAATTACAACATAATTATATGTGGATTTTGTTAATGGTATTGAACCTAGCTATAACATAACTCTATAACAATTATCGATCTTTAACCATAAAATTTTCCTTGTTTATATGCATTAAATGAAACCAAATGCCTTCAATTTTGTAAATATGTTCTATGACTAAAATAAATAATAAAATTTCCAATGAAATTAAAAATTATTCCATTTTTCACAAACCCTAAAAATAAAAATAAGATAGTTATTTATAATTAAAACATTAGGAAGAAATGTATATATATTTCTAATATCAAAAGATCATTTCAGAATAAAAACCCATATGAAAATAAACTTCTTGTTCCATAGCTAATAAATAGAATAAATTCTCATATTTACCTATCTTACCCTATAATAAATCAATATTGCTATATTCAATAGTATCATCTCAACTATAATGAAAAGTATTTAAAAGATATATTTAAATTAACCTT